>JALAZF010000549.1:3562500-3918719 GCA_022829125.1 Lathyrus tuberosus | reverse complement strand
GAATCTAATACTTTTTTTGGAGCTTTTCTAGAATGATCGGTTGTATAAAGGTAAGTGAGGACACAATTTATGAGTTTTACACGCCCCTCTCACAAACAATTGTTTTCTCCTTTCCATGTGTAAAAATCTCTTTTTCATGTTCTCGCTCCACTGGAGTCCCAAGTGTCATATCTCCTCGGGTTCATACCAACTGACACTCCAAGGAAATTTAACGGAAAGCAATCATTGCAACAAGATAAAAAAAAAGAGAGGATGTTGCCTGCATAAATCTTTAATCAAGGTTTATTCCCTATAGCTTACTTTTGAAGAAGTTGATGTGTATCCATATGCTAGCTCAAGACTTCTTAGGATTGTTTTAAATACTCCATAAGTTCTCTGATCTCCCTTCCCAAATAATATTGTGTCATATGCAAATTATAAAGTATCAAATTTTAACCCATTTGATACTTGATAACCTGCAAGATCTCTATTTTGAACCATCTTATGGCACATACTAGTCAAATCTTCAGTTGCTATTAAGAATAAAAATGGAGATAACATACCACCTTTACCGTAATCCATGACCTACAACAAATTCCTCAGACGGATTCCTTTTTACTAGTCACCAACATATGTCTATTGACCATGCAAGCTCTTATCCACCCCAATCCATTTGTGTCTAAAACCCCATTCTTGTCAACATGTATTCCAAATACTCATCATTCCACCCCAATCATACACCTTTTAAAAATTTACTATGAAGAGTTTGCTTTCTTTTTAATAAGGTGAATTATCTCATTAACCATGAGAAGTCCATCTAGAATATGTCTTCCTAGGATGAATAGTGTATGGCTTCTTGAGATCATTTTCCTAGTGTCAATCTTATCCTTGCAACCATTAACTTCATAAGGGTTTTATATAAGCAGCCAATTAAACATATGGGTATGTAGTCATTGAGTTCCTATGAGCATGGAAGACTGGGAGCACTTGAATTAAAGTGATGTGTTAAAAGTGATTTTAGTAATTCAAGGTGTTGTAACCAGTTAAGACGAGGGTTGTAACCGGTTACACAACAAAAGCAATTTCACTTCTGACTAAAGAACAAGGCAAAATTTTGAGGGTGTAGTCCGGTTAACATATAAGTGTAACCGGTTACCACTGAGAGTGTTTTTATTTTTGTGTCAACTGTAATCAGTTACAAGTTTAGTGCAATCGGTTACAGGTGCGAGTTTTGTGTTTTCAGTTATGTAATTGCTTGTATTGCAGTCCCAATTATTTTGTAACTTTTGTATAAATGTCTTAGGGGCATTATCATCTTTGGTTAATATAAATGAAAATACTCTCTCTCTCTCTCTCTCTCTCTCGCTCTCTCCTCTCCCTCTCCCCTCTCCCTCTCCTCTCTCTCTCCTCTCTCTCTCTCTCTCTCTCTCTCTCTCTCTCTCTCTCTCTCTCTCTCTCTCTCTCTCTCTCTCTCTCTCTCTCTCTCTCTCTCTCTCTCTCTCTCTCTCTCTCTCTCTCTCTCTCTCTCTCTCTCTCTCTCTCTTCTCTCTCTCTCTCCTCTCTCTCTCTCTCTCTCTCTCTCTCTCTCTCTCTCTCTCTCTCTCTCTCTCTGTATAGGATTTTTACATATATTGGAAATGCCAAAGGATTTGTCTAAATTATTCCTTGTCTTTGTTTCACAAAGGGCAAGAGGAGAAGGATGTAAATGTTGGTGGTATTCATTTGCTACTCGGTCATATGGGCGTTTTGGATGGCTAGAAATGAAAAATATTTCACAAATAGTTGATTTTTTTTAGATTTAGTGAAAGAACATAATTTAATTTTGGTACTTATAGAGTTTAATCAGACTATTCATTATGGGCGATTTGGATGGCTAGAAATGAAAAATATTTCACAAATAGTGATTTTTTTTAGATTTAGTGAAAGAACATAATTTAATTTTGGTACTTATAGAGTTTAAATCAGGACTATTCATACAAAATTGATTTGTGAGAAGTATCACTATAATTTTTTTTAAGATTTTATTTTTAATCAATGTAAAATTTGAGATATTTTCAATGTACTCTCGCATCTCCATCACTAAAGAGTTTGGTGTATTAATATAAACAGAGAGCAGTTTATAATCCAATCGATGGGCTATGATACTAAATTATAAATGTGAGTTAGACACCCATTATTACAAAACCCTTTTGTAAGATGAAATGTTCAATTCTATATAAATTCTTCAAAGATATGTTTAATCAATGGGAGATATGAGATTTTTTCAATAAATTTATTCATGTTCAATATTATTTTTTTTGATGCGTAGATATAAACTGTAGGTAGACTAAGAATGATTGATAGACTATGATATTATACAAGTAGGAATTAACTATGGCCATAATACATACCATATCTCATTAATTAACTATCAAATAACTTTAGAGATTAATATTTATAAAGAGAAGATGTTTTGGTGTGAATTTTAAAGACGCCACCCTCATTAGTCGTCAACTTGAAAACTGAAGCTTAAAATTATCAAAATTTTTAATGAAAATACACTTCGAAAACAATTCATCTCCTTATTTTTTTTACAGATAAGATAATGATGTGATTGATATTAAATTCATTAATTCAAGTAGTATGTATTAGTTAAATTAAATAAATATAATTGTTAATTTAAAATTTAATTCTTGACAACGATATTTATTTATATTTATATATTAATATAACAATTAATTGATATTTACAAATCAATTATTTAAAAGAAATATAATATTGTTACTAGTGGAATCTTTTTTAAATTCTTTGAGGGTTTTAGATTGAAATGATAAAAAATTCATTATGTACTTTCATCAAAAAAACTTATGAATGAATAATTTTTTTTAAAAATAATGAATAAGTGATTTGTCTAAGCATAATCTATATAAGTGCTAAAAAAATGAGCATATGTGTTCGAAATTTTAGTTCAACGGATAAAAATTAATATTGTTAGATTGTTCGTCAGCATCAAAATTTAAATCTTAATTTTTACATTGCGTGATTTTTTATATTTACCAATAAAAAAAGCATCCCCTTAAAATTTCTTCAAAGAAAGTGCATTTGATGTGAAAATTTTAAAAGTGTGTTTGGACGAGGTAATTGAGAATTTTTAACGAATTCAAAATTTTGAGCAATATAAATGATTCAATTGAAATGCATTTATTTTTAAATTTTTTTGTTTTGATGAAGTATTAAAATGATTCATTGTTAAATTTTTGTGGTCATTTTTATAAATTTTAAAACTTTTGAGGCAAACTAAAATTATGAAAAATAGGACTAATTTGCAATTTTACAAAAATTTAAGAAATTGATTTTTAAAATTTGAAAATTATTAGAGACTTATTTGCAATTTTTTGAAAATTTTAGGAGTGAATTTGAAATTTTAAAAAATATGAGGACAATCTTGCAAAATTTGAAAAATTAACAATAAACAACTTAACATTTGCATTATATAGAAGGATGGAGCAATTTCAAATTCTTTATTTTTTGGTATCATTTGAAATTCCTTAAATTTAACTTGAATAAAATACTTAATAAATTTACATCATTTTAACAATTCTTTATATTTTTTATCCACACAATAAATTTTGGTCAAGTCATCTTAAATTTTCTCAAAAAATTATTTTTTCCTCATTAAAATGTTTCATCCAAACACGTGTGTCACGTGTTTGGATGAGGGTAATTGAGAATTTTTAAAAAATTCAAAAATTCTAAGCATTTAAATGATTCAATTGAAATTCATTCATTTTTAAAATTTTTTGTTTGGATGGAGTATTAAAATTTTGAAAGGACTAATTTTTAAAATTTGAAAAATTTTAGGGGACTTATTTGCAATTTTTAGAAATTTTTTAGGAATGAATTTGAAATTTTCATAAAATAAGGATGACCATCTTGTAAAATTTGAAAAATTAATAATAAACTATTTAACAATTGTATGATATAGAGTGGAGGAGTAATTTCAAATTTCTTACTTTTAGGTGTTATTTGAAATTCCTTAAATTTAACTTGAATAAAATAATTCATAAATTTACATCATTTTAACAATTATCTATATTTTTTAGCCAAACAATAAATTTTAGTCAAATCATTTTAAATGCTCAAAAAATTATTTTCTCTTATTAAAAAGGTTTCATCCAAACATACTCTAAAAAAAATATGAATGAATTGTGTTACTATAATTAGGTTCTTAAAGCAATTTCCTAACCTTCAATGGTGGCCATAAGGTGGATGAAATTTTAAGGACCCATTGAAGCCCCCACACTCATTTAGGGTCCAAATACATTTATTTGTGACATTTCATCACCTTTGGTCCCCTCAGACAAACATAGGAGGCATTTCCATCAAAGCTATAAATGCATACACTCATTCTATCAAATAAATTAATTTGCATCATTTTTAGTTTCTAAAAATAATTATGAAATCCAATTTAGTCCTTAAAAAACAATTTTTAATTCATGAGAAAAATAAGTTAGAATAATTTAGAGTTTGTTTGAAAAAATATAGTAAGTTAGGTTATAATCTTACACATGACTAATAATTTAGAATAATTTATAATTTATTTTTATTAGTTCATATCATTCTTTATAAGCTACTTCAAATAGTTTTTAATTTAGTTATCTAATTTTTTAATTTTAATTTAATTATTTTAAATGGCAATTTTACAAAACATTACAAATTCATCAATCATTTAATCTATTATCCATTAATTTATTTTATCTACTATAAAATAACCTTTCAATTATCAACTATTATTTTACTAAGCAAATACTTAATCTCTAACTTATCTTCACTTTAATTGAATGAAAAAAAACATATAAATAAAAAATAAAATAAAATAAAGTTAAAAGAAAAGAAAATAATCGAAAAATATATAATTATTAAGTAACTAGATGCGTGAGAAAATTAAATAAAAATACATAACAATTCATGACATAAGTATTCTTACTAAAAAATTGATATTGTAAAAATAATTAAAATAACTATTTCATTAATAATAAAAATTACAAAATATAAAAAGGAAATTTGATTATAAATATGGTAATCAAAATTCGACCAGACCGATCTGTTCATCCGGTTGGTTCAGAAATTGGAACTCTAACCAATATATTTGAACTTGAAAATCGGCATGCAAAAGAATCCGAGTTTAAATAAGAAAATCCAATTAAAAATCAAAAAAGTTGCAGTTTAGGCAATTTCTTAGGTCGGACCGTACTTTGCTTTTGATTTATAAAAAATAGGATAAAAAAATTTAGTTTTGAATAAACATAATGCTTGATATTATTTTCTTTTTTGTTCTCAGAAGAAATGACAAGGCAATGTAATTGATAGGTATTAGATTATTAATTTATTAAAATTTTAAAGGGAGTGTAATATGAGTGTATCGCAATATTCAACATACATTCAATTCAAATATTTAAATATATCAAGTAGGGCATAACAATATAATCCGTATTTGTGAGTATCTACTCAAACCTGCTTCAAAATTGATTGGAAAAACCACTTTGATTGGGTCTGATTTGAGTTTGAGTTTTTCTCGATTAAAAAATATAGGGATGTGTCGGGTAATGAGAACACTAGTATCGATTCCAAACTCGCATCATTTATTTCATTATGCACATTTTTATTTAGTTATGATAATTTTTGAATATTAAATATGTAGCTAATATTTTGATATTTTGATTTGTATTAATTATTTAAAATATTTGAAATGTATCTATGGAATTTTTTGAAATTGTTTTATTTTTATTATTTGTAATATAATTTGATTATGCAAAAATAAATATTTTTATTAAAAATTTAATTTTATTAAATGGAAGGTGGCGGGGCAGGGTTACTCGAACCCAACCCGAATCCGTTTGGAATAGGTTTAAATTTTAATTTTCCATCCCGACTGAGGTTTAGAGTAGGGAACAAGAATTGTTTAGCAATTCATGTTTGAGTTTGGGGGAGGTTAAAGCCGTCCCCAACTCGCTACGTTGTCAATGTCTAGTACCAAGTCATACTAGTGTTTTAAAAATAAAAATGTGATTTAGTAGGATATATGTCTCTAACTGATTGACAATGTAAAAAATATTTTACATTCTCAATACATATTCATTTATCTAAATTTATTATTATTATTATTATTATTATTATTATTATTATTATTATTATTATTATTATTATATTAAAAATGAAAGTTTTGGGCCTATCTAACCTATTAAAAATATAAAAGACTATACAAAATAAAAAAAAAAAACTATTGAGTATTAATTATTATAAATTTATAAATACATTTTTTTATATCATTTAAAAATATAATTATTCTTGTATACTATTATACTTATATATAAAAAAGTATTAATTTAGTTATAATTAATTCAACTCGGATTCAATCCCAATCTAACTTTAAAACTCTGAACCTATACATTGATTATTATATAGGGTTATACTAATGCACACCTATGTAGGTGTGCATTAGTAATATACATTTTAGTATATTTTTGTGTAGAGTCCCATCAATTTTAGATGGGACCCACATTAGAAAAATGAAAAAAAAAAAATGTAGTGTATTTTTGTGTGGGACCCACTAATTTTGGGTGTATGTTAGCATTATATATATATATATATATATATATATATATATATATATATATATATATATATATATATATATATATATATATATATATTATATATATATATATATATAGGAAATGCTAACATACATCTAAAATTGGTGAGCCCCCACACAAAAATATACTACATCTATTTTATTTTTATTTATTTCTTCATCTTTCTAATATGGGTCCCATCCAAAATTGGTGAGGTCACACAAAAATACACTAAAGTGTATGTTGCTAATGCACACCTACATGAATGTGCATTAGCATAACCCTATATATATATATATATATATATATATATATATATATATATATATATATTGTTTTTTTTTTCATTTTTAGTTCTTCTAAAACATTTCTTTGAACAATGCTCTCAAATGTTATTTATGTCAGTAAATTTTGTCTTTATCATTAAAAAGTTAAACACCAACACTATATTGAAGATTAAAACTAAAAGATGATATATTTATTCGGACTAGAACTTCATTAACATAAATATTTGGTTTCTTTAAATATTTTGGGCTAAGGCTTGTTTGAATTAGTTTTGATTTTTAACTTTTACAAATTATTTTGAAAATCAAATTTATAAAATAGTTATAAATAAGACATATTTTACTATTCTTATTTTTAAAAACTCTTTTAAATTTAACATCATATTATAAATTTTCTATAACAAATTTTTTATTTTTTTATTTTTTCTATTTCTAATTTGCAAAACTAAAAACTAAAAATCAAAATCTCCACAATTTATTTTAGTTTTTTAATTTTAGAAATTCTTAAATAAAGAATACTTTTTAAAAATAATTTTGTAAGATTAGACTATCAAACAAATTTTTAATGTTTTCAAATTTTAAAAACAAAAAATATGTTTTACAAAATTAAATCAAACAGTTTCTGATATTTATTTTTAGTCTCGCTGTACAATGTCACGTACGTAGTTATTAACAACAAGAATACTTTGCCTTCAAATTTTTGGTGTCTCTGTGATATTAATCTCAATCCTGAGGTGTTACATATTGATGAACAATAAATCTCCTTTTCAGTTTTGGTCAATGGCTCCACTATTGGTATTTCAGTTGTTTATGCGTCTACTAGTTTACATTGCTAGACGTAATCTTTGGACTTCGCTTCAAAACATGCTTCAAACCTATAAAATTCTTTGGTGTTTCATGGGAGATTTCAACACAATCCTAGGCGCTCACGAGTATTAATGGATCTTTCAGTCCAACTAGGGGCCCTATGGAAGAGTTTTACTGTTACCAAAAACACAGATCTCCGCAAAGTCGTAAGACCATGTATGGGGGCTGACGCCTGCCCAGTGCCGAAGGTTAAGGAAGTTGGTGACCTGATGACAGGGAAGCAGGCGACCGAAGCCCAGGTGAACGGCGACCGTAACTATAACGGTCCTAAGGTAGCGAAATTCCTTGTCGGGTGAGTTCCCGACCCGCACGAAAAATCACCTTATTCATATTCCTACTGTAAGGGCAAAGTTCACTTGGTCGAATGGTTGTAGTGGGTTGCATCACACTAGGAAAATGTTGGATATGGTTATATGCAATCAAACAATGGATATGTTCGTGTGGTTTATTCATCTTGTTCCAGTCTTTTCAAAGTCTCGGTCAGACCATTTTCCTATTTTATTGCAATTTGACTTTAGTGGGTTTCAAGTTCAAGTCACAATTTTGATTTTTGCAAATGTGGACCACACGTCCTGATTATATTAAGGTAGTCGAATCCTCGTGGAAGTACAATGTTGTTGGTTGCCCCATGTATGTTTTGTCCTCCAAGTTGAAACTTTTGAAGGCTAATCTTAAATTGTGGAACAAGAATTGTTTTGGCAATGTCCATGTCATGGTGAAACCAGATGAGGTGGACATTGCTAATATTCAAGAGAAAATTGACATTGAAGGCCACTTAGATTCTTTGGTGCAGAAAGAGAAGTGTGCCCAAGCTAGGTTAGAGAAGGCCCTCGATATTGAGGAACTGTTTTGGAAGGACAAGGCTAGAGTAAATTGGCACCTGCACGGGGCCAAAATTACGAAATATTTTCACAGGATATCTAAGATCAAGAATTCTTCAAACCTTATCCACACAATGAAAATTGATGGATCCTTCATCAACAATCATGAGAAAATTGTTGATCACATTGTTTCTCATTTTGAGAACTTATTTAACAAATATGTTATTTTGCAGGATAATCCGCTTGTGGAGGAGGTTATTCCTAGATTGATGTCGGATCAAAATAACTCGTTGTTAACTTCTCTGCCCTCAGATGAAGAAATCTGTTGTGCTGTGTTTAATCATAAGCGTGACATTGCAGTTGGCCCCGATGGTTTCGGTCCCTTATTCTACCAGACTTTCTGGAACATCATTAAAGAGGATGTCATCAAAGCCACTATGCAGTTTTTTAAGGATGGATGGTTAGCCCCAAACTACAATTCCAACACCTTGGTGCTGATCCCAAAAGTGAAAGAAGTTGATTTCATTGAAAAATACTAACCTATATCACTTGCAAACTTCAAATTCAAAATTATTTCAAAGATCGTAGCGGATAGGCTAGCTAGTATGCTTCTTCATCTTGTCTTCACTGAGCAAAAGGGGTTCATTCATGGTCGTAGCATCAAGGATTGTATATGTCTCAGATTAGAGGTGGAAAATGTAATTCACGAAAAGTCTTTACATGGTAATGTTATGCTAAAGGTAGACATATCCAAGGCATTGAATATGCTTGATTGGAAGTTCCTTTTTAAAGTCCTTAAGGAATTCAGGTTCAACGAGAAGTTCTCCTCTTGAATTAGTTTGATTCTGAAATCGGCTAAGGTTTTTGTCTCTATAAATGGATACTTTAGGGGCCACTTCAGTTGCAAGAGGGGAGTTAAACAGGGGGGTCCGTTATTTCCACTTTTTTTTGCCTGGCAGAGGATGTACTTAGCAAAGGGCTTTCCTTGTTGGCTGCAAGCAACCGTTTGAAATGTATTAAAGCTTGCAGGAATGTGTTGTTCCCTTCTCATACATTGTACGAATAAAACATAATGTTTTTCATGCAGGGCTGCTCATCATCCTTGGAAGCTATTGCAGATTTATTTCAAAGGTATGCTATTTGTTCTAGTCAGATTTGTAACCCGGCCAAGTCCATCATGTTTGCTGGTCCAATGAAGGACAAGAGACACAGTTTCTTGGCTAACAAATTTGGTTTCAAGAAGGGGTCGCTTCCGTTTACATATCTTGGGGTTCCTATTTTCAAAGAGAGGCACAAGGCTTTTTATTTTCAACCCGTAGCTGATAAAATTAGGATTAAATTGGCGAGTTGGAAGGCAAGTTTATTGTCAGTTATCGGTCGCATTTAATTGGTAATTTATGTCATTCACAACATGTTTCTTTATTTGTCCAAAATTTATTCATGGCCCGTCAACCTAATAAACAAATAGAAACTTGGTGTAATAATTTTATATGGAGCGGAGATATCCAATAGAGGAAGCTGGTAGCGGTTGTGTGGAAATCTTGTTGTCATGATATCGAGGACGGGGGGCTAGGAATTCATTCTTTAAGGGCTACAAATGAAGCGAATCGTTTGGGGTAATGTTGGAACATTGTGAATGAAACTGATTCATGGGTAATTATTGTTAAAGCTAGAGTGTTAAGAAAGGACCAGATTCGTCGTACTCATGTTTTCTCATCTATTTGGACAGGATGTAAGGAGGCATTTTGAGTTCTTATGGAGCATTCCACGTGGACAATAGGAAAGGGAGATAAAATTAATTTGTGGAATGATAATTGGTGCGGGTAGTCCATTGCTTCTTTAATTCATATTCCCGATCATAATAAATTGTTGCTAAAGGTGGGTTTAAGTTCTATTTTGCAAGGTAACTATTTTGTTTTGCCTCCTGCGTTGACCAATCTGTGCCCAGACCTTCATATGATGGTTTCAAACATTCATATTAAAAGCTTGAATGAGGATAAACTTGTTTGGTTGAGGGCTGACAGTGGAGATCTTAGCCTAAATGAAGCTTATAATCATTGTTATAAACACGATCGAGGTGGGGTTTGGAGAAACTTTATTTGGCATCCGAACATTCCACCTTCTCATTCTATTCTTTTTTAGAGATTAACGAAGAATAGATTGCCAACGGATGACGTGCTTCGGAATTGTGGGATGGATAACCCCTCGGTGTGTAACCTCTGCTGCCAGTGTAAGGAATCTATCCCACATTTGTTTTTTGATTGCCTATTTTCTAGACAAATTTGGAATTGGATTAGTAGCATGTTGCATCTGAACTCGAGCATTAGCGATCTTGGGGACTGTCTGCTAGCAATGAGTAAGTCTGTTTCTGCTCAATGCAGAGTGGTGTATCGTGCATCAATTTTATCTACGGTTAATGATATTTGGCTTGCTCGGAACCAAGCAAGATTTCAGAACAAAATTATTCTGTGGAGAACCACCTGTTCTTACATTTATGCATTTTCGTAGCTTGCCGGTAAGTCTTTCAAAGGACCCTCTTCTTTGGATATGATGATTTTCAAATTCTTAAAAAGTTCTTTATTTCCATCAATCAACCTAAATCTAAGATTTGTAAGGAAGTGTTCTAGAGCCCTTCTCCTTGTGGGTGAATCAAGTTTAACGTGGATGGTGCTTCCGGAGCGCTCCGGTCATAGCAGGTTGTGGAGGGGTTTTTCAGAAATCATTCTGGTAATCATGTTGGCAGTTTTGTATGCAATTTAGGCATTGTGAATGCTCTTTTTGTAGAGCTTCTGGGTGATATTTTGGCGATTGAGCAGGCATTTGCTCATGGTTGGTATAATCTTTGGTTAGAGTCTGATTCTAAATTAGTTGTGATGGCGTTCAATAAACCATTTGTTATGCCTTGGCAAATCAGGAATAGATGGGACAATTGTACGAATATTTTAGGAAATTTTAATTTTTGGCTACTCATATATATAAGGGAGGAAGTCATTGTTCGGATAAGCTTGCTAACATAGGTTTAGAGATAGCTAATTTTACTTAGTGGAATAACGTGCATCCGGATATTGAACTGAATCTTATCAGAAATCGGTTAGGTTTGCCTAACTTTAGGATCAGATAGGTTTGAGGTTTCGGCTTTATGTCCACCTCATTTTTGTACTTAATTCTCTTTTAATATATTTTTCTTTGGGCTAATGCCCAATTTATCAAAAACTAAATAAAAAATTTGTTGACATAAAATATTATGGGGGCAGGACTATAAAAAATATATTAATAAAGACCGAACACTTATTAATTAATTTAAAAATAAAATAAATATTTTATTATAATATAAAAATAATATTTTAATCCATTAATGTACTACAAATGAAAAATTCTAAATATAAATTAATAATAGTTAAAAATAAATTAAAATATATAAATAAAATATTATATACAAATTCAAATTATGTAAAATCGATGAAAAATATGAATCAACAATGACGCTTCAATAAATTCTTTAGAAGTTTAAGTTGAATAAATAGCCAAAGAAAAGCATATTCACCTATACAAATCCTATGGAGAATTGTAGAGCCATTATAATTAAAAGTGGTACGGTGATTAGGAATGACATTGGAGACAATTTTGAAACTCTCCAATTTTGAAATAATGTGAATGAAAAAATGAGAACATTTAACGAACAAGAAATGGGAGGAAATAAAAATGAGGGAGAAAAAGTTAGAAAAAAAAAAAGGAAAACATACAAAGAAAAGAAAAATAGTTGGAGAAAAGACTAAGCGGGTAGAAGAAGAAAAATAGTTAAATGGCTAAGGAAGATAATAATATGTTCAAAAGTTCTATAGCAAATAATACTCCTTACCACATGCTCCAATAGATAAAGAGAAAGGGAAAAATTCTTCAAAGTTTCTACATATTTTCAAGAGATTACATATCAACATTACATTTTTCTTTAAGCCTTGGAGTAAATCGCTACATACAAAAGTTATGAAAAAAATTATGAATAAAGAGAAAAGGTTCATCAATAAAGAAGAAGTTGAGTTGGATAAATGTGGATATTCAGTTGCAACCGAGCAAGAGCAGCTGTACTCACACATAGCTAAATATCCCCCTTCTATGCCACCTAGTTGGTGAGCTCTACCCTTAAGGGAGCCCATCTGTTGGATGTAGTGCAATTATTCAAAGATCCTTGTCTCCAAAATCAAATTATCTCATGAGAGTCACAACTCTTGTGATAAAAATAATTGTTGACTTAGAAATGCGGCTTATAAGAATGGCATTGCACTAAACTGAAACATCCATCAAACATTTGTATGACGTAATTGAAGATATTTTAGTCAAATTAGAAAAAAATGGAGGTTTGTAGTAAATTTTGGTGGTGATGGATATGGAGGAATATGACGAAGTACATCTCAAATTTTGTAGATTTTTCATGAAAACCACAAGAATCATGGCAAATGTTCATGATGCCAAGCTAAAGGTTAGTATAGAAGATTATATGGTTAGCTTAATCAGTTTGAGACTATGACCAATGATAAATGAGTTTGTTTTAGAACAGATGTTACAAGAAGTGATTTTAACATAAAGGAGGCGATTTCACACTCCAAACCCTTTGGAGAAAGTTTTGATTTATGCTTTTTATTTATTGAATGATAAAGAAAAATTAGAAATTGAAGAACTCTTGAATGATATTGATACCTTGATGGAGACTCCACCCCATGAGGCTGTGATCAATTAGTTGAAAGATAAAGGGAAGCTGGAAAATACAAAACATGATTTGAAGATATTATCTCATCATTTGAAGTATGTTTTTCTCGAAAATGGAGAAAAAAAATCAACTAATCATCAACAATTATTAATAAGCTCATGAGGAGAAAAAACTATTTGAAATCTTGAAGATGAACTAAAATGAAATGGGATAAACTTTGCGTGAATTGTAAATATTAATCTTTTATACTGTTTGCAAAAACTATGATGAATGATGATTTCGGGACAACAGCTCATCATCAATATTACTTGAGTCCCAAAATGTAAGAGCTTAACTAGAAAATGACTTGTTTGATTCATATCATGATGTGTTACATAAGATTCTAATTAAGCAATTGCATAATTTGAATCTTATTTCTTTTTCAAAAGTTTGTGTGGTCAGGATTCGAGTCATACACTATTGTGATTCACTTTAAAGTGTTTTTTATTCAAAACACACACTTTCTTGATTAAATCCGAAGGGCAGTGCCAGAATTCTGATTTCAAATGAATTATTAATTTGAATCAGGCATATGCTTGATTCGAATCAAGCTTCAAACACCTAATTTTAAGTTTTCTAACTTGTAAGGCACATATATATTACCTTTGAGCAATTTGCTCATCTAAAAATAAATTTGCAATGGATTCAAATCTCAATCAAGTGTAAGAGTTGACTCAAAGTACAATTCTATAATGCAGAATCAAATTACAAATAAATAGACAAAAAACAAAAAAAAAATCAAAATTTAAAAATATAAAAAATTACAGAACATCAAAATAAAAATGAAATGTACTTTTATAAACTGAGCAATTTTAAACACTCTGCACCTGTTAGAGAACATGTTGTAGAATGCGAAGAGAAAGAATATATAGTTGTTGAAATTACATATTTTGAGGAACATGAAGATGCTAAAGACTCTGAGCCTCTAAACAAGAGATTAAAAAGAACATGTAAAGTTTTAGAACCTTCTTCTATTAATGTTATTAATAAATTTATAGTAAATCCTCTTTTGATCCAATTGAAACTCATAAAAAATAGCCTTCACCACCACCTTCATTCATTCCCTCCATTAGTCTAAAAAAATCAATAAACAACATTCCCTCTAATCATGTTTCATATAGTCAAGGAACCATTGTTGAAACCATTTTTGAATCATCATATGCTTATCAATTCTCTGGTCTTATTCCTTCTAGTCATGAATCACCATTCGAGCAAATAGAACCTATTGTATTAGACAATTTACTGAAACCAAACTTAAATTAAACCATACCTCCAACCCTAACCTCTACATTCTGATCTACTTACATCATCCTCTCCTATATCTGTTAATAAACCTATACAACTTTAAGTAGAATATCTACAAAATTTAAATTCAACTATCCTACTGATTCACAAAATTTACCTAATCAACCCTCCAACACACAAGCATTTCCCATAAATATATGTAACTTTTCTCTTAGACTCGAGCCAACTATCTCCACAAATTCCAAAACCTCCTTTGATGGATATCTTAATAGGTTTGTGTAGAGATCTTTATTTAGGTATAAATATAAACCTAAACCTTAATCACCAACCACCCACCTCTACACCTCATCCCTTTCAACCTACATTTGCACTTGGGCTTGCATTTCCTGATCTTTATGAAGAAATCTTTATGATTACTTATAGGGTATTGGTAAATCTGGAAAATGACCTTGCATCACAAGAAACACATTTTTCCTCACTAATGATCCACCTTAACTTATTCATAAATCATTCATCTATCCTAACTCGCCACCCTTAACTCAACATTATTTCTTTAAAAAATCAAATAAAGGACTTGTGTGATATGAATGAGTTCTAATTTTTTTTGCATGAGAAACAACAAGTAGAGTTTCTACTTGAACCCTCTAGTGAATACTTTATTAAAAAGGAATGCATCTACTTAAACCAATCACCAGATAAAGGCTTTATAGGTATTAATCCTCTTTACTTTATGCATTATGCTCCTATTATGATCCCTCATATGAAGTTCCTACATAAATATGTGATTTCATTGCATCATCAAGTATGCTTTCTGCCTCTTAACAATTTGTGACTAAAACTAATATTGATTCCTTTGCTGTCAGTGATCAGTGCGTTTTAATGCATGTTCTCTTATGTTTGTACTTAGTCATTCCCATACTTTGTTTTACTTATTTTACTGTTTTATTGTGTTTTTAGAATTAAGCCTTTGTTTGTCTTTAATCTATTTTCGTAGCTTATTTTCACAGCATGATACCTGTCCACTAATTGGATCATAACTGGAGCTTTGAGATGCCGTTTTGCGCGTTCTACCAGTTGTTAGAAAGCTAAGAGACAGAGCTACAACTTTCATGTTGGAGTCAAAACCTGATTCGGAGTGCATAATTCCCAGTAATTCGTTGAAGTTGTTGACTTTAGAAATTAAGTTGTTTTCGGGTCATTTGTTGGGTCTGGGTTAAGCTTTCCGACCCGATTTGTATTAGAATTGAAACCCTTATTTTGTTTTTAAGGCATTCATCCGCGCTACAGTAGGGCACACACATTATTAACGATAAAACTTTGCTTGATACGAATCGATCATGGCGAACTAATTCCAAGGGGCAATTTGCCGGATTTAAATTCCATAAAAATTTGAGGTTCTTATCAATTTAAATTTAATTCAGTTCCTTTCTAATTTGTTCTATAATTTTCGTTTTCTTAATTCGTTTCTTATAGAATAGATTGGATTTAATTCGGTTGATATATGTTCCTTACGTTAATAGCGTTTAACTTAGCTTTTTCGTTAATTCGCGCTATCTTTAGCCGTTTGCTTAATTCGGTGATTAGGAACATAACTCGTGTAGTATTGTCGACGCATGTTTATTCAATATTGCAATCGAATAGGAATTGGAACCGCTTAGGGAATTAGAATTGTAATGACCAATGATAAGTTGGTAGTCGAATCGGTATATTAACCTATTATAATCACTTATTTCGATAATCACTTATTTACTCTGTTTTTTTCTTAATCGAATCCTAAACCAGAACAACCCTCCATAATCGTTTCAGTTGGTTAATTAAATCAAGAATCCTTGCGATACGATACTCGAGTCATTGTCGCTTTACTACTATTTTTCAAAAATACTCGTTTTTGATCCGTGCGCGACAGCGGATCAAATTGGCGTCGTTGCCGGGGATTCTTGTCGTTTTTAACCGTTAGTTGATGCATAGGTGTCGATTAGTGTGTTTTGAAGTTTCGTTTTGCTGTTTTTCCGTTTTCGCGTCCGGACGCCCCGTCTCGAGTCCGACCTAGTCAAAAAATCGGTTTTAGGGAAAATCGTCTCCTTTTTGAAATTTGTTTCGTCTACTTGAATTTTTTCTATTTTGATGAATTTTTTACAATTTTCATAGTTTCAAAAAATTCATCATGTTTCTATTTTTAATGAATTTTTTACTGTTTTCATAGTTTCAAAAGATTCTAAAATAATTCTCAAAATTCTTATTTTACCTAATTAGATTAAATTTAGTGTTTTTATATTTTTTTCTGAATTTATTTTAATCGTGTTTCTTCTTTGATTTTGTTTCAGCCTCTATAGGGGCATTGTTGGCATTCTCACATTTGTTGCTGCATTAGTCCTGGCTACTAGGTCATCTTGTTTTGTCCTTTTTTATTTTGATCCTGAGATAGAGAGAACCTTGCACGCACGTCTTAGAGATAATCAGGCCAACCCTAGTTCACTATCCCTTCACGATTGTGATTCTGATTCCTTGTTTTCACATTCCTTGTTTGATTTTGATTCTGAATTTGCTTTCGATAATAACATGGCTGACCAAAGAACATTAAGAGAGCTTGCTGTTTCTGATGTAAATTATAATGGCTTGTGTATTGAATATGCTGACCTTGTTGTTACTTTTGAATTAAAATCTGAATTAATACACTTGTTGCCGAGATTTAGTGGTCTTGCAGGTAAGGATCCACACAAAATCTTAAAAAAATTCTAGATCGTTTGTTCTATTCCACTTAGGCCTGAAGGAATTACAGAAGATCACATCAAGCTGAGAGCCTTTCCGTTTTCTCTACAAGGTGCGGCCAAAGATTGGTTATATTATCTTGAGCCAAATTTTGTTGCTACTTGGAATGATTTGAAGAAGGTATTCCTAGAGAGATACTTTCCTGCCTCCAGAGCTGCCTCGATACGAAAAGATATTTGTGGTAATAGACAACTGGATAATGAATCATTGGCTGAATATTGAGGGAGATTCAAATAATTAGTTTCAAGTTGACCACAACACCAAATCACCGAGCAATTATTGCTTCAGTATTTCTATGAAGAATTAAAACCAATGGATAGGAATACTTTAGATGCTGCTAGTGGTGGAGCACTTGTTGATAAGACTCCAGCTGCTGCCAAAGCCCTGATTGAGAACACATCGCTTAATTCCCAACAGTTCACAACGAGAGACAATTCTGTTCATATAAAAGGTGTGAATGAGATTCATGTTTCTTCTTCCAGCAAGGCCTTCGAAAATAGAATGGATGAGCTAACTGAATTAGTGAAACAGTTGATAGTGGTAGGTAAAGCTTAAACATCAGCCCAAGCAGCCCAAACAGCAAGGTTATGTGGTATTTGTACTTCTCCTGATCATTCTACTGATATATGTCCTATTCTGCAAGATGAAAAGACTACTGAATTACCTCAAGCATATGCAACAGCCATTTACAATCAAGGTAACAACCAAAACATGTACAAAATTCCTGACCCGTCCACTAATAAATACCATCCAAATTGGAGGAACCATCCAAACCTTCGATATGGAAATCAGCAACCCAACCAACAACCGTTGATGCTACCATTGCCACCACCATAAAACCCTCCACATGATGGAACCACTTTTGCCTCGACTTTTTGACCTTCATTAGAGGATATTGTTAAGCAAATAGCTGTCAATAATCTCCAATTCCAGTAGCAGACATATTCCAGCATCCAAACCCTGCAAACACAGATAGGACAAGTTGCTTCTTCAATTAATGGCATTCAGTAAGCACAAGGATCTAACCAACTACCTTCTCAAACAGTGGTGAATCCTAAAGGTCCTAATGTGAGTGCAATATCCTTGCGATCCAGAAAAGTTACAGATTCTGCCCTGGAAAAAAAATGAGGAAGTTGTTGAACCTTCTGTTGTTGTTGAGCCTGAGCCTTTTATTGTTGAGGAAAAAGAAAAAGAGTATGTGCCTAAGATACCTTTCCCACACCGAGTGCAGAAAAATAAGAACATTCTTAAGGAAGACAAAGAGAGAGAGAAAGAGAGATTTTGGATGTGTTTAAAAAAGTGGCGGTAAATATTCCGCTTCTTGATGTAATCAAGCAGATTCCAAAGTATGCAAAGTTTCTTAAGGATTTATGTACTCATAAAAGGAGATTGAAAGGGAACGAGAGAGTGGATATGTGAAGGAATATTTCTGCCTTCCTTCAATCCAACAATACAGTTGAGCAAAATGTTTCAACCTTCTTCCAGGCCATGCCACAAAAGTGCAAGGATCTAGGAACTTTTGGGAATAATAGATTCGAAAATTGCATGCTTGATTTAGGAGTGGGTATTAATGTTATGCCTACTTCTATTTATAATAATCTTGATCTTGGTCCTTTGCAGCATACAGGTGTAATCATTCAGCTGGCAAACAGAAGCAATGCCCGCCCCACCGGAGTCGTGGAAGATGTCCTCGTGCAAGTTAATGACTTAATTTTTCCTGCAGATTTTTATATTCTTGACATGGAAGGAGAAACGAAGTTAAACAAGGCACCCATCATTCTCGGCAGACCGTTCATGAAAACGACGAAGACAAAAATTGATGTTGATGATGACACGATATCCATGGAGTTTGGTGATATCTTCGCTAAATTTAACATCTTTGATGCAATGAAACATCCCATGGAAGAGCATTCTATTTTTCACATTGAGTTACTTTCTGACTTAGTCGATGATACTTATCCCGAGTTTTTATCTGATTTTTCGTCTTTATTAGACTATGATGATACTTACTCTTGTGATGTATGTACTAACACTAATGTTTCCTCTGTTTGTGCCGAAATAAATGCCGCCTTGCAGGCTGATGTTTTTCATGTGGATGAGGCTATAGATGAAGTCATTTGTGCGGCTGAGGCTTTTGACATCCCTGTTGCCCGACCATTCCGTCCATTGAACAACCTTCTTCTTTAGATCTTAAACCACTTCCGGAAAATCTTAAATATGCCTACTTAGAGAGAAATGAAAAGCTTCCTGTTATTATTTCTTCTAACCTTAATTTTGATTAAGAAAGTAAGCTTTTGCAGGTCTTAAAGAGGCATAAAAACGCGACTGGGTGGACCTTGGCAGACATTCCAGGTATTAGCCCTTCTATGTGCATGCACCGGATTTTGCTTGAAGAAGGAGCTAAGGTGGTGAGGCAGCCCCAAAGGAGGCTTAATCCTTTAATTCTTGATGTGGTTAAGAAAGAGGTAACCAAGTTTTTGCAAGCAGGTATCATATATCCTATCTCTGACAGTAATTGGGTAAGTCCAGTGCAGGTTGTACCTAAGAAATCTGGACTCACTGTGATAAAAAATGAAAAGAATGAACTTTTTCCCACTAGAGTTCAGAATAGCTAGAGAGTTTGTATTGATTACAGGAGGTTGAACCAGGTTACTAGAAAGGATCACTTTTCTTTGTCGTTCATTGATTAAATACTCGAACTGCTAGCAGGTAAATCACATTATTGTTTCCTTGATGGGTTTTCAGGATATTTTCAGATCCATATTGCACCAGAGGATCAAGAAAAGGCAACCTTCACGTGCCCATTCAGTATATTTGCTTATAGGAGAATGCCATTTGGTCTTTGCAATGCTCCTGGCACATTCCAGCGATGCATGATTAGTATTTTTGCTGAATTCATTGAAAATTGCATGGAAGTGTTTATGGATGATTTTACTGTTTATGGTTCTTCATTTGATGCATGCTTGAAAAGTTTGAATATGGTTTTAAAGAGATGCATTGAAACTGACCTTGTTTTAAATTATGAAAAATGTCATTTTATGGTTGAGCAGGGAATTGTTTTAGGCCACATAATTTCTGAAAAAGGAATTTCAGTAGACCCTGCTAAGATTGATGTGATTTCTACATTACCTTACCCATCTTGCATTCACGAGATTTGTTCTTTTCTTAGTCATGCAGGTTTTTACAAGTGCTTAATAAAGGACTTCAGCAAGATAGTTTTTCCATTTTCAAACTTGTTGAAGAATGACGTGACTTTCAACTTTGATGAGAAATGCAAGCAGGCGTTTGATTTCTTGAAGAAAGCATTGGCATCCGCCCCATCATACAACCTCCTGACTGGAACCTTCCTTTTGGGATTGTGTGTGAAGTATCTAACTATGCAGTTGAGGCGGTCCTTGCACAAAGGGTGGACAAGGCTGCCCATGTTATTTACTATAGTACTTCTAGGACTTTAGATTCTGCACAAGCTAATTACACTACTACTGAAAAGGAACTTTTAGCGATTATTTTTTCTCTTGACAAGTTTAGACTATATTTGCTAGGTTCCAAGGTTATTGTTTTTACTGACCATGCAGCTTTGAAGTATCCTTTAAAGAAACCAGAAGCAAAACCGAGATTAATTCGGTGGCTGTTGTTATTGCTCCAAGAGTTCAATGTAGAGATTAAGGACAAAAGCAGAGCTGAAAATCTAGTAGCTGACCACTTAAGTAGAATAGAGCGGGATGAAGATCTTTCTCCCATTCAATATGACTTTCCTGATGAGCAGCTGCTACTTTTACATGGAGTTACTCCTTAGTTTGCTGATATTGTTAATTATCTTGTTGCTGGTGTTTTTCCTACAGGTGTATCTAAGGCGCAAATTCACAAACTCAAGAGTGATGCCAAATATTATGTGTGGGATGATCCTTATCTTTGGAAGTTTGGTAGTGATCAGGTTATTAAGAGGTGTGTCCCAGACTAGGAGATTGAATCTATTTTGCATTTTCTCACGCCTCTCAAGTAGGGGGACACTTTGAACCTCAAAGAATGGCAAGAAAAGTCCTAGACTCAGGTTTCTATTGGCCTACCATCTTTAAAGATGCGTATGAGATATATCGCACTTGTAAAGAATGTTAAATATCAGGTACAACTATCACTCGTAAGAGTTAAAATGCCTCAGCAACCTATGATTTTCTGTGAGGTATTTGATATATGGGGAATTGATTTTATGGGTCCTTTTCCAGTATCTTTTGGTTTTCTCTATATTTTACTTGTTGTTGATTATATTTCAAAGTGGGTGGAAGCTATCCCCACTAGGACTAATGATTCTAGAGTTGTTGCAGATTTTGTCAGGCCGAACATTTCTTGCAGGTTTGGAATACCTCGAGCTATCATAAGTGACCAAGGCACTCATTTCTGTAACCGCACCATGGAGACTTTGCTCAAAAAGTATGGAGTTGTGCATAGAGTCTCTACTGCATATCACCCACAAACTAATGGGCAAGCCGAGATCTCAAACAGGGAGATCAAACAAATTTTAGAGAAAATGGTGCAACCAAACAGGAAGGACTGGAGTTGCCGTCTAGAAGACGCACTTTGGGCTCAAAGAACAACTTTCAAGACACCAATAGGGGTGCCTCCCTATAGACTTGTATTTGGTAAGGCATGTCACCTCCCTGTAGAGATAGAACACCGTGCTTATTGGGCAGTGAAAATTTGTAATTTGGAGATGCAACAAGCAGGTATAGAAAGAAAGCTCCAATTACAACAGCTTGAAGAGCTTAGGCTAGAAGCTTATGAAAGCTCTAGGATTTATAAGGAGAAAACTAAGCACTTCCATGATAAGATGATTTCTAGGAAAGAATTCTCCATAGGCCAAAAAGTTTTATTGTTTAACTCCCGCCTTAAACTTATGGCTGGGAAACTTCGATCGAAGTGGATTGACCCTTTTGTTATTACTAATGTTTTTCCTTATGGTGCAGTAGAAATAAAAAGTACAGGCACTGACATAGCCTTTAAGGTCAATGGGCAGCGCCTGAAGCTATTCCACGAGAGTTCGGTGCCTGAACATGCACCCATAGAAGAGCTTTCCTTGGAAAAGCCCACTTACTCTACAACTTGACCAAGGAGGACATTTTCCTTTCTCTCACTCTTATTTAATAGTTATGTCCTTTCATTGAAGACAATGCATGTTTTAAGTGTGGGGGAGGGAACCTCTTAGTTTTAGTTATGTCCTTTCTTTGTTTTGTTTTCTTTTAGTTTTCTTCGTTTTTGTGTTTGTTTTTTTCAAAAAAAAAGTTAGACTTAGAAGCAACGCATCTTTTGAAATTTTTAGGCTATAGATTAGTTTGAGGTTAGATTGTGGAGACTTGGGAAAAGTTCATAAGATCGGTACCGTTTTAACACCTTAAGTCTCCCGAATATGGAAATCAATTTAAATACTTGTTATGATGCAGTCTTGAGTTCTCATCCTTTAATAGCTCTTAAGTAGTTTATCTAACAGTTAGCACCATCTAGAATCACACACACTAAGTAATTAAGCTGATACAAATAAGTGAATGATCTCGTACTTAATAAGAAATCTGAATAAGAATCCACCTTCTAAGTTAGGTGACCCTCACCTGGTCACTTAGGCTAACGGTTGTGAAACCTTCAAAAAAGAAAAAAAAAGTGGTTAATTTTGAATTGTTGAAAAGATATGGATCATAGTCACTAACAGGATTATTTACCATGTGTGTGAATAGATAATGGGCTTAATGTGATTACATTAGAATGAAAGAGAGCAAAAAGAAAGATGAGTAAGTTAGGCTTAGGCATAATGACATGATTCAGATTGGTTTGTATAGGAGGGAGTTTTATCACCGCACAATTGCGGATTTGTGTTCTTATGATATCCTTAGTATGCAAAATTAGTACCTATCGATACAATCTTGACTGAAGAAGAGATTGCAACCTAGAATGAGTATTCGAATGCTATTGTTTTTCATGAGTCTTGATACTATTTTGCTCGGAGTGCAAAAGTTCAAGTGTGGGGGAATTTAATTAGTACATTTTAATGCACGTTCTCTTATGTTTGTATTTAGCCATTCCCATACTTTGTTTTACTTATTTTACTGTTTTATTGTGTTTTTAGAATTAAGCCTTTGTTTGCCTTTAATCTATTTTCACAACTTATTTTCGCAGCTTGATACCTGTCCAATGTTTGGATCATAACTGGAGTTTTGAGATGCCGTTTTGCGCGTTCTACTAGTCGTTGGAAAACTAAGAGACAGAGCTACAACTTTCATGTTGGAGTCAAAACATGATTCAGAGTACATAATTCCCAGTAATTCGTTGAAGTTGCTGACTTTAGAAATTAAGTTGTTTTCGGGTTATTTGTTGGGCCTGGGTTAAGCTTTTCGACCCGGTTTGTATTAGAATTGAAACCCTTATTTTGTTTATAAGGCATTCATCCGCGCTACAGTAGGGAACATACATTATTAACGATAAAAATTTGCTTGATACGAATCGATCATGGCGAACTAATCCCAAGGGGCAATCTGCCGGATTCGAATTCCATAAAACTTTGAGGTTCTTATCAATTTCAATTTAATTCAGTTCCTTTCTAATTTGTCCTATAATTTTCGCTTGCTTGATTCGTTTCTTATAAAATAGATTGGATTTAATTTGGTTGATATATGTTCCTTACGTTAATCGCGTTTAACTTAGCTTTTTCGTTAATTCGCGTTATCTTTAACTGTTTGCTTAATTCGGTGATTAGGAACATAACTCGTGTAGTATTGTTGACGCTTGTTTCTTCAATATTACAATTGAATAGGAATTGGAACCGCTTAGGGAATTGAAATTGTAATGACCAATGATAAGTTGGTAGTCAAACCGGTAGATTAACCTGTTATAATCACTTATTTCAATAATCACTTATTTACTCTGTTTTTTTCTTAATCGAATCCTAAACCAAAACAACCCCCCATAATCGTTTCAGTTGGTTAATTAAATCAAGAATCCTTGCAATACGATACTCGAGTCATTGTCGCTTTACTACTATTTTTCAAAAATACTCGCTTTTGATCCGTGCGCGACAGCGAATCAGTCACCACCAATAGCCAACTATAACTCACTCAATAGCCATCAATAAGCAACTTCTGAACATTTTGACACTATAGTAGTCAATCGCTCCTTGATTCAACAAAACCTAACACAAATCCTATAGTACTTTCCAAACCTTGAGATATCTTTCTTTATTTTGTTTTGTTTATTAATCTGGATTTTGTTACGTTTGATTTTTTTTTTTTTTGAAAATTTTTTGCTTTTGCAATCAATATCTAATATTATATGTTTGATTATCAATTGGCTGAATGTTTGTTTTTACTATCTTTCACGTTTTTTAACTTTCTCAAATATTTTAACTATTGACAAAAGGTAGAGAAAAGCATAATTTTTATGGGAAGTTAACGTTTATTTACCCTGCATGTTTGTTTCAAAAATGTTTTTTTAAGAGATTTTCTATGTTTAACTTTCAAAATGTCACGTTTGCAAAATGTTTTGCATATAAATTTTGATATTCGGCATACTCTCAAGGGCAAAATTTTTAGTTTGGCCCTCCAGTTTCTTTTTGTATTATAAAAATTGTTTTTTTTCATCAAAATACACATGAACCAAAATGATTTTAAGAACAATGACCTATATTTTTTTGTTGACAACAACATATAAAAGAACAATTTTAATCTCTAATGGTTGTTTCATATGTATGAATTTTTTTAAAATTATTGAAGTAACTTGCACTCAAGACGAACGTGTGAAAACTACTTTAGTTAGGGATCATCTTGACTCATGATGCATAAAACAACATATTGTTTGACACAATGATCAACAATTAAATATGTTAAGCCATTGTTTGGCTACGTTGCCTATAAACCACCCTCATTGACCCTCTATTCAATGTTTTACTATCCTCTGGTTAACACTACACAACAAAGTCAAAGCCTTGCCCATTTATATAAAAGACCAAACAATTATTCTCTATTGGTATTTCTATGATGACCAATAAGCTTTTCATCTAGAAACGTATCATTTGAAGATAAAATTTGATGATTTCACTCTTAAAGTATAATTCAAATTGAGAGACAACTAGCATAATACATAAGATACAATGGTAAAAGTAGTGCATAATAACTTGTGTTATTAGTGCAAGGTTGTATGGAATTAATTTAACATCTAGTATGTTAGTTCACAACAACTGTAATCCTAATGAATATATCCTACTATAGCCTAATATAGATATTCTATAAACTTGGGACTTCAATGTAAAGAAAAACAACTTTTGCACATAGAGTTATACTTGAAAAGTGAATCTTGGAAAGTAATTTTTCTTAACAAACTTTTGAGAATAAGCGATACACAAATCAAAAAAGGAAATAAATATTCAAAACATCAAATTATACAAATTATATACACTATCTATTGAAAGAAAGTTCAAAACCAAATTTAAAGACAATATACTTTTTTTTATAAAACAATCATATGAATTGTTAACATTATTCTATAGAAAATAGACATGTAAATTTTTCAACCTTCATTTTTCTAATAAATGTTGCCCTTGAGACTATTCCAAATATCAAAATTTGTATGCCAAACATTTTGCGAACGTGACATTTTGAAACTTGAACATAGGAAATATCTTAAAATACATTTTGAAACAAATATACAGCGTAAATTAACTTTAACTTCCCTTCAAAATTATACTTTTCTCTACCTTTTTTCATCACTGGTTAGTTAAAAAATTTGAGAGAGTTAAAAAATGTGAAAGAAAGTAAAAACAAATATACAGTCAATTAATAATCAAACACATAATATTACACATTCATTATCAAAAGCAAAAAATTGATAACATAGAAAAATAATCAAACTTAACAAAATCCAGACTATTAAACAAAATAAAATAAAGAAATATATCCTAAGGTTTGGAAAGTTCCTCTACGATTTGTGTTAGGGCTTGTTGAACTAGTGAGAGATTGGATACTATAGTGTTAAGCTGTTCAGAAGTTGCTTATTGATTGCTATTGAGTGAGTTGTAGTTGGTTATTGGTGATGTCAGTAAATGAATCAATATTAGTTTTAGTTGCAAATTGTTAAGAGGCTGAAAACATATTGGCTGATAAAATGAAATCATAGATTTATGTAGGAACCTCATATAAGCGATCATAATAGGAGCCTAATTCATAGGGGAAAGAGGATCAATATCCATAAAGCCTTTATCTAGTGATGGGTTAAGTCATAAATCCTTTTTTAATACTTCCTTCACTTTTACAAACAATGTGGAACTTTAAAATTTAAAATCACACTTGTTTCTCAACAATCTCTCTATCACTTCAATATAGAACGTATATATAAAATTATAGGTTTCCTATAGAATAATTTTAACAATTCATATAATTGTTCTATCAACAAAAATAAAGTTTTTCTTTTTTAATTTAAAGCTTATAAAATGTTATTTAATATAAACAACTTTATTTTAAACAAATATTACACTTTTACTTATTTTGAAGGTTTGTAAGATACAATGCTACACTTTTACGGTTCAGATCGTCGAAACAAGGTTTGAGGATGGAGATATTGTGTTTTGACGAAACTAGGTTTTTTGGGGATG
Source organism: Lathyrus tuberosus (assembly GCA_022829125.1). Taxonomy (NCBI): domain Eukaryota; kingdom Viridiplantae; phylum Streptophyta; class Magnoliopsida; order Fabales; family Fabaceae; genus Lathyrus; species Lathyrus tuberosus. Next base: position 3,891,771 of record JALAZF010000549.1, on the reverse strand, counting down.
CTCTGCTAAGGTTTGAAAGAAAAACTAATTGACATGTGCTCCTTCAGGGAAGGCATTCGGCATGAAGACCTTCCATGATCAACTTTTATTCCTCGAATGACTTTTATATCTGAAAATTTGAAGATTACACTTACTCAAGTATGATTAAGGATGCATGGTTTTCCATTAAAGTATTAAGAAATAACTACTTTATTTGTAATTGATTCAGGTATTGTCACTCCTTTACCAGTTGATGAACATACAAGAAAAATAACTTTTGAGCATTTTGTGTGTGTGCAGATAGACTTTAACCAGTGAGATACTCACCATGATAATTTTTTGGTGGAACGAGAGGGTTATGCATTCTTTGTTGAATTGGAATACGAGAGTTTACCTGTTTTTTTTATCACTGTGTGTGTGTGTAAGTTGGTCATAATATTGACTAATGTTGGAAGTTGAAAGGCATGAATATCGAGAAGCCAATGATTCAAGAATTTATAAAATACATGCCTAAAAAATACAAACATGATATACTAGTTAATGACATTGTGAATGATAACTCAGTAAATTTCGTTGTGAATGGTGAATCTATAAATGTCATAGTGAATGGCATAATGAATGATAACTCTATCAGTTTGAATAAGGTAGACTCTTGGGAATAGCATAAAGAAAGAAGAATTTGATGTGGCCATTTAACATGAGAATCAGGTTAATGCTAATGAGGAGCATTTTTCAGATACAAGCTATTTGAATGAAGAAGAAATATTAGTAGAGACTGCTAATAATTTAAGTGAGAACTTGGTGATTGAGAAAGACATAGATGATGATAAAATGGAGAAACATAATCTTGATCTTGCGGTTACGGATATTAGTTGTAAGAATTTGGTGAGAGATCCGTGTGATGGTTTACATTTGGAGAAGAATAATAATCTTGGGGGTGATGAAGACAATCCTTCTGAGCCACATAAGGAAGAACTTACTATGGTCAAGAAAAATAGTATGAGAATGAATAAACTTACCCAACCTATAATGGAAATTAACATTTGATCCGTGTCAGGTAAACACAACACCTCTCAATGAAATCCATTTATTGGAATGCTAGAGGAGTAGAAAACTTTGGTAATAGGTTAGCTATTAAAAATCACTATGATCAACAAAAACATGACTTGCTTTTGATTGTTGAACCAATGATTCCTTATGCTCAATTTCCCTGTTGAGTGTCTTAAATAAATCAAACTTGATATATTTGCAATAAATATTATAAATAATCATGATTAAAATGTATGGGTTTTTTATGAAATAAATATGAATCCCACTGCATTGAGTTTATCTGAACAACATGTAACTTTTTCTATAGAAGTGGATCAAACTAAATTCTTCATTGTAGTTCTATATGCAGGTAACTCTCATGTGGTTGTAAGATAGTTATGGAATGAACTTACCAATCTTCAACATGTTAATCCTGTTCCTTGTTGCATGTTATGAGATTTTAATGCAGTTATTGGTTCCTATGAGAAATTTGGTAGATGCACTCGAAAAAAAATTCCACTAATGAGTTTCTTAGTTGGACAAATTAAAATGAGCTTTTGCATATTGACACTAATGGTAGATATTACACTTGGACCAATAGGAGGAAATGTGGTGCTTACTCTTCTCTTAGGCTTGATAGAGCCTTTTGTAATAAGAATTGGCTAGATAATTGGAACACATTCAATTGCTCCACTTTGTTCAAGAATCACTTTACACAATTATCTTATTATTCTCCATTGTGAGAAAGTGAGGTTTGATTCGAAAAAGGACATTCAAATTTATGAAGGTTTGGACTCTAGATGATAGATGTAGATAATATATTGATATAATTGGAATACTGATGTGGTTGGTTGCACTATGTTTGTTTTATCTGCTAAGGTTGAGATCTCTTAAACCTATTCTTAAAAAAATGAAATAAATATATATTTGGCAATATTCATCTTAAATTCACTCAAGCTAAATATGAAGATAACATGATACAAAGTTTGATTATGATGCAGGTTATAATGATTGATCTCGAGTGTTCGATCAGATCCACACACGCTGGTCGTCAGAAGGCGAGGTGCTCGGTAGATGATGATGGCTGGACGTGCTGGGTGTTCGAACTGTTGAGGAGAAAAATGGGGTGTACCTGCAAGGCACTCCGACGCTCAAGTAAGAAAGGGTCAGAGAAAAAGGGGCAAGTACAAAAAGTATTCTGAGGGTGAAAAATGTGATCCCTCGCCCTCTCAAATGAGAGGGTTTATATATTGTTCCCCAGCGCGTGGCCAACGGTCCTATTTTCAAGGCGAAATAACCGTTTTCCTGAAGAATAGGTAACTGCCCAAACTAGCCGTTGTGACGGGCAGGAGGGTAGTTGCGGGCATATGGCCGTCACATGTCGGGGATCTATAGCTCGTGTGTGGCGGACAACAATTCTGGGCAAGGCTGAGCAGTTAGTGCCCGGTTGCCGTGGCAAAATGGGTACTTTTGTCATCTTAATGGACTGGATCCAAGCGTTTGGGCCGTTACTGTAGCAGTCACGGATTGGGCCGCGCATGGCCGTTGGCCCAGTCCAGAACAGTAGCCCCCCAAGTCGTTGCTTCCGAGCATGGAAGTGATGACTTAAGGATAGCGTACAGTCTCGGGGAAGTGGAGCGTTTTGCTCGTTGGCTGTGGAAGCCCGTGGTTTCTACTGTCCGTTGTGGCTGTTGGTCGCGGTCGTTATACGTTGCCCGTCATCGGTGGGTACCAACAGTTTAGTGGAACACGAAACGGTACGGGGGTCGCCACGTGTGTGTTGGAACTTGTGCTGCCGCCGCTTAGGCAATGATGGCTAGCGGGTAGTCATTATGACCTATGTGCGCGTGTGGTTGCACGTGACCTCCTGTATAAATAGGGGGAAAAACCTTCATTCAGAACCTTTTCCCTCAATCTTCAGCAACTCCTTTGCCCGTGAACGCTGTCCGTTGCAACTTTCATTGTTTGAAGATCCGAGCAAGTCTTTTCGGCCTCATATTTACGAGTAAGTCGTCCCTTTTCCTTGTTTTACTTTTCGTTGATGTTTACTTAGGCGGTGCATGTGGTTAGGTTAGATTTTAGGAGACTTAGGGTTGTATATGTGGTAGTCGCCGGTGGTGGATGATGGTTCCGCCGTCTCCATCGCCGTTAATCTGTCGTTACATTGTGTGTGGAGGGTCTGTCCGTGACGCCGTCGCGATGGCGGCGTGCACGTGATCGTGCGAGTGTTGCATTTTATGGAGTTGTGAGCTGAATGAAAAACTCGTGATCTTGCTTTGGAGAAATTCCTCGTGTGGGATGAGAGTTCCGGGCACTGTCTTGCGGGGAGACTGTTTGCAGTGTTGTCAGGGCTTAGGCCGGGGACGTCGTCCTCAGCCCTTAGCGCGCCCTTTCACTTGTTCAGCGGTGGAAGGGTGGATTTGATTAGATGTCTAATTCACTGTCTTTCTCTGCTTTTCAGGTGATGGCGACAGGGCCCCACGGAGAAATTGTACTAGATTCGTCCGAGGAGGAGTCTGGTTCCTCGGGGAGTAATAACACTCAGTCTTCGAGTGGGTCCACGGAGCAGGATACGGACTACGAGCAAGAGGACGAGGTGCTCGAGGAGGAGGTACCCGAGGAGGATGCACCCGAGGAGGATGTATCAGAAAATAAAGCAGAGGAATGGGAGGTGGCGGAACCCTCTGAGCATGTGTCCGAGTTTGCGAGCTATGTTGGAGACTGCTTCCGGACGGTGGGAGACGACGGGGATTGGAGAGTCCACTTTCCCACTGCTAATGAGCGCGTCTGCACCAATTACGGGGAGCGTTTCACGATGTATGAGTATGTCTTCAAGGAGTTGGGCTTGAGGCTTCCATTTTCGGATTTCCAGCAGTCCGTCTTTCTACATCTTCACTTGGCCCCTACGCAGCTCCACCCCAACTCGCTAGCGTTCATGCGGGCGTTCGAGCTGGTGTGCGAGCACTTGCAGGTAGGGGCGACTCTTCCATTCTTCTTCACCGTATTTCATCTCCAACGGCAGACTTCTGGAAAGAGCTACGGCTGGGTTTCTTTGAAGCAGCAGCGTAAGCTATTCAAACCTTTCTCCGAATCGATCCGTACATTTAAGACGAGGTACTTCGTCGTGGAGCCCGTATCGGAGGCTGCTCAGGATAGCGCGTTCTGCTGGGAGCTCGAAGTGGATGGGAACGGGGAGGACAGGATCAACGAGGAGGGTAAATATATTGGGCGGCGATTGTTGAAATATCCCTTCCAGTGGACCGGGGCGCATTTTACTAAGCCGCCAAAGGACTATGTTTTTTAGTCGACTGATTTGGATGAGGGGGATGCTGCCTCATATGAGAAACTGCTGAAGTACGTGAACTCGTTCCGGATGGCCGAGTGTGTCACGAAGAAGAATGTGGCGATCCTCGAGGACGACGGTAGTCCTCGAGTAGAGCCTCGTTTTATTAACGTTAGGGCACTGCTGGGGTGCAACACTTATAGGGATGCTATGGATCTGCTCGGTATTTAATCTTAATATATTGCTTTGTATTGCTCGTTATTTTTTATCACCTGACGCCTGTTTTTGTCTTTTGCAGCCGCTATGCCTTCAGCCCACGAAAGGATGGTGAGGAATGTGGCCGCGCGGAAACAAGCTGCTGCAGCTGCCACTCCTAAGGTTCGTCCTTCCCCTGCCCGTGCGATTGGTCTTTCCCAGCCTCCTCAGGGGAATGCTTCACCGGCCAATGCACAACGGTCTCCAATGCCCCTGGCGACCAGGTCTAAGCGTCCAAAGAACGAGGCAGTGGATCTGGGCAAGGCGCCACAGAAAGCGAAATTCGAGTTGCCTCCTTGTGTACTGGACAAGAGGTTTTTCGAAGGGACCTCTTTGGTGATTCCCCACGCTGATTCTCTTCATCTGCAAAGCCTGGACCGTCCGAGCAAGAGGGCGTTGGTGGCTCAGGATGCCTCTGCGGTGGTCAGGCTGCTGGAGATGGCGGCCACCTATGCCGAAGGTGACACGGCCACTGAGGGTGAGTTGACTATTGCACGCGGGAAGGTGAACGCTCTCGAGGAGAGCTTGAGGAAGGCCAGGGAGGAAGCTAGGGCTGCCAAGGAGGCGAAGGAAAAGGAGAGCGAGGAGGTTGCCCAGCTAAAGGGGAAGGTGGTTACGCTCGAGGCTGAGAAAAAGGCTGCTGAGGACCTGGTCGCGCAACTGCAGGCCGCCAATGCTCCGGGCGAGGAGGAGCCTGAGGATGTGAAGGTGCTGAAGACAAGGTCAGAGTTAGTTGCCCGACTGGTGGTGGCCGAGGATGACAATGCCGTGCTCGGCGAGGAGTCCTTCCAAAACACAGTGTCTCAGCTTCAGGTGGTGAATCCTGGTGTTGATTTGGTGACCGAAGGTACCAATTTCCTGGCGTACGTTAAAGACGGGCAAATAGTGATGCCAGAGTCTATCCTTGCCGGCCAAGCTAGAACCCAAACCTCTCCGCCTGATGATGAACGAGTCGAAGACACCGAGGAATGATGTTTTGCCGGCCTGCGTGCCGTGTAGTTTGTTGTAATTTTATTTGGTTTGGGGGGCGTGGCCCCCCTTTTTATGTAATTCGTACAATCTTTGGCCCTGGTGGCCTTTTTTACTTTATGCCTGGTTTATGTTGATGTACTTTACATTAGTCTTGTATTTTATCTTAATTGTGCGTGTATGACTGCCCGTCGGAGGGTGTGTTCGTTAGTGGAGCTTTCTTTTGGAAGGTAGCCCGCTGCGTGTGAGTCCGCCAGTGCGGGGAACTGGTCGAACAGCCGGGGAAGGTCCTGGCGAGGTTGCGGATCTCAGGTCGCGATTGAGGCCTTAGGTCGCGGCGTGGCCGTCCCATCGCGAGCTGGGGTTCTGCCAATCATGGTACTTGGGTGAAGGCGGTACTCGGTCGAGGACCGCCGCCGAGCAGAGTTCCGGCTTGCTTGTTTGAGCGGGATTCTACTTTGTGTGCATGCGTCGCTTGTACCTGGGCGAGCATGATGACCGCTAGGTGGTCTCTTGATACGAGGAAGCCTAAGGTCACTTTAGCTGTAGTATTGCTTAAGTTTCTCAGCGTTCCATGGTCGAGGGAGTGCCTCCCCGTTGAGGTTTTCTAGGAAGTATGCGCCATTTTCCGTTTTGGCACGGACTCTGTATGGCCCTTCCCAGTTGGCCGCTAATTTGCCTTCGCGAGAGTCCTTGTGGTTTCTCCGTAGGACAAGGCTGCCCACGTCGAATTCTCGTCGTAAGACTTTGGCGTTGTGCCTGATTGCTATTTTTTGCTTAAGAGACGCTTTGCGGAGTGCTGCTCCTGTCCGGATTTCCTCGACGAGGTCGAGCTCTTCTCTTATCGCTCCGTTATTCATCTCCTCGTCTAGAGGTGACTCGGTCCTCCTGGACGGTACGTGGATCTCGATGGGTAAAACAGCCTCCATGCCATATGCTAAGCAGAAAGGCGTCTCCCCGGTGGTGGACTGGGGAGTAGTACGATATGCCCATAAGACGCTGTGGAGCTCCTCGACCCAGACCTTCTTCGTTTCGTCCAGTCTTCGTTTGAGGCCACGAAGAATGACACGGTTGGCCGCCTCCGCCTGCCCGTTGGTCTGGGGGTGCTCGACCGAAGCGAAGTGTTGCTTTGTTCTGAGATGGGCGACGAAGTCTTGGAACTTCTTGTCCGTGAATTGTGTTCCATTGTCCGTGACGATTGCTTGGGGAATCCCAAAACGGGCAAGGATATTCCGCTTGTAGAAGCGTAGAATGTTAAGTGCTGTTATCTTCGCTAAGGCTTCTGCTTCTATCCATTTTGTGAAGTAATCTACGCCCACTATCAGGTATTTGTTTTGGCTAGACCCCGTCACGAAGGGTCCCAGGATGTCCAGGCCCCACCAGGCGAATGGCCACGGGGATGTCAAGCTTTTCAGCTCGTTGGGGGGAGCTAGGTGCATGTCCCCGTGCCGTTGGCATTTGTCGCATTTCTTCACATGCTCTTTGGCGTCTTGCTGCATAGTTGGCCAATAATATCCTGCCCGGAGGGCCTTGCGGGCAAGGGACCTTCCCCCCAGGTGCTGGGCGTTAATGCCTTCGTGGATTTCTCGTAATACGTGGGGGACAATCTCCTCCTCTATGCACTTTAGTAGCGGAATGGAGAAACCCCTTCGGTAAAGTTTGTTTTCGAGGATGACGTACGAGCAAGCTCTTCGTCTGATGGTGCTGGCTTCTTTGGGGTCATCCGGAAGTTCTTCCCTGGTGAGGTAGTTGTACACGGGCGTCATCTAGCAGTCGGTGTCCCCGATTGTGTGCACGTGTAGGGTCGAGGGCCCCTTGTCGATGCTGGATCGGGGAAGTATCTCTTGGATGACTGACCTATTTCCGCCTTTTCTCTTGGTGCTCGCTAGCTTGGATAGGACGTCTGCTCGTACGTTGTGTACGCGGGGAACATGTCTTACGGCTACCGTCCTGAACTTCGATATCTTTTCCCTAACTAGGGAGAGGTACTCAGACAGACTGTCGTTTTTGGCCTGATACTCCCCGGAGACCTGGTGAGCTACGAGCTGAGAGTCCATGCAGATGACGATTTCTTCTGCCCCTAGGTCTTCGGCAAGGCGTAACCCAGCGAGGAAGGATTCATACTCGGCCTGGTTGTTCGACGTGGGAAAGGATAAAGTGAGAGACGCTTCGACTATGGTCCCCTCGTCGTTCTCTAGAATGACTCCTGCCCCGCTGCCACTCGAGCTGGAGGCTCCGTCCACGTAGATGGTCCATCTGTTTGCTACGTGGGGTGAGGAGTCAGAGAAGGTTACTTTTGCCACGAAATCGGCCAGGGCCTGTGCTTTGAGAGCCTTTCTGCTTTCATACCGGACGTCAAATTCGGACATCTCCAACGACCACTTGAGCATTCAACCTGCCATGTCTGGCCGTCCCAGCAACTGCTTGATGGGCTGATCTGTCCTCACCACGATCGTGTGGGCCAAGAAATAGTGCCTCAGTCGTCTGGCGGCGTTAACGAGGGCCAGTGCTACCTTCTCTATCTGCTGATATCGCAACTCCGCGTCTTGCAACGCTTTGCTCGTGAAGTATACGAGCTTTTGCCCGGCGTGATTCTCGCGGATGAGAACAGCGCTCACTGCCTCGGTGGTGACGGCGAGGTATAGGAACAAAACTTCCCCGGTATCTGGCCGTGATAACACGGGCGGTTTCGACAGAGCTTGTTTTAAGTGAAGGAGGGACGCCTCGCATTCTTCGGTCCATTCAAACGCGGCTTCTTTTCTCAAGAGCTTGAAGAAAGGAAGGGCGTGTTGGGCGGATTTCGCGACGAAGCGGGACAACGAGGTGAGTACGCCGTTGAGGGACTGGATGTTCTTCTTAGACGTGGGCGTTGGGAACTCAGAGAATGCCTGACATTTGTCGGGGTTAGCCTCTATTCCTCGTTCCGTTAGGTAAAAACCAAGGAATTTACCTGCCCGTACTCCGAACGTGCACTTCTCTGGGTTAAAACGCATTTGATATTTTCTTGCTTGTTCGAAAATTGTTCGAAGATGGGCGACATGGTCTAGTTCCTCGTGGGACTTGATGATCATGTCGTCCATGTATACCTCGAGCATGTCGCCTATTTGTCCTTGGAAGACTTTGTTCATCATTCGTTGGTATGTAGCGCCGACGTTCTTCAGACCGAAAGGCATCACGTTGTAGTAATAATTGCCCGATTCGGTCATGAAGGCCGTGTACATTTTATCACTTGCGGCCATCGGGATTTGATTGTAGCCCGAGTAGGCGTCGAGGAACGATAGCAGCTTAAAACCTGCCGAGTTATCCACGAGCTTATCTATATTGGGGAGGGGGTAGGCGTCCTTCGGACAGGCCTTGTTAACATCAGTATAATCAACGCACATTCTCCATTTGCCGTTATTTTTTCTTACAAGTACAACATTTGAGAGCCACGTAGTGTATTTGGCCTCGGAAATAAACCTAGCTTCTAGAAGGTCTTTAACAGCCTTCTCCGCGGCTTCCATCTTCTCCGGGGACTGTTTCCTTCTGCGTTGGGCAACGACTTTGACGGCCGGATCGATGGTAAGCTGGTGGCAAGCGACGGAGGGGTCTAATCCTGGCATTTCAGCAGCGCTCCATGCGAACAAGTATGCGTTCTCCCTGAGGCACGTTTTTAGTTATCTTTTGGCCGGGTTGGAGAGGTCTGCTCCGATCTTTACTCCCCGTTGGGGGTCTTCTTCGAACGGGACGAGCTCGAAGTTGCCATCTGGTATGGGGCGCAGGAGATGGCTGTTGTTGTGGGACTGGCTGCCCGAGGTAGTCGGGGATTTGGCGTGGTCCTCCTCGTTGAAACGGCTGTCCAAGTCGATAGATTCGACTTGGGGGAGTGGTTTTGGTTGCTCGGAGCTGCTGGGCAGGGGGGGCGACCAGATGTCCTCGGCTTCGCTGAGATTGTGCTTAATCCTTTTGACGCGGCTTCAAAGCATCGATGGGCAGCTTCGATGTCGCCGTGGAGGGTGGCGACCATCCCTTCAGAAGTGTAGTACTTCATCTTGAGATGTATGGTGGAAGGAACTACAACCAACTCTGCCAGGGTTGGCCTTCCAAAAATGCACTGATATAGTGACGGGCAGTCGATTACCAGAAACTGTGCTTTGATTGCTCGGGTTGTCTTTCCTGAACCGAAAGTCACGATGAGCTCTACGTAACCTCGGGGCCTTGTTACTGCTCCGTTGAATCCCTGCAGGTCGGATCCAACGTATGGGGTAAGGTGAGAGTCGTCCAACTGCAGTGTCTCGAACAGGTGGTTGTACATAATATCAACTGAACTGCCCTGGTCCACGAGTATCCTGCGAACGTCGAAGTTCGCCATCCTTGCTCGGATGAGAAGCGGGATGCTTGAGTTCGGTGACCCGCCGAGGAGCTCCTCTTTGTAGAAGGAAATGGGAGAGGATCCTTTGCGAGTGGTATCTAGCGTGGTGACTTCGTTGGCGCTCTTGCTGATCAGTTTATCGAACTTTCTTTTGACCGAACCAACCGTGATTTTGTTGAATCCGCCACCGGAGATGACCATGGCCGACGAGAAGGTTTCCCATGGGCTGTGAGTGCCGAGGAACATGGGAGCGGGCAGACTGTCAGGGATGCAGAAGTCTTCTGGTCGGGTCACGGACATAGCGACCTGTACGTTGGTGTCATCGGAGGGCGGATTCTCTTCAGCCGCCTTCTTGCTCTCCTGGGTTTCTTGCCCGGGAGCTTCTTTTTTCTTCGCGAACTGCTTCAGATGGCCATCGCGAATGAGGATCTCTATGGCATCCCTGAGGTGGATGCATTCTTCCGTTGTATAGCCGTGGCTCTTGTGGAAGCGGCAATACTTGGATTTGTCCACACCTGGCCTGGCCGGCAGCTGTTTGGGGAAACGGACCCCCGCTTGTTTGAACTCTGAATTGGCACAATCGGACAAGATTTTCTCCCTCGAGGTAGTGAGGGGGTATAGTCGTGGAACCGTCCAGAAGGTCCCCTCTGTTCGCGTGCATCGCGAGGCTGATCGTCGCGTCTCTTATCTCCTCGACGGGATGTCGAGGGCTCTTCAGTTCTGGATGTCCGGGTACCTTCTTGGTGACGGGAGGCCCGGACAGAGTGGGCAGCGACCTTCTCCTCGTACTGTATATGCGACTGGGCTTGGTGGAGGAGAGCGTTGAGGTTCCTTGGTGGATTTAGGCCGATGGCTTTCGCGAAATCTGAGCCAGGACGTAATCCCTGTTCGAGCAGGAATTTCTTCATATCGTCGGTCGTTGGCACTTGGACGGCTTCCTTGTTGAACCGCTCAATGTAGTCCCGAAGGGGTTCATCTCTCCCCTGTACAACAGCTCCAAGGGACGCCTCAGTCTTAGGATGGCGTCGTGATGCGGTAAAGTGTCAGGAGAAGATCCTCCCGAGCTGCCTCAAGGAGGTGATGGATTCCTCGGGCAATTGTTTGTACCAGGTCATTGCTCCCTTCCGGAGCGTGGTCGGGAACAGGCGGCACTTGATGGCTCCTCGTACACCTCGGTAGTCCAGAAGAGCATCTATGTTTTCTATGTGCTCGTCTGGGTCCGTGGTTCCATCATAAGTCCCTAGAGACGGAGGCTTCTCTAGTCCTTTGGGGAGGCGGGTGGCTAGGATCCTGCGGGACAACAGGCCACGAGGCTCGTCGTCGCTGTCCGAACTTAAAGTCGACGGTGACCGTTATCTGCGCTCGCAGCGGCGGTCTCTGCAAGGTGCAGGCGATCGTGGCCGGTCGCAATGTCTGATCGGGGAAGACTGCCCGTCCTGCCTCGTTCTCTTGTGTCTTGGTGGCGACTGGTCCCTGCGGGGAGATTTGGTCGCGTTTGCGAACGCGTAGTGGTTCGGGCCTCGTCATACGGTCATCCTGGCGCCTAGGCGGCGGGCTTCTTGATTTCTGGTGTTTCCTCTTGTGGGGAGAGGATCTTGGAAGAGCTGCCTCCTCGAGGGCTCCTATCCTTTCACCTTGCTGCAAGATAAGGAGGTTCGTGCGGTTGACAGCATCTATGAGGGCTGTGACGGCTAGATCAGTGCTGGGGGGCCAGGAATTGGTCGCTCCCCCAACGGTGACTGTTTTTCTCCTTGCTCGGCGGGAGGAGGAGTTGGAGAAGCAGTGGCCCCGTCTCGAAGGAAACGGGGATCAGAAAGTAATAGCGAACTGCCATTAACGTCCACCTTATTGACGGGGACAAGAACTGTAGCGTCAGCACCTTTTGCGGGGTTCTGAGCGCCCATATGTGGGTGGATTAATGAAGGTATGTTTTGATCTTTAGTTTTCGAGTAAGAAAGAAAGAAGGGGAGAACAAGGAGTTCCCACAGACGGCGCCACTGATCTCGAGTGTTCGATCAGATCCACACACGCTGGTCGTCAGAAGGCGAGGTGCTCGGTAGATGATGATGGCTGGACGTGCTGGGTGTTCGAACTGTTGAGGAGAAAAAGGGGGTGTACCTGCAAGGCACTCCGACGCTCAAGTAAGAAAGGGTCAGAGAAAAAGGGGCAAGTACAAAAAGTATTCTGAGGGTGAAAAATGTGATCCCTCGCCCTCTCAAATGAGAGGGTTTATATATTGTTCCCCAGCGCGTGGCCAACGGTCCTATTTTCAAGGCGAAATAACCGTTTTCCTGAAGAATAGGTAACTGCCCAAACTAGCCGTTGTGACGGGCAGGAGGGTAGTTGCGGGCATATGGCCGTCACATGTCGGGGATCTGTAGCTCGTGTGTGGCGGACAACAATTCTGGGCAAGGCTGAGCAGTTAGTGCCCGGTTGCCGTGGCAAAAGGGGTACTTTTGTCATCTTAATGGACTGGATCCAAGCGTTTGGGCCATTACTGTAGCAGTCACGGATTGGGCCGCGTATGGCCGTTGGCCCTGTCCAGAACAATGATGATCTTGGATTGAAGGGTAAAACGTTCAACTTATGCTGGATAAGAAATTGCATATGTAGGACCAGTATTGCTAGAACAAGGTAAGAAATACGTGGTTTAAGGATAGAGATATGAATACAAAGTTTTTTCACAACAAAATCAAATTGAGATATGCTAGTAACAAAATTACTACACCGATGCGTGGAAATATTTTTATAGAGGAATGCATTGAATTAGATAATCATGTTATTAACTTCTATAATAAAATGTTAGCTCAGAAAACAACTACAATTATACTGATTTGGTGGAGAGAACTATCCCATGACTTATAATTCATGTAGATAACGAATATCTCAGTAGAACACCTAAGCTAGAGAAAATTAAGAATATAGTGCAAAATATGGATGATAATTATGCTTCACTCCCTGATGGATTCGGGGGATGCTTTATCCAAGCCTACTAGGATATAGTAGGGAATGATGTGATCAATTCAGTTAACCAATTCTGTGAAAAATGTTGGATCCTTCCTATCTCAATTCAATCAATGTGACTTTGATACATAAACAACTTAGAGAAGATTCTATAGAGCATTATAGACATCTTGCACTTAAAATTTTTCTATTCAAAATCATCACTAAGATCATGCAGATAAGTTGGCTATCTTAGCTCCTAAAATTGTTTCAGAACACCAAAAAGGCTTCATTAGGGCATACATATTTATGAGTGCATTGTGATTACTTCATAAGCCATTAATATGTTGGACAATAACTCCGTTGGAAGTAGTATGACTTTGAAGATAGATATCAGAAAAATCTTTGATACTTTAGATTGACAATATCTTATTAAAGTTCTTATTCAATTTGGTTTTGATAAAAAAATTTGTTATTGGATAATTACCATTCTACACTTAGTCACCCTATGAATAATGATAAATGAGAAAGCTAAAGGATTTTTTTCTCGCTTTAAAGGAGTGAGGCAAGGAGATCTTCTGTCTCCCTTGCTCTTTTTCATTGTTGAAGGGGCACTTATAGAAAATTATCTATGTTGGGGGATCATGGTAAATTGACGTGTATATCATTCGGAAACACAACTATTCCTAGCCACACTTTTTTTCACAGATGACCTTATGATATTTTGTAAAACTTCCAAGAAAAATGCTTAAGTCATTAACCATGTCCTTCAACAATATGGCCAGAATCTTGGCCAACACATCATTCTAACTAAATGTAATATTTATGGTGGAGGAATCTTTGGCTTGAATTTGAGTCAATGTTGATTATTCGTGCATTTTTTTAATGTGAATATTGTCTCATTATATTTTGTTAATTAAATGGAAGAATTCGTTAGACACTATACACTCCTTTAAATTCAAGACATCTCACATTTTTTGAGAGGGACATCATTTGCATATAGATTAGCCAATGCAGTTTTTTTTATTTATTATGACACTTGCGAAATTCACTTCCAATTATGCTTGTGAAAGTTTTTTTGAGAGATAAGTTGTACATGTTCAAGTATCAATTTCGCTAACTTTTTAACGAGTTAGGGTTTATGTCCCCATCTTTTTTATTTTTCTTTTTTTATTCAATAAAATTACATTTATTAATAAATTGAAAAAAAATAAATAATTTCAATTATAATAATTAAATAAGTTATTTTGCATCTTAAAAAGTTTAAAAAATATCTAAATTTTAACAACAAAACTATTATATTTTATAAAAAAAAAACTTTATTTTAAATTTATTTCAGATCCAATATGTGTTAGGTTCTCCGCATCATAAATCTCTCTGCATATTAATCTTTTAATAACTTCAATTTGATTTATTTATAAAAACTTAAAATTTGAAGGTGTGTTTCACTCAAAATTTCATATTCGAATTTCATTAAAACTAAAAAAATCCCTCATGTTTCAATATATTTTCTGTCCAAAGAAATGCTATATACATGATCTTACATCAGCATGACGGTTCCTTGCGTACCATTATTTTTCTTTTTGCTTTAGGTGATGAAAAATCGTATCATTATCACCACCATAATGATTATACCAACATACTAGAGAATTATAATTAATTGATGATGCTAACGTGTTACGTGTCTCGTAATTGCACCTTCAAAGAAAATTAAAAATTATACTCCCCTTTCCATATCTTAAAATCGTTTAATATAATCCACATATATTAAAAAAATTGTAATTTTTTACTTATGTATATCTCAACAATTATTGATATCATCATATCATAAGAGAATATTATAATTAAGATTTTTTTTATAATACTATTAAATAGATGTATGCTGAATTTTACAAATAATCATATATTTTATAATAATAAAAAGTTGAAAATGATTTTATAATTAAGTATGTATGGAATAACTCTGTAAATTTAGAATCAATTTAGGGTGTGAACAAACTGTATAAAGGTGGAATGTTTAAAATGGGGGTATTCTATTCTCTCTTTATTACTTTATTGATTGAAGTCTAGTTAGTTTATTAAGTGACGTCTTGTTCTAAGAAAAATCACAAAATCCACGTTTATTCTTTTTGTATACTCTAAAAAATACTGCAACAACTGTTCTTAAATATACCTTTTAATAAATCACAAAAATTTAAAAATTGTAATGATAAAATTCATTATAATCAATATCACTTTTAAAAATTTATTCTTTAATATTGTATCAATTAAAAATAATTATAAAAAGAGATAAAGAATATCTCAAAAGTATCTTTTATATATATATATATATATATATATATATATATATATATATATATATATTAATTGATATGCACCGACAGTTTTGCACTGTCATCCAATAAAAAATCATCAGTCTGCCATTTCATTAAATTTTTTTTTAAATATCAGTGTGATGTGGTGGGATTCATGATCTTCATTGGTTGACAGTATAAAAATAATTTACACAATCGGTGTATCACCTATTTTCTCATATATATATATATATATATATATATATATATATATATATATATATATAAAAGTTTGGCTTAAATAATCTTTTGTCCATATAAGTTAGCGAGTTTTTGAATTTAGTGCATGTATCTTTTTTTTTGTCTAAGGATCTGTTTGGTAAAACTAGCTGATAGCTGGTAGCTGGTAGCTGGTAGCTGATAGCTGGTAGCTGATATCTGGTAGCTTATAGCTGGTAGCTGATAAGTTAATTTAACTGTTTGGTAAATTAGCTGTTACACTAGCTGATAATTACAAAATGACTTAAAAGGACATTTTTAATTAAAAAATTGATAATTTCATTATCTTATTATATTATATTATTAAATTAATTTTTATTCGATAAAATAAAATGCATTAATAACAACATACAAAACAATTTTAATATATATGAAAAATTAAAGATATCATCAAAATATATAAATTTGTATAAAAGTTTTATGGATTTTGCTATTTAGTATGAATATATTGACAACAAAATTCAATGGAAAAAAATATAAAATATGTGAAATAATGAAATTTAATAAAATATGTGAAATAATAACATTGTAATTTTGAATTTAGTTATATTAATCTAAAAAAATAACAAAAATAAGTTTATTGTCTAATATTTTACAATAAAATTGTAATAATATTCTGAATTTTCTTCATCTTTGTTGATTTTATTGATTTTATT
Organism: Lathyrus tuberosus; assembly: GCA_022829125.1. Classification (NCBI taxonomy): domain Eukaryota; kingdom Viridiplantae; phylum Streptophyta; class Magnoliopsida; order Fabales; family Fabaceae; genus Lathyrus; species Lathyrus tuberosus. Next base: position 3,875,733 of record JALAZF010000549.1, on the reverse strand, counting down.
CCAATATTTCACTAATTTAAGAATTATCAACACTATTTTTAAATTAATTATATAATTTATATTTAATAAATAAAAATAATATCTAAAATCTGCTATAACTTTCTTCAAAATCTCCCTAAATTCAATCTTTTAAAATTAATTTTTTAATAGTAAATATTATGCGTGTGTATATATATATATATATATATATATATATATATATATATATATATATATATATATTGTTAAAATAATAAGGGTATAATTGGAATAAAAAGTCATAAGCTAAAAGCTACAAGCTCAAAAGCTACTTCAAATAGCTTTTGAAAAAAAAGCTAAAAGCTAAAAGCTAAAATGCATTACCAAACAGAGCTTTTTAATCAAAATGAACTAAAAAGCTAAAAGCTACAAACTAAAAGCTCTTTGTATGGTTTTACCAAACAAACTCTAAGACCTTATATCTCACTTTTGTGTTGCCTTTAGCCCCGAATGTCAAAAATCTGTTAAAGAAAGTTGACTGAACTAACGGTGATCACGTGACAATGTTGACTTGATTCCTATCGCTAATGTGATAGCTCATTTTTTTTTGTTTTTGAACCCATAACCATTACATCAACAACATAGTTATTAACCACTAGATTATTCAACTTATTTGTTTAATGTATTGCAACAAATTTATATACATAAATTAATATGTACTAAGCTGATTTGTATGACTGCAAGCACTGTTATTGATGAAACAATAGCAGTATTATGGAACCAATAAATTCAATAGTAATTAATGGTTAAATATTTTAACTATTTTCAATTTTAACGATTAATATTTAATAAATGATTTAATATTTCAATTATTAATATTTAATATACTATTTTATTATTAATTGATAGTTGAAATGGTAATAGTTGAAATATTAAATTGTAATTTATATATTTAAAACATTAAATAGTATTTCAAGTATTTAATAAGTATTTCAATTATTTAAATAAGTATATAATAGATATTTCAACTATTAAATATTTCAACCATATTAAATATTTATTTTATAATATTATAAGAAATATTATTTATTAATATTATGGAATAGTTGAAAGAATATGAAATAATATTGTGAGAAATACTATTAAATAACACTACATACTGCAACTATTATATTTTAATCATGTTTTTATTGATTTTATGATCTAATATTAATATTATTAAATATTTCAACTATTTAATTAATTAACATTATTAAATAGTTTTATACAGTTTTTTAAAATATTTTTTTAACAGTTTATTAAATAGTTTTTTAAAATACTTGATAAATACTTTTTTAAATATTAAATAGGTTATTAAGTAATTTATATTTCAAATACTAAAATATTGAATAGGTTATTAAATATTAAATAGTTTATTAATTAATTTATATTTTGAATAGATAAAATAGTTTATTAACTAATTTATATTTTAATTTTTATTAAATAGATAAAATATTTTATTTAATATTAATATTTTAACTATTTTATTAAATATTAATAAAATATTAATATCATTAAATAACTATATACATAACTATTTCAACTATTATATCAAATAGTTTAAACAAACTTATTTAATTAATTAATTAATTAATTAATTCAATATTTTAACTATTTAAATATGTAAGTGGCAGCAATATTATTAAATATTAAGTAAATATTTAATAAACTAATTATTAGTTATATTATTTAATAGTTGCAATATTTATTAAACTAATAATTAGTTGAAATATTAAATAGTTGAAATATTAATAGTTGAAATATTAAATAGTTGAAAGATTAATAATTGAAATATTAAATAATTGAAATACTACGTAAATTATTTAATGATATGAAATAATCAAACTACCTAATAAACTATTTAGATAATTCTAGAATCATTTATGTAATATATATATTTGTTGCAATGAATTAAATAGATGTGTTGGTTGGTTTAATGGTTATGTACTAGCATATGAACCCAATGGTCATTTTTGGACCATTTTTAAACTTTGCATTTTAGCCTTTAACATCAACACAAAAAATAATAATAAAAAATACTGACGAGGAATTAAAAAAAAAAGAAAATGAAAAAACACCTTGTCACATCAGCGGTAGGAACCACATCAACAATTCCACGTCATCACCGTTAGTCCAGTCAGCTTTTTTTAAACAGATTTCTGACGGCAAGGACTAAAGGCAACACAAAAGTGAAATATAAGACTCAGACAAAAAAAAAGATACAGGGACTAAATTCAAAATTTCGCTAACTTATAGGGACTAAAAGACTATTTAAGCATATAAGTTAATTAGGTACATTCAACTTTCATAGTGGTGATGCCGACTCTTTGGCGGAGATGCGTGCCGCCTTGGACATTAGAAGACGACGTCCACAACATCAGACAACACAAACAAAATCCCAACCTTATAGAAGAAATGGAATTATTAGACCCCCAACCACTCTCAGACGAGATATGGGGGCGTCTGTCCTCGAAGGTTTCAAACACCATTCCTTGACCAAGTTTGATGGTTGCAGCAATCCATATGAACACGTTGCCTCCATCAATACATAGTTGGTCATCACAGGAGCTCCCGACTCTTTAAAATGAACATTGTTATCCGACATGAGGCCGCCCTCAAATGGTGTATGGGTTTACCCCGAGCCACTATCAACATTTTTCAAGAACTGGTTAAGAAGTTGGTGTACCAGTTCGCCGCCAGCCGCCATAAGAAGATGTCCACCACCAGTCTGTTTAATATACGCCAGGGTCCGTCAAATAGTTGAGGGATTATCTCGCCCTCTTCAACGAGGACACCATCAGGGTCATACTACCAAACCAAGAAATGTTTGTGGGGGTGTTCCAAAATGGACTTAAGGAGGGACAATTCAACGAATACATTGCCCCAAAGCCATTATTTTCGTTGGCAGAAGTGGTCGCCAGAGCCGAGTGCTACATATAAGGCGAGGATAGAAGTGCCGAAACACTCGCCAGATCTTGAGCGTAGAAAACCTTCCTGAAGTCAAGATTGAAGGTGAGCTCTAAGCACCGGAGATCATGATCGCCTTTTTAAAGAAATATGCAGTTGGCATACTTCCTCACAATGATGATTCCATGGTCATTATCGTCAAAACGAAGACTGCGAGATTAAAAGAGTTCTCATCAACCAGGGAAACTCTGTAGACATATTATATTGAGAGGCATTTGAAATACTTTTCCTTGATCCAGAAGACCTAAACCCTTCAGAGGATCACTGGTTAGATTCTAAGGAGAACAAGTACATGTAAAAGGATATATCACCTTAAGGAACACCTTTAAAGAAGAAGATCATGCTAAATAAATAAAATTCAAGTATTTGGTTATCGATGCCCCATCTTCATACAATATGATTATAGGGAGGCCAATATTTAACCAGCTGGGAGCTACTTTGTCAACTCTATATTTGTGTATGAAGTAGTCGCTCCTTAATGGTAAAGTTAGGGTTATCCACTGAGATCAAGAGATCGCTAGGAGGTGTTATGTAGAGAGCCTAGGGATGAAGAGAATTCGCACTCAATGCTGAAAAGCCAAAAGGACGAGCTCGAGAATAACACCCCTGAAGGAATTCCAGAAAGGTGAGGAAACATCCTCCCTAGCCTTTAAGGGAGATGAAGGCTAAAGATTCAGGAGATAAATCCCCGTTCAGTAGGATCCTTGCCACCTCAAGAGTCAATCATTCAATGGATCCTTAAGTGGATCCTGGCCTCCATGAGATGATAATTTGTTAGATCTTTAAAAAAAAGGTATCCATGTGTCGCACCTCGAAAAATATGAAAATACGAACCTCGCGCAAAAGGCGCGGAAGAATTTTGGTTCGACAGAGTCGCCACCGAACTTTATTTATCCCAAAAGAGGGAAAGGAAAATATCGAGAAAACCTTTAAAGAGATAAGAACATGGTCATCGCAACCACATTCTGGGTTCGGGAGTCGGTTACGTGAGAGGAAGGTATTAGCACCCCCTCACGTCCGTTGTACTCAACGAGAACCTCTTAGCTAGAATTGTGATGAATGTTAGCTAAGCTTGTTTGTTTTCTTCTAAACGAGTAAAGCAAAACGGTACGATAAAAGGGAATTGATGCTAAGGAAAATGGGTGGTTTTAGGATAAGGTGCTCGCCAAGGATTGGGGCCCTTGTGCCTACGTATGCTCATTCAGACGAGAATAAGGAATCAGAGCACACATAGTTCGACTATAGGAAAGGTTTGAAAAGGGGGGAAAATAGAAGATGGATAAAAAGTAGCTCGCTAAGATCATCGCAATCTTGTGCCTATGTATCTTTATTAAGATGAGAATAAAGAATCAAAGCGTTCATAGTTCGTGGAACTACGACATTGTTGGGTTTGAGTTTTAGGAATGAAAGATTGAATGACAAACAACCCAAGGGGTGTGCCTCGAGAGCAGTCATTCAAGAATCCAAGGAATACGAGACTCCAAGAATCCAAGGTTTTGAGAAAGGTTTCAATAATTTTAACGTGTTTTTGAATAGTATGATCAAAACAAGAATAATGTGACAGGTTGAATATGATATGAACACTATGATATAAACGATAATATTAACAAGAATATAATATGAACAAGATATATTAACGAAAAAGTAAATCAAGAGTATATTGAGCGGAAATTAAAGTTAGTTGTTAGTGATTAATCGTTAATTGTCATTGAATCAGATGAATCGGGTCCACTGTAGCGCTAAACCATCGTAGCACGATCTATGATGAAGATCATGCTATAGGAGGTCACGCAATCAATGATATTTGTGCTAAAACACGATAGAGAAACGATATGTAAATCGTTCTCAACGAATCGTGCCACACGAAAAGAAACGCGGATGATCTCGTCTTAATCACAAACTTTCGTCGATTAATCAAAGGTAACCTATCACGGTCCCAAAGTATAGAAAATAATCTCAATGATCATTTTCTATAGATTTGAAACCATAAAGGTTAAACAACCTCAATTAACCAACGTTTATGAATATAAAGACTTCATCGATAAAAAATGAAAAGAAAATCGAAATAAAAAATCGAAAAAAAACGAAAATTAAAAATAGAAATGAAGAGCGAAAAGGAAATGACATAAATCGTAAAAACTTAATCTAATTAAATGATTTAAAAAAAAAGAAGCTAGAAATAAAAATAAAATAGGAGTGGGTTAAGAAATGAATGGGGTGTGTTAAGAGTGGAATCATATGTGCCAAAGCCCATCATCCACCCCTCACAACACGGTAGAGAAAAGAGGGTGGTGTGATGAATCATTATAGGCCTTATGGCCCATTCATCATGAAAACAAACGGGTGGAAAAACAAAAACATGTGGGCCTTAAAGCCCGAAAACAACATCATCAGTGTTTAAAAAAAGAAAGGAAAACATGGTTAACATTTGAGAAACAACGTATTTGTTTTAATGTAAAAAACAAATCCCAATTGTTGTACCCAAAATTTTACAATTCGTTGATGTTTGTCATATCATCGTAGTCATGCATTTTTTTTTCGTCCAATTTTTTTTACCCATTGTCTTTTTTTATTCATTATTTTCATAAGTCTTGGAATTTTATACCTCTTTCTTTTATTTTGAATTCTATTTTTCTTATTTATTATTTTTAAATAACTAATTTAATTTAAATTTATTTCTTCTTTTTGTTAGTATATTCTATTTATTATTTTTTTATTAGTTAGTAAGTTATTTATTGTTTTTATTTTATTTTTTATTCATTATTATTTTTATTATTAGTGTATTATTATTTATTATTGGTGTCATTATTTTGTTAGTATTATTCTTATCTATTTTTGCAAGTCCATAATCCAAAGCCAAAACTTGTTCTACTACCAAAAGCCACCAACAAACAACACTGCTCTTTTTTCGAACCTCTCCACAACAATCCAAAGTCCCTGTACCATGTTGTACCACTACCTCTCAATACTCCCAAACATACACCAAGACAAGGACAATGCATCCAAACCTTCGACCCAAAAAAGTGATACAAACTTGGCTCTACTACACATCTACTGCTAAAAGAAATTATTTTCACGCATTGCACCCCTGCGCGCCCTTTGACCATTTCCCAAAGCCTGCGCCTTTGCCCCCCAAGACCAAACTTCCTGCTACAACCTGCATCATGAAAGCAACAACACATTATTACAATTTTGAATGTCAAAAAAGGAGATATGTTTTCAGTATTATAAGGAAGAGGAACAGAAATCATAAAAGGGGGGAGGGGGAAGAAAAACTCAACAATAATTCATTATTCTCAACAGCCACTAACCTTCAAACACCATCACAATCTCAAACCTTTCTAATCCCTAAACAACCATTTCCAAATCGAAACTCACTAACCAGAACGAAGAAAATAAGAGAGACTCTTTGTTCTGCATCGTGAAAATCATTCCCTCCTTCAAAACTCATTTCAAACCTCTCCAAAATCTCTTTCAACTGAATCCAAAACCATTTCACCATCTTCCTACCACAAAACCAACCTTCCTATTTCCATACATCCATCTGCAACATACCAATAAAATACTAGAAAATCTCTTAAAAATCCCTCTACCTCTCCATCCCATAATCTTGCAAGTAACCTTCTAAAAAATACTTGCAAGGAACTTACCCTGTTTCATTTCTTGTCAAACACTTGTTCACCAACAAAAACACAACATCAGAACACTCACATGTATCATCCAAAATCACTAGCAACTTGTGATTTTTCTGGGTAACTAAATGAGGGTTAAATTAGTTCTGTAGCAGCTGCCAATTTGAGGGAGAAGGAGCTCATCCATTTTTTTCAGAACTCGTACCTGTGAAGAGGCAGTGGACCTTCTTCACTAGGTAACACTCACTCTCTGTTACTCCATTTCCAAAATGCCATGATCATTGCTTCATACTGTTATCATGTTAATGTTTGATTCTTGAATAAATGTTGTAAATCATAATGTGAACTTGTTTGATGGATCGTGAACTGGGTCCATGATTTGTGTTGAAAACTGAACAAAGAAAGGTTGTGATGGCACCTGCCATGCCTTAATGTGGCACTGGCCATGAAACATGGCGCCTGCCATGAAGATTTGTGGCGCTGGCCATGAGGGAGTGTGGCACTGGCCATGAAACATGGAGCCTGCCATGAGAGATGTGTGGCACTTGTCATGCTTTAGATGACGACTGCCATACTGTTAGTGTTTAACTTAGGTTTTTTTTTATAATTTCACTTCTCATAGTCATTTTATTTTCTTGTTTATTTCTAAAAATTTCAAAACAAAAATACGCATGACCCTACATTTAATTCTTGGACCTTCTCTCTATTATTAATTTACTTTCTCTTATCTTAAACAAAAAAAAAATTATGATTTCCAATATCTCTCTTCACTCTCACAAAATTAGAGTTAGAGTGTTGCCCAACAACACATAATCCAATTCCCAATTCGTGAAACAAATTCAGAATTGGGAAACAGAACCTGAGAAAGTAAGTCTCTATAATGGGATACTGAAACATAACATCTTTATCCAACAGTTTCCTATAAACTGGGGAAAATGTTTCCAACTTGTACTTAGTGTTGTTTCTCTCCTTTAGCTCAAAAAACACCTTCATGGTCTTAAATTCATCTACTCGGTACCTAGTGCATTTCTCAACAATCTCAGCAAGCGATACAACATCCTCCTACATTGCCTCATGCACAATAGAGAGTGTTCAGATACGGGGGTTCTGAGCAGCTGAACCTTTCGTTGGGGGTCTTACAATTCTCCTGGTAGCACTCAGGATAACGTCATTGCCGCTAAATTTCATTTCGAGCTCCCTAATAAGCCTGACATGAATTTTGCAGAAACCATTCTGCAATCTGTATTGGACATGGATAACAAGAGCCTTGCAGTTGTCAGAAACATCAACTTGGACAGTTGAGTTTATGTATAAATCTTTCAACTCACTCTTCAACTCATGGTTGGTATTTTCAAGATCAAACAATACTTATCCAAGTGATTCCTCAAATTCAGTTGGCTCAACACCCTTGTACTTACTGATTTTCTTCCTTGATGTAAACATCTTCACAACTTAGCTGAAGAAGGTTGAAGCTTTGCAGCGAATATAAAAAGTCCTTTGTCACTGAGTGAATCGAAGCAGAAACCCTATAGCAAATTTTTAGGTTAGTTCGAAATAGTTTTCTGTTTTCTATTTTAAAAATTAAAATCAATTTTTATTTTTAAATAGTCTTTCATTCTAAACATATCTTATCTCGATCACTGATATCATTAGGTTTGCAAAATAATAAAAATATTATAAGTTTATTATGTATTTATTTGGTAGTAATTGTAGTGATAGTGATTAGAGAGATGATCGGTGGTGGTTATAGTGGTGGTTATTAGTGAGAAACTAGTGGTGTTTTGAGTGGTCAGAATAATCGTCAGAGTAGTAGTTGATAGTGATTGAAGTAGTGGTTTAAAATTTTCTTAGTTGCAGTTACATTGGTCGTTAATGGTGAATTGATGGTTTCATTTGTGATCTTATGTGGTCGGAATTGTGGTTAGTGAGGATTGACGTTGACTGGAATGGTAATTGGTGATTGACTGAATGTTGGTTGACAATGGACATAATAATAGTCGATAGTTATCACGGTTGAGATCATATATGGATAAAGTGGTGAATGAAGATTGTTCAGTTACGAACCAAAAATGAAATGTGGGATAGTGAAATTGTATCTTGCTACGGTGGATTTGTACTTCTGATGCAGCGGAGAGGATAATAATCTGCAAGGTTAGCACTCCAAGTCCAAGTCAGTGGAATAATGAAAAGTAATGTGAGAGTGGAAATGGATTGGAATACTTTAAATGATGCTTTTTGTCCTTATATATCAAGAACAATTGAAATCGTTCACATGTGATGCAGCGTGTTGTGTGGACCATGCTTTCACTGAGGTAGGACATTATGAATATTGGAGGGCGATTCTCTTTGAGGAAGATAAGAGGATCCGCAGTAAATTCGACATGTGTGTTGTTCACCTCCATGAATGCTTATTCTCTTATGTTTTCACCTGTCCTTCAAGGATTTTGAGGTCGGTGTGCTTAATCATTTATTATTTGGCCCTTCACAATTGCATCTGGTGATCTGGAACTACATCAAAGTTTTCCAGTATTTGTGCGAATACAAGAATGTTGTGTCGACCATGTTGCACCTCGAAAAAAAGAACATAACGCTCGCGAAGCGCAATCGCACGCTCGCAGAATGGACTGAACAGAGTCGCCACCGAACTTTATTTATTCCCAAAAGGGAAAGGGAAAATGTCGATAAAATCCCTAAAAGAACGACAAAGATATGCTCAACACAACCAAATCAGGGTCCGGGATTCAATTACGCAGGGGGATGTATTAGGTCCCCTCACGTCTGATGTACACAATGGAAACCATTTGGTTAGTTGTGCGCGTTAATGTTTGAAGGTGCGAAAAAACACAAGAAATGGGGGTTTGAATTGGGTTTTAAAACAAAAACTTTTTCTACCAACTCAAAAATTCAACACAATCAAAAGATTGAAAAGAGAAAGACGCAATGAATTTTATCCTGGTTCACTTGAAAATCAAAGTTAATCCAGTCCACCCGCGAAGGTGATTTCGCCTTATACATAAGGACTTAATCCACTATAATCAACTAATTACAAATGCACAAACAACAACTGATGACTAACAAACCACAATGACAAACTATCAAAGCCTTCTCAAGGATTCTGACCCAATTGGTCCCTTAAGGAAATACAAACAACAAGTTTGAATAAAGATATTATATTACAAGTTGCTTCTACACAAGCAGATTTTACACAAATGAAATACAAACACTTAAAGAAAAGAAAGCACAAAGTTAAGAGCTTTTCATGTAGAAACAGTCTTGTAAAGTTTGCCTCTTCTCTTTTTCTTCAAGTCTCCAAGTTCTCTTCATATAGCATGAAAAAGGAACTGTTGGAGGGCAAATCAGGAATACGTAAAAATGTAGTTGTCCACTAACGGATTAGTGACAAGTGTGAAGAATAATACAGTCCTTCGCCCACAATTTCAGGTTAGTGAAAGGAATATTTTTGTTTTGTGCCATGTCCTATTTGATCACGTATCCTCTTGATCTTATCTTCAAATTCATTGGCTTCTGATGAAAAGTTGATGAAGTATGAAAAGAAGAATCACACAACTGAAATCAGGATCTTCAGAATCTTCAATCAAAACCTTCACAGCGTCAGCGTATGGCTTGAGATATTTAGAGTCTTCAACTAAGTAATAAAACTTCAGAAGCTTGTCATTCTTCAGAAGCTTGATGATCAAAGTCACATCCAGAAGCAGAAGCACATAGAACATTCCAGCAACAACATAGTGTCTTTCTAGAAGCTTTTTAAGAGTGAATAAGCGCAGAAGCGAATTTCAGAACACAAATTTCAGAAACTGATAATGTTACACGTCATATACTCAGAATCAGAACTGACTATTAAAGCTACACAATAACAAATCGTAAGGGTACCAAAATTGTTCTCACACAAATACTACATTGTTATCACCAAAACTCAAAGGTATAGATGCAGAACCAAATCTTATTCTAACAATCTCCCCCTTTTTTATGATGAAAAAATTATGTATTTTGATAAACAATTTATACAAGGTAATCACAAAAAGGAACATCATAAAGAAGCACAAAGCTCCCCCTGAGATGTACAATCCCAAAAAGATAAAATTAGAATGAAAGAACACTTTCCTGATTAACCTTTTTGCATAACCAGAATGATCTTCCATCAAAATCTGGCTTATCTTCATAAGTTGCTTGAATTTATCCAGATTATTGGTTGTCAAAGTCAACAATCTGATGAATTTTACTTGAGAAGCTTGGCTCAAAATCTTAACTTGATTTAAAATCTTTTTGAAAGAGCTTCAGAACCTGGTAAAAAACCATAAAACTTAATGCCTGGTTATGTCTTGTTGAATGTTTTTCTCAAATAGTGAAGTTAGTCCTTCAGACTCAGAGAGTAAACTATTTCAACAGAAACCGATAACTTAAGTTCTGATTTGAAAACGTTCAAGAGCTTCTGATTTTCTTGATTTTCCCTGAAAAACAACTAACACAATATCTTTGAAGTAGTTATTAGTAGAAACATTTAAAAATATTTAGGTTCTGATTCACGAACATAGATATATCAAAATCAGTACATTTCTCCCCCTTTGTCATCGATAAAAAAGACAAAGACAAAAAATAAAGAAAAAGAAACATAATTTCATTGATAATTTCCCAAAGGCACAACAGTACAAAACAAAAAGAATAGAAACAAAAACACTAAAAAATAACACAAAAGTGCATAAACAAATTTTGAAAACTAAGGGTTTGGGTTCTGTGGCAGAGGAGGAGGAGGCGGAAGTCTGGAGAGAATCAGCTCAAACATAGAGTCCTGCTTATCCAAGCGTTGTTTGACCAGAGTACTATCTTCTTTCATCTCAGCAAGAGTCCTTAGAATCTCAGGAATCACCCTAGAAGAAGTTACAATAGGTTGTTGATTTGCAGAAATAACAATTTGTTGTTCTGACACACTATCTTCAGCTTGTTGTAGATCTTTAGAGACAACTTTCTTGCTCTTCAGCTTGTTGTAGATCGTCAGAGACAACTTTCTTGCTCTTTTCCAGTTGAGTAGAAACATCCTCCATGACAACATATGAAAGCACAGAAGCTTTCTTTGTACGCTTTGCTTCTTCCACAATCTCAGGAGCAGGAAGACATAATGGATTACAGTGTAATTTTAGGGCTTCCATAGCAGGTATTAACCTTGAATAGAAGTTTCCTTTAGAAACTTTGTACCCAAAATTCTTCAGCTTAGAGATTTTGGAATTAACCCATTCCCTATAAGTTTCCCAGGCTGAATCACTTTCTGTTGGATTAGTGGAGAGAACACTCGTCCACATAGCAGTATGAAGGAACCTCTTTGAATCTGATTTAAATTTCCTCAGAATCTTACCAATGCTAGGTTGTTTAGGTTTGGGTTGGCTATGATATCTGATGGAAACATCAATTATGGTAAGGTGACGATTAGAGCCATAAACATTGGAAACGATCATATAAGGTAGGTTTGTGTAACGCTCAACATCAGAAATCAGGCGAGGGCTAAAAAAAGGTCTTGGTTCATCGTCAGAATCATAGATGTTATGTTCTGGTTCAAAGTCAAATAAGCCTTTGGAAGTACCCTCAGACTCTTGGTCACCAGAATCTCTCGAAGGAGATTTTCTGAGTGTTTCATTTGGATTTTCTGGTTGGGGAGCATTAGTAACAGGTGATGAAATGGGTGATGGTAGAGGTGATGGATAACGTTTTAAAGTGGTTATGTAACCTAGTTGACTTTGTTGTTCACGAAGTTGTTGTTCAAATCATTGTTCTTCAGAAACTATGGGAGTTGTTGTAACCAGTTCTAAAATAGTTGGTTTTGGAGATGGTGGTGGAGTTGGATTGGGAATAGTAAGAGATGGAGATGGAGATGGTGTTGGTAAGACACTTGTAGAAACATTAGAATAAAAAACAAAAGAAGTTTTGGCTCTAGAAGACTTACGTGGGAAAAGTGTGTTAGGGTCCTCGGATGATTGTTAGGCAACACCAGAAGTATCCATCAGAAACACAGCCTTCTGATGCTCACAGATAGGGATTTCATCTTCATCTAGAAACGAAGACACCTTATTCTTTTTCTGCAGTCCAGAAGTTCCTTCTCCCTCAGCAACTTCCTTCTTACTTGGTTTCTTCCTCTTGCATGAACATCTGGAAGAGTTTTTGGAAGGTTGGATGGATCATCTCAGACATCAAGTCCTTCTTTCAAACAACTAGAAATATATAAAGCCAACACTTCTGGAGGATAAATCTTAGAGAACAATGGGAAACCATCAACAGGTATCCTCATTCTACAAATATCATCATTGGAAGGAAGATTAATTGGCCTAATAACATTGGAAATGAGACCCATGCTCTTTAGATTCTTTCCCTATAAATCTTTCCCAACATGCTTGATAAGATTCGAAGTATACCCATGAACCAGAAGATTTTTTATAAGTCCATTCTCGACCAGAATGTCTAAGATCAATCTCCCATTAGGGATAAACTTCCCCTTTTTGGAAGAGCTTCCGGCTCTAGATTCTGCAATCGAATCCCTTAGTTGTCTGAACAAAATTATTGAGAGAGCAATCTTGATACCTTTCTCCAAAAAGAATAACATTAACTTCTGGGAGGTGTTGATGTAATCAGCCGAGTTGGTGTCAAGTCTATGATAGATGCGACCCAAGATAATCTTGAACCATACCCTTAAGGTATCGATTAAATCCTTAGCATTGGGACCCTTTCCTTTCTCAAACACAGTTTCTTCCTTAAAGATTGTTGATGCTACATTTGCTTCTCTCTTAGCATCAAATTTGACATAGAACACCCTTTTTCCACTTCCATTATGAGAAATCAGATCAACAATAGTCTTCTCTGTAATTACAAGTTTTCTACCAAAGATGTAGGAAGTGATCTTTTCCTTTTCAGCCATAACATGAATCCAAAACTGTTTGAAAAGAACTGGGTAAACTCAACCCTTCAGTATTTCAAAGAAAATATTCCAACCTTGGAATTCCAAAGTTCCATTAATATCAAGACCATTGTCCTTTAGGTTTTTGAAGTCAACGATGGTTTCACATATGACCATCAATTCTTCTACTGAAGTGTTGAGGGTGATGATTGGTTGTTCTTCATTAGCATCAGTTTTTTTTTTGTTGTTGTTGATTTTTAGCCATTGTAGAAGGTTGAAGGTTGAGGAGATGAACAGTTGCAAAGAACAATTTCATGTTTGAAAGAGAGAGAATGTGTGGGAATAATATGAGCGTAGTGTGAAATGTGAGTGAAATGGGTTTATATAAACATTTTAGCAGTAATTACAATAATTACAATAATAAATACTCAGACATAGGGGGAATGCACAAAGATTTAACCTAGCGAGCCACCATTTTGTTTTTCTACCATTTTTCTTTTTTCACATTTCTATTTCTCACCCTTTTACCCCGCAGTGAGGGGAACTACGAATGCTCTGATTCCACTCCCATTAGGATACGTAGGCACGAGATGCGATGTCTTGGCGAGCATACTTAGTGTATATACCCCTAGGTCTTCCTTTACCTTAGCACATTTCCCTTTGTAAGCAAACTATAACATAACACAAATACTAACAAGAGGTTCATGTAGAGTATTACAGATACTTAGGATGCTAACACCTTCCCTATGTATAACCAATCCCCGAACCTTAGATCTCTTATTAGGGTTTTCTTCAATCTTTACCCTTTCCTTTGGATAAATCAAAGCTCGGTGGTGAATTTCAAAGATGTGTGATTCAAGTTAACTAATAGATTGATATCCGATTCTCACCGCAACAGAAATTGTGACTTCATTGGGGACACTCTCCCCTAAGAGGGTTAAGCCCACCTTGTTTGTCTTTGTGTTATTTATATGTTTGCTTGCTTGTATATCTGTATATATACCTGTTGTGCTTGGGTTTTTCTGTATGCAGGGGTTGCTACTATTGAGTGGTGAGGATAAGTCCTATACCGGGACTTGAGCGCACTTATGATATGACGATGGTATATTCAAGGAGACTTTGAGGGAGTCGATTCCTGAAAAAGTTGACTTGAGACACCATCACTCAATTGAGGCCTCTTGAGAGTTTAGTCATGTTGAACGAGTCTATTCGTGAAAACGTTACTACTCTCGACCTATGTGCCAGTGAAACTGATGACCATTAGTCACCTTTAACCCTACTTGGCCTGTTAGGACGTAGTGCGATGACTATGAGGGAGTCGATTCCCAAAATGGTTGGTACGTGATACTGCACTCAGACAAGACTCTCTTGAGAATATTATTGACTACCGAGTCATTCGGGAAATCGATAATATCCGAAAGAGGGGTTATTGACTCTGAGAACTCTTAGAACCCTGTTCTACAGATAGAATAACCCTAGTACACACCCTGTGGTTGGTTCTTTACCTAGACTCCATACTGTGATCTCTAACCTTTGATCCTGTTGCATGTGTTTTGCATCCTGTTTGCATTGTATTGCATATCATTTGCATCTTTGCATGATTCGTTGCATACGTCTGTCTGTCCAGTTACTCATCTCCAGCTGTCTCTATCTTCCAGAGTCTGTCTGTGAGTCGTCAAGCTGATTCCTCGACACTGATACATGACTAGAGCTAACATCAGATGCAAAATGTCAAGAACAACCCTCTGCCAGGGCACGCCAAGTGAAGCTTCAGTCGACTTCAGCTCAGTTACTTTTCGAAGACAGGATAACTCATCCTTGTAGTTGAATAGTCATTAGACCTTGTTTCTTGTTGTTTGCATTTTCCTTATTTTGTAATGGCTGTTTTCCTTCAAATTATGTTTGTACTTTCGTAATTAATGAAATGAGCATTGCGACTTTTGATTCAATTCATTTTGTTCACTATTTACACCTTTATACATTCTTTTGCAAAATATTTTATCTCTTTTCCACTTTATTTTTTATTGTGCAAAGATTGGAGGGAGGATGATGAAAACGTAATACTCACAACTGCTGTTGGTATGCTTTCAAATAAAAACTTTGGTGACAATGTAAGGCATTGTTTCAATTCCCAAACACTGGAGAAATAAGGAAGATAATCCCCCGTTAACCACTTCGAGCCTAGAAGTAGGAGTTTTTCTTTCCTTACAAAAAACCCTTAAATCTCAACTTCGGGGCAGGGTAGTTCTCAGTTTAACTTGGTTATGCATTCGAATACAAGCGCTTAATGCAAGACGCCAATTATCTCTCTCAAGTCAAATGAATAAATGTTGTACAAGTTATATGACAACGAAGAGAAGAAGAGGTCTCAAAACCTCAGCAAATGATAAAGAAGAGGTCTCATAACCTCAACAAAGACAAGAAGAGGTCTCAAAACCTCAGCAATAAAGGACAATCAAATGTTATAACGGAGTAGTGACTACCAAGGTGTCTGAATCATCATCAACTATCATCAGATCAACTCCTAGCCTATGGGAATCTGAATGTATATCCTGTGTTAACTGAGCTTAGGATTGAAGTTCATCACGAAGATTGGGTGGGTACAAATAAACTTTGAGCCTTTATCCTTTTTTTCATAAGCCGTGAACCAGTCCACGTTACAACCCTAAAAAACCTAACTGAAGCAAGGTTATTTTGAAAGCATACTATAGCAAGGTTGCGTAAACTGACTCCCAAAGATCTTTGCAAATCATTTATTCCGGGCATTACACCTTTTGCTTAGACTTTACTACTTTGAGTGTCTTGAACCGCCGTGTTCTGACCAATGATTCATTTGTCTTGCATCTTCCAAAAATAATTCTGATTTCAAAAGTTGCATGACTTTGCTTTAAAATTAGCGTGTTTGTACAAATACTTTTGCTTGCAAACTGGCTATCCTCTCAAGGAATTTTCAAACAATTAAGAAACTTGGTCGGTGATCCTATTAGGGGAAAGTTCTTTGCAAATCCTGTTGAAGAATCAGTTCAAGATTTGTTGTTCAGGGGCAAGTCCTTCTCAGAATTGGTTCATCCAGAAGATCTTTCAAGACTCATACTGGGGTAAGCATTCCAAGAGCACTATGAAACAGTCATTACAGAATCAGGCAAACTGAAGCAATGATCAGTTCATCTACAACAGTCAGCTAATATGGGGCAATTTACTTAAGCAATCCCCAAGCAGTTATCCATCCTTCCTACAAGGATCACCAACTTGATACATTTTACCAGTGTGGTAAAGGTGTGTTCAGCAGTAGCATCTCTAGTCCCCAAGCAATGACAGTGATCTCCGTGTTAAGGAATCAACCTTCCAGTCTTGTCTTCTTACCAAAAGAGTCGAGTCGTGTCGTCAGCATCTACATTTGCATTTGATCACATATCATCTGCATAATTCATATACCATATGCATATCATGAGTGTTTCATCCTTATTTACATTTCTCCCGAGGTCATGTTGTTATCCGCGTCTTACCTTGTGGTCAAAGTCCAACTTACTTGGCGCCTACCAAAACGTTATCCATCCTTTCATTCAGTGTCATTCCTGAATTTTGTCGTTTCCTTGCGCATCTAGTCCTGTAGTTAAATGTTTGTCTTCTTTCATTCCAGTGCTATTCATGGATCTTTATATTCTTTCACTCTAGTGCCAATCCTGGATGTTTGCCTCTTTTGATCCCCAGTGCCATTCCTGGATATCTTTATCCTCTTGTTTCTCCCAGTGTTATTCCTGGAAGTTTTGCCTCTCTTCTGTAATCCCAATCAAATTTTTTTTGGATATCTTTCAGTGTCATTCCTGAAAGTCTTATCTTTTCATTCAGTGCCATTCCTGTATGAGTTTTCTCCTTTGCATTCAGTGCCATTAGTGGATGTCTTTCTCACTATCATTCGATGTCATTCTTGAATATAGTGATTTGCCTTTACTTTCAGTGCCATTCCTGAAAGTTCCTTCCCAGTCATTCAATGCTTTATTGGATACTGTGATTCCTTGCGTCCAATGCTTTCTTGGATTTCTACTTTGTTCACATTCATCTAAAGCCATTATTAGATGTTGTGGTTTCTTTGCATCCAATGCTTTCTTGGATCCTCTACCTTTCCCACATTTATCTCATGCTTTCTCAGATATTGTGATTGGCACCTTTCATTCAAAGCCATTATTGGATGATTGTGTCTTTACATCCAATGCCTTCTTGGATTATCCTCTGTTTATCTCATTCTCATCTGATGCTTTCTCAGATATTATGAGTTTACCTTTCATTCAAAGCCATTATTAGATGACTGGTTTCTTTGCCGTCTTGGATTACCCCTTTTATCTCATTCTCATCTGATGCCTTCTCAGATATTATGAGTTTACCTTTCATCTAAAGCCATTATTAGATGTCTGGTTTCTTCGCATTCAATGTAATTCTTGATTGTAGTCTTGTTCACAGTCATCTAAGGCCATTAATAAATATTGTGATTATACCTTTCGTTCAGAGCCATTATTGGATGTCTGGTTTCTTTACGTCTGATGCCTTCTCAGATATTATGAGTTTACCTTTCATTCAAAGCCATTATTGGATGACTGGTTTCTTTGCATCCAATGCTTTCTTGGATTTCACCTTTTATCTCATTCTCATCTGATGCTTTCTAAGATATTATGAGTTTGCCTTTCATTCAAAGCCATTATTGGATGACTCGGTTCTTTCCAATGCCTTCTTGGATCCCTACTTTTCTCACTTACATCTGATGCTTTCTCAGATATTGTGACTATACCTTTCGTTCAAAGCCATTATTGGATGACTGGTTTCTTTACCTCCAATGCTTTCTTGGATCCCTACCTTGTTCACTTTCATCTAAAGCCATTATTAGATATTGTGATCTTACCTTTCATTCAAAGCCATTATTGGATGACTGGTTTCTTTGCATCCAATGCTTTCTTGGATCCCTACTTTGTTCACTTTTATCTAAAGCCATTATTAGATATTGTGATTATACCTTTCATTCAAAGCCATTATTGGATGTCTGGTCTCTTTTGTCATCTGATGCTCTTCCAGATGTGCCTTTATGATGTTCTTCCAGATCGAGTCTTTGTTATCTGATTCCCCAGTGGAGATCGTCTTTCCGGTGCTGCTTCCATTGATGATCTTGTGTTGTCTTTTCTTCTAAAGTGTCAACCGGTCACGTTTGAACCAGTTGATTTTATCACTTTAGAATTCCTCCAGTTTTGTTCCTGTTCCCCAGTGTTGTTGTCATCCCAGTGAGTGATTGTTCATTCTGTGGACTCTGTCCCTGTCTGGTTTCCTTTTTGTCTGCATTTTTCATTTATCATTCCATCATTTCCATCATGCTAGAGTTCATGGCATGTTGGCATCTTAGTTTGTTTCTCTTGTCCATAAGCATTGCATGTCAGTGCATCTGAGGACAAAATTTTCGGTTATCTATATTTAAATACCTTCCACCATGATTTCATGAGTACTATCGTCACTCAAGTAATCCGGTGAGGATACTTAAATAGGGGCAACTGTCGTACCCCAAATTTTACCCTCAGATTCATTGATGTTTGTCATATCATCATAGTCATGCATTTTTTTTCGTCCAATTTTTTTTACCCATTGTCTTTTTTTATTCATTATTTTCATAAGTCTTGGAATTTTATACCTCTTTCTTTTATTTTGAATTCTATTTTTCTTATTTATTATTTTTAAATAACTAATTTAATTTAAATTTATTTCTTCTTTTTGTTAGTATATTCTATTTATTATTTTTTTATTAGTTAGTAAGTTATTTATTGTTTTTATTTTATTTTTTATTCATTATTATTTTTATTATTAGTGTATTATTATTTATTATTGGTGTCATTATTTAGTTAGTATTATTCTTATCTATTTTTGCAAGTCCATAATCCAAAGCCAAAACTTGTTCTGCTACCAAAAGCCTCCAACAAACAACACGGCTCTTTTTTCGAACCTCTCCACAACAATCCAAAGTCCCTGTACCAAGCTGTACCACTACCTCTCAATACTCCCAAACATACACCAAGACAAGGACAATGCATCCAAACCTTCGACCCAAAAAGTGATACAAACTTGGCTCTGCTACACATCTATTGCTAAAAGAAATTATTTTCACGCATTGCACCCCTGCATGCGCTTTGACCATCTCCAAAAGCCTGCGCCTTTGCCCTCCAATACCAAACTTCTTGCTACAACCTGCATCATGAAAGCAACAACACATTATTACAATTTTGAATTTCAAAAAGGGATACCTGTTTTCAGTATTATAAGGAAGAGGAACATAAATCATAAAAGGGGGGAGGGGGAAGAAAAACTCAACAACAATTCATTCGACACACAAACAACCAATCTTCAACTTTTCAACCATTCATCTCATCCAAATCTCAACAGCCACTAACCTTCAAACACCATCACAATCTCAAACCTTTCTAATCCCTAAACAACCATTTCCAAATCGAAACTCACTAACCAGAACCGAAAAAATAAGAGAGACTCTTTGTTCTGCATCGTGAAAAGCATTCCCTCCTTCAAAACTCATTTCAAACCTCTCAAAAATCTCTTTCAACTGAATCCAAAACCATTTCATCATCTTCCTGTCACAAAACCAACCTTCCTATTTCCATACATCCATCTGCAACATACCAAGAAAATACCAAAAAATCTCTAAAAAATCCCTCTACCTCTCCATCCCATAATCTTGCAAGTAACCTTCAAAAAAATACTTGCAAGGAACTTACTCTGTTTCATTTCCCATCAAACACTTGTTCACCAACAAAAACACAACATCAAAACTCTCACACGTATCATCCAAAATCACTAGCAACTTGTGATTTTTTCGGGTAACTAAAAGAGGGTTAGAATAGTTCTATAGCAGCTGCCAATTTGAGGGAGAAGGAGCTCATCCATTTTTTTCAGAACTCGTACCTGTGAAGAGGCAGTGGACCTTCTCCACTCGGTAACACTCACTCTCTGTTACTCCATTTCCAAAATGCCATGATCATTGCTTCATACTGTTATCATGTTAATGTCTGATTCTTGAATAAATGTTGTAAATCATAATGTGAACTTGTTTGATGTATCGTGAACTGGGTCCGTGATTTGTGTTTGAAAACTGAACAAAGAAAGGTTGTGATGGTGCCTGCCATGCCTTAATGTGGCACTGGCCATGAAACATGGCGCCTGCCATGAAGATTTGTGGCGCTGGCCATGAGGGAGTATGGCACTGGCCATGAGACATGGCGCCTGCCATGAGAGATGTTTGGCACTTGCCATGCTTTAGATGGTGACTGCCTTACTGTTAGTGTTTAACTTAGTTTTTTTTTGTAATTTCACTTCTCATAGTCATTTTATTTTCTTGTTTATTTCTAAAAATTTCAAAACAAAAATACGCATGACCCTACATTTAATTCTTGGACCTTTATGTGAAAAATCATCAACTTTTTCTTAAAGACCTTTGAGAATTTTCTCTGTAGTGTTTTGTGGCATATGAGATATTTGTTTGAGATTTGTTCCTTGACTTGGATAAGGTCATTCTGTTAGGATATTGTCTGTACGTCTTGGCCTTTGTTGCTAAGTCTCATAGCTTTGACATGTCTCTGATTTCAAACACTGAGGATGTTATCTTTGCCTTACTTATGTGCTCACTTATCCATGTTTGCCATGCTCGTACTTGGAAGATACTGGACCTAGAGTTTTTTATTAGGTATGCTCACTAAGATTTCGCAATCTTATGCCTAGGTATTCCCGTTTAAACGAAACAGGGAAATCAGAGAAATCGTAGTTCCTCCTATTCTAAGGGACGAAAAAGATATTTGGTGTCTTGTTCAAAGCCCAAGATTGAAGCTAAAATGTTTATTTGTGTCTTGTTTAAAGCCCAAGATTGAAGCTAAAAGGTTTGACTGAGAGAGAATTTGTCATCTCTAAAGGGGAGACATCTGGTCTGTTTATCATAATTGTTGGGTGACTGTTTATAAAGGAGGATTACTTTAACTGGGATATGTGAATCCAGTAATGCCATAATTTCCTTTAGAGGGGTGGTATCCGGAAGGAGAAAACTTTAACTCAGTGTAGAGCAATGTCATTTTTCCTTAGGAATTTCTCATGCTAAGAGAAGGACAGTGGCGTGGATGTAAATAATCTAGAGGCTTGCCACTTACAGCAATTAGATGAAAGAGAGGATTTACCAGGATAAAAGATGGACAACAGCTTGGATATTTGAATCAACAAGTGTGTCACTTACAGCAGTTATCTCTTGATTCCTCTTTATATTGAACAAGTTTTGATTAATGAATTGCATTGAATTTGTTTTAATAAAAAAAAAGATGTCGCAAGTTTGAACTTGTGCCTTTGTACCTGATTTCTCTGCACAGATATCAACTTAGCGAGACTATTTATTTGAATTTATGAATTGTTTTTTATCTATACGTTTAATGCTCTTTATCGCTAGACTACCATAAAATTGATTAAGAATTTCTATTACTATTGCTTAATCATGACTTTAATTCACTAAAAAAATTAAGAATCTAGTTAAGGTTAAAGGTTCTGTCACTAAAAAAATTAGAATCCGAATATCATAAATTTTTCGGCAACAATTCAATGAATAAGTTCAATAACCATTTTCAATCATTAGCTAAAGTTAAATATAAGTGAAACTCATACACGATCCTTCTATTAATTTCAATTTCAATTTTAATTTTAACTTTAAGAAATAAAATGGTCAAGTGTGAACGGATAGAAACCTGCTTCCATTTATAGAGCAGTGTGTTTGCGTTATCTTTTGAATTTTGAAGTTCTCATAACTGTTTATGGGAGACATAATTAGAATAAGAATTGAATAATACCCATTTGAGTATTAATCATATAATGAGTGTTTGACTTTTTTTTCCCATCCTCTTGAATCCTTAAGATGCAAATCTATTTTGGGATCAAAGAAACCCATGTGATGTTTCCATGTTCCTCCCACGTGTTAAGTTGGATTCTCAACATCAAATTTTTGGTTCTTAATTTAGTGGCTTTGCTTCAATCAGTTGCTTCTTGATTGAATTTAATGACGCTAATAAAAAAAATTAAGTTAATATTGAAAAATTGGTTACTAAAAATATTTTTTATCTTTAATTTATGTGGTTGGTTGGTAGTATACACTAACTTTTTTTAATACTGAGTTAAGGTAAGTAAAAACGATGGATGTCAATTATTATTAATTTTTCAACAAATGCATGCTAGTATTTAGAAAAGAAATATACATTTAAATTTGGTATTAGTCAAAGATCGGTGCAATAGTACACAGGGATTTGTATGTTTAGCTGGAGAAAAAGGTGTAATTCGGCAGGTGAAAAGATCCTCATTCCTAACAAAATGAGATATAGTGACTTAACTTTACGAGGACTAATCACATGATACTATGCAAACAAGTGTTGCAACTTGCAACCAAATACCAGGCCTCAAAGTTGGTGTTGGTTGGAAATATGTATGTTAAAAAGTTTTATCTTGCTTAACTTTGTAAAAAAAGAAAAATTTCAAATATATATATATATATATATATATATAAGAAATGCTAACACACACTCAAAATTGGTGGTTTCCACACAAAAATACACTAAATGTATTTTCTTTCTATTTTTTTTCTTCATCTTTTTTATATGGGTCTCACTCCAAAATGATGGACCTCACACAAAAATACACCAAGGTGTATATTGCTAATGCACACCTACATGAGTGTGTATTAACATGACCATATATATATATGAAAAAAGGGTGATGCACTGGCAGTGTAAATTTTTTTTACACTGTCAACCAATGATGATCATGCATCCCGCCAAGTCATACTGAAAATTTTAAACTTATTATATGACATGGCATAATGATATATTCCTATTGGATGACAGTATAAAATATTTTTACATTGTCAGTGCATAACAATTAAATCCATATATATATATATATATATATATATATATATATATATATATATATATATATATATATATATATATATATATATATATATATATATGTTCTGGACTGGACCAATGGCCAGACATGACCCAATCCACTTCTGCTCCAGAATGGCCCAATTGCCTAAGTCCAATCCACAAACGGGCAAAAGTTACCTTTCTGCCCCTCCAACTGGGCGCGGACTGCATCGCTCCTCCCCGAAAATGCTGCCCGTTACGCACGACTTCTCCACTCCTCGAACAGATGAGGGCATGTGCCCGAAACTACGCTTATGCCCGACATAACGGCTAGTTTCGGGCACCCTGCCCGATATAACGACTAGTTTGGGCAGTTACCTATTCTTCGGGAAAACGGTTATCTCGCCCCGAAAATAGGACCGTTGGCCACGCGCTGGGTGCTCTATATAAACCCTCTCGCTTGAGAGGGTCAGATATCCAATATTCACCCTACGAACTAATACTTTGTACTTGCCTCTTTTCTCTGACCCTTTCTTACATGAGCGTCAGAGTGCCTTGCAGGTACACCCCCTCCTCCTCTCCATATGCCCAGCATCTCAGACGTTCTTGGTGGCCCACTTCAACAGGATCTGATCCAGCCTTCACGATCAGTGGCGCCGTCTATGGGAATCATTGTTTTCCCCATCTTTCTTTCCCCGAAAACCGAAGATCAAAGCAAATCTCAAGATCATCATCATGGCCTCTCAAGATCACGCCAAAGGTGCTCTCCAAACCGCTGTCCTCCCCGTCAACAAGATTGACGTTGACGGCTCATCATCTCTTCTCCGAGACAACGATCAACCTTCACTGGACATCCAACCCATTCCTGTTCCGCCCAACGCCGACCCGGCCGTGGCGGCCCTCCTAGAGGCGATCAACAAAACCAACACCCTGATCCTACAGCAGAACGAAAGGATCGGGGCGTTAGAAGAGTCTAACCGTCCAATATCCTCTCCTTTGAGGAGGAACCAACGACGATCTAGGAGGCCGCAGCCCCGGAGAGATATCGACCGAAGACTGTGCCAAGAACCTGACCCTCGTGCCGTCCGGAAGCGTGACCAGGTTTCCCCGCGTACCCAGCAATCTCCCGGCCACAAGAGGACTCGAAGGAACGAGCAGTCACCCCCGGTCAAGTCTAAAGGCCGTGCCCGATCACCTTCTCCCTGATGGAACTGCTCACCTTCTCCCCGAAGGAACGGCCGCCACGTGCGTACCCTTCGGTCCCCGCCATTCACCAGTTCCAGCAGCGACGATGAGCCTCGCGGCCCATTGTCCCAGGAAATATTGGCTACCCGTCTCCCTAAGGGCCTGGAGAAGCCCCCGTCATTGGGCACATACAACGGGACTACTGACCCTGACGATCACATCGAGAACATCGTTGCGCTATTGGACTACCGTGGCGTACGGGGCGCCATCAAGTGCCGGCTATTTCCGACCATGCTCTGAAAAGGGGCGATGACGTGGTACAAGCAGCTGCCCGAAGAGTCCATTACCTCATGGAGGCAACTGGGCAGAATGTTCTCACGATATTTCACAGCTTCTCGCCGTCACCCCAAGACGGAGGCCTCCCTTGGAGCCATAATCCAAGGAAAGGACGAACCTCTCCGCGCATATATCGAGAAGTTTAACAAAGAAGCAGTACAGATCCCTACAACGGACGAGATGAAAACGTTTCAGCTCTAGCAAGGACTCCGCCCGGACTCTGAGTTTTCTAAGGTCGTCGGCCTCGCACCTCCAAGGAACCTAGATGCCCCCCTCCTCAAAGCCCAATCGCACATTCAGTACGAAGAGAAGGTTGCGGTCAACAACGTCCGAGCGTCACGCCATTAGGAGAACGCTCGGGACTCCAAAGGCGAGGAAGCCTCAACATCTCGTCGAAACGAAAGGAGGCGCGAGGACCGTCCTCGGGACTCCCACGACAGCAAGGGACCCTTTGGGAGATTCCACGACTATACCCCCCTGACCGTCTCCAGGGAGAAGATACTGTCGGAGTGTACGAATTCGGAATTCAACCAGGCAGGGGTCCGCTTCCCCAAACAGCTGTCGGCCAAACCCAACGCCGACAAATCGAAGTACTGCCATTTCCACAAGAGTCACGACCACACTACTGAAGGGTGCATCCATCTGAAGGATGCTATCGAGATACTGATCAGGGACGGCCACCTGAAACAGTTCGCAAAGAAGAAGGACACTCCTCGGCAGGACGCCCAGGAGTCCAAGAAAATAGAGGAAGAGGTACCCTCCTCGGAGGAGGCTAACATCCAGGTCGCCATGTCCATATCGCGACCAGAGGACTTCTACATCCCAGACAAGCTCAGCGCCCCTGCTTATTTCGCGGCCCACATCCCGTGGGAGACGTTTCCCTCCGCTATGGTTATCTCTGGCGGAGGCTTCAACAAAGTCACGGTGGGCTTCGTGAAACGAAAGTTTGAGCATCTGATCAACACAAGCTCCAATAAGGTGACCACGCTAGATCAGGCCCAAAAGGGCTCTATCCCCATCTCCTTCTACCGGGAAGAGCACCTCGGGGGCTCTCCAAACTCGAGCATACCTTTGCTCGTCAGAGCTCGAATGGCGAACTTCGACGTTCACAGAATCCTCGTCGACCAGGGCAGCTCGGTCGACATTATGTACTCCCAGCTGTTTTCAACACTTCAGCTGGACGAATCACACCTTACCCCCTATGTGGGGTCTAATTTACAGGGATTCAACAGATCAGTGACCAAGCCATGGTGATACATCGAACTGATCGTAACCTTCAGATCAACTGAGACAGCCAGATCCGTAAAGGTACAATTTCTGGTAATCGACTGCCCGTCGCTTTACTAGTGCATATTCGGAAGACCAACTCTGGCCGAGTTGGTAGTTGTGCCTTCAACAATCCACCTCAAGATGAAGTATTACACTTCAAAAGGGATGGTCGCCACCCTCCACGGCGACATCGAAGCTGCACGACGGTGTTTTGAAGCAGTCACAAAGGGGCTCAACGCCATTGCATCCAAGCCAAAGGTATCAAGCAAGCCAGCCTTGCCCAGCAACTCCGAGGAAGCCAAGCCTCTGCCTTAGGTCGACTCCATCGACCTCGACAGCCGCTTCACCGAAGAAGACCAACAGGAAGACCGAGCAACTTCAACCAACTCGTCCAGCAGTAGCTCCCATCCGATGCACTCAATCCCGGATGGCAACTTCGAGCTCGTTTTTTTGGCGACGACCCTCAGCGGGGAGTGAAGATTGGAGCAGACCTGCCCGATATCGCGAGGAAGCAGCTCAAAGTATGCCTCTGTGAGAATGCCGACCTCTTCGCTTGAAGCGCCGCCGAGATGCCCGGCTTGGACCCGTCCGTCGCCTGCCACCAACTGACAATTGACTCGATCGTCAAGGCCATATCACAACGTAGGAGAAAGCAGTCTCCGGAGAAAACGGAGGCTGCAGAATAAGCTGTAAGGGACCTCCTCGAGGCCAAATTTATCTCGGAGGCCAAGTACACCACTTGGCTGTCCAACGTTGTACTTGTAAAGAAATCTAATGGCAAATGGCGAATGTGCATTGATTACACCGATCTTAATAAGGCATGCCCGAAGGATGCCTATCCCCTCCCCAATATTGATAAACTTGTTAATAATTCTGCCGGTTTTAAACTTTTATCGTTCATGGACGCCTACTCAGGCTACAATCAAATTCTAATGGGGATGGCCGACAAAAAATACACGACCTTCATGACCGAATCAGGCAACTATTACTACAACGTAATGCCCTTCGGCCACGCCGGAGCGACCTATCAAAGAATGATAAATAAGGTCTTTCGGGGAGAGATAGGCGACATGCTCGAAGTCTATATGGACGACATGATCGTAAAATCCCACGAGGAAACCGATCACATTGCCCATTTAAGGAAGGTCTTCGAACAGGCCAGAAAATACAAAATACATTTTAACCCAGAGAAGTGCACGTTCGGTGTTCGAGCAGGAAAATTCCTCGACTTCTATTTAACGGAGCGAGGAATCAAAGTCAATCCCGATAAGTGTCGAGCATTCTCCGAGTTTCCAACGCCCGAGTCAAAGAAATCCATCCAGTCCCTCAACGGGATGCCCGCGTCACTATCTCGTTTCGTGGCCAAATATGCCCAGCACGCCTTACCGTTCTTCAAACTCCTCCGCAAGGAGGCAGCGTTCGAATAGACCGAGGAATGCGACGAGGCTCTTCTCCATATAAAACAGGCGCTCTCAGAGCCACCAGTCCTCTCTCGCCCATACAATGGCAAAACTTTATACCTATACCTCGCCGTAGCAACCGAAGCAGTGAGCGCCGCTCTCATCCGCGAGACACCTGACGGACAGAAGCCCATATATTTCACGAGAAAATCACTACAAGGACCAGAGTTAAGGTACCAACAGATAGAGAAAGTGGCTTTGGCCCTCTTCAACGCAGCCATAAGATTAAGACACTACTTCCTAGGCCACACGATCGTGGTTTGAACAGATCAACCCATAAAGCAGCTGTTGGGATGACCAGATATGGTCGGTTGAATGCTCAAATGGTCACTTGAACTATCCTAATTTGACATCCAATATGAAAGCAGGAAAGCCCTCAAGGCCCAGGCTCTGGCCGACTTCGTCGCAGAAATGACGTTCGCAGACTCCCCCGCGAGCGAAGCACGCAAATGGACCATTTTTGTGGACGGTGCCTCCAGTTCGGCAGGAAGCGGAGCGGGCATCATACTGGAAAGCGACGAAGGAATCATCGTTGAAGTGTCGCTCACCCTATCTTTCCCAACCTCTAACAACCAGGCTGAGTACGAAGCCTTCCTCGCTGGGTTACGTCTAGCCGAGGACCTGGGCGTAGAAGAAGTCGTCATCTGCACAGATTCACAACTCGTGGCCCTTCAGGTCCGAGGAAAATATCAAGCCAAAAACGACAACTTAACCGAATACTTAGCCCTGGTCAAAAAGGAAATGCCGAAGTTCACAACGGTAGAAGTGAAACATGTTCCCCGCGAACACAATGTCCGAGCAGATGTTTTATCCAAACTAGCCAGTACAAAGAATAAAGGCGAAAACAAGTCCGTCATACAGGAGGTACTTCCTCGACCCAGTATCAAGAGGGCCTCCCCGACCCTCGACGTACAGGTGATCGGCGACAACCACTGCTGGATGACCCCTGTCTATAACTATCTCGCTAAAGACGAACTTCCGTCTGACCCAAAAGAGGCCAGCGTAGTTAGGCGAAGAGCTTGTTCCTACGTCTTGGTCGAAGATAAACTCTACAGGCGAGGATTCTCCATCCCGCTGCTCAAGTGTGTCGAGGAAGAAATGGTTGCATACATCTTGCGCGAAATCCATGAAGCAATCAACACCCAACATCTCGGTGGAAGGTCCCTTGCCCGAAAGGCCCTCCGAGCAGGATATTACTGGCCGACCATGCAGCGCGACGCTAAAGAACACGTGAAGAAATG
Source organism: Lathyrus tuberosus (assembly GCA_022829125.1). Classification (NCBI taxonomy): domain Eukaryota; kingdom Viridiplantae; phylum Streptophyta; class Magnoliopsida; order Fabales; family Fabaceae; genus Lathyrus; species Lathyrus tuberosus. The sequence goes on along the minus strand of JALAZF010000549.1, from coordinate 3,846,813 downwards.
TGATAAATGCCAACGGCACGGGGACATGCACCTGGCTCACCTAACGAGCTCAAGGCTATGTCCTCCCCGTGGCCATTTGCCTGGTGGGGCCTAGACATCCTAGGACCCTTCGTAGTAGAATCAAATCAGAACAAATACCTAATAGTGGGCGTGGACTACTTCACAAAATGGATAAAAGCGGAGGCCCTATCCAAAATAACTGCCCTCAATATTCTACATTTCTACAAACGAAACATCCTCGCATGTTTCGGCATCCCCCAAGCGATAGTAACGGACAATGGGACACAATTCACAGACAGGAAGTTCCAAGACTTCGTTGCCCAACTAGGCACGAAGTAACACTTCGCGTTCGTCGAGCACCCTCAAACAAACGGACAGGATGAAGTAGCTAACCATGTCATCCTTCGAGGCCTCAAACGAAGGCTCGACGAAACAAAGAAGGCCTGGGTTGAGGAACTACACAGTGTCTTATGGGCATACCGCACAACTCCACACTCTACAACCGGGGAAACACCTTTTCGTCTAGCATACGGGACCGAGGCTGTAATCCCCATCGAAGTTCACGTACCCTCCAGGCGGACAGAGTTGCCCCTAGACGAGGAGATGAACGACGAATCATTAAGAGAAGAACTCAACCTCGTCGAGGAAATCCGAACTGGGGAAGCCCTCCACGAAGCCTCTTTAAAACAAAAATTACCATCAAGCACAACGCCAAGGTGATACGACAAGAGTTCGATGTGGGAAGCCTTGTTCTAAGGAGAAACCACAAAGACTCTTGCGAGGGCAAACTAGCCCCAACTTGGAAGGACCCTATCCTGTCCGAGCAAAAACGGAGAATGGGGCCTATTACCTAGAACATCTCAACGGGAAAGAACTTGCTCGACCATGTGTCGTAACCCGAAATTTAACCTCCCTCTTTTGCCTTTTGCATAAGCATGCGCATTCGCATCGTCAGTATATACATTCACACTTTTCTTTGTGTGTTTCTTGTTGCAGGATCAACAGGTTTTCCAAGTCCGATTAATCGCATCCTCTCAAGATTATTTCATCACTAAAACAAGCTCAAAATAAAGGTTTCCATGTTTATTTATCAAGACAAGAGTTGGAAAGTCGATAACGGGACTTCAGCATCATTTTCCAAGCAAGTTTGGGTAAATTGGGCTGCAGTAACCGGTTACAACATAACTGATAATCGGTTACACAGTGTAAATTTCCCCAGAAACGCAGTTTTTCAAGCAAGTAACCGGTTAGCAGATATGCTGTAACCGGTTACTCTGTACAAAGTTACAGATTCTGCTGCATTTTTGGGATAACAGATATGCACTCTCTTTGGTCTTTGTTTCTACATTATTCTAGCAGCATGTGGAACATTCTAGACAGTTCAAGACCATTCAAGACATTTCCCTTTCATTTATTCAATGCATCACTTTAAATTAAGTGCACCATGGTCCTTGTTTTACAAGCATGTCAACCTTTGGATGTGGAAGCTTGCATTGGGATTGTTACCGAGTTGATCCTAACTAACCGAGTTAACCGCCTTGACTCAGTGAGTCAAGTGTAACTAACTCCAACCCTAACTCCAAACCTCCCAAAGCTAAGTCCAAACCAAAGTCCAAAGCTCTCACACTCTAAACTCTATATAAACAAAACTTCACCATTTCACAACTCCTCCACAATCATTCACACAATTTCACACTTTCTTCACTCTCAATTCTCTCATTCTACTCTGCATTTTTCTGCAACTTCTACATCTTCATCTCAATTCTTCTCCATCAAACCTCACCAAAAGCTCTTATTCTTGAAGGATAATCACTTTTCACATTGAAAGTGATTAATTCTCGAGCTTAACCTTCATCACTTTGCATTCTTTGGTTGGATTTCTGGAATTTCATCTCATTCTACTTCAATCCAAGGGTTTCACACCATTTATTTTGGTGCAAGTTCGATTTCGGTGCATTTCCGCGTTTTTGATCGGTTTCGACGCATTTCGTCTACAAATCAAGGATCCTCTGGTTTTCTTTGATTTTCTGCATCAAGATCTCTCTGCAACATTTACCAAGCCAAATCTTCGACTTGTAGATTGGTGGATCTAACTAATTTTATCGTTTTGCGCATTTTCGTATCGCTCGCAATGTAGTCGATAATTGTTGTGTGTGATTTGGTTTTGCATTTGTTTGATCCATGATCCTAATGTGATAGTTGATTCTATCACTGTTTATTTGTTGTTTTCAAGTTCAATTTTCGTGCACAATTTCAGTTCCTAGCATGTGGTGGTTGGCATAAGTGATTATGTGTTGAAAACTACTTTTGAAAAGTTGTTTTTACTGTTATTTTTGCCTCTGTTACAGTGGTAACCGGTTAGCAGTTATGCTGTAACCGGTTACACAGTGCAATTTTCCCCAAAAACACGTATTTTCAAGCATGTAATCGGTTAGTACATATGCTGTAACCGGTTACCACTGTACAAAACCCCATTTTCTTGCATTGTCAAGTGTGTTTGCCATGCTTTCTTCATTTTAATTTCCATCGATTGTCATGCGTGATTTTATGGATGTTTTACATGTCATTTCACTTCTGGTTGAAGCATATTCATGAAATTTTGATGCACATTTTCGATTATTCATTTGTTTCATGTTCTTAGCATTGTATGAACATAGCAATTCTTGCACTATCTTTGCTCACATGATACATGATTTTGTGTGGCATTTTGATGATCATTTGGCACTGTTTTGCACCTTCCATTTCAGTTTGCATTAAGTTTATTCTTCATGGATAAATTTAATTTTGTATAATCTATAATTCACTTCTTTTTGCTTTAATGACTTTTCATCTTCTTTGGAAAGTTGTTAGCATGTTTCTCCCTTGATTAATTGATCGAAACTTTGTTTCGATTAATCGATCTCTCCTTTTCCTCTCTTTAGGCCTCCTTTAGAGCTTTCTCTACTGATTCCCTCGTAGAGTTGGAGTTCACGATATGCCTTGCATCAGAGCATTGTACAAATTGACGTCGTTACGCTGTCCGTTTCTCTCTGCAAGAGCACTGTACAACATTGGAGCTGTTGCGCTGCCGTTTCAATTTCCGCACTATACTTTGAGCGCTAGAGAAGGAATGAGGATGGTTGTTGTAGCACCCCAAAATTTTCCCTACCTTTTCCTGGATTTTGTTTCGCGATCATTTGCATTTTTCATTAGGCCATAACTCATAATCATATCATTGCATTGGTCTTCTAAGACATGGGATCAAAGGATTTTCTTGGCCTTATTCATAAGGGATTCATTCGGTTTCTATTACCGGTTAAGTTGGAGCAAGAGGTTGAATTCTCCTCGTTGTAATCTTCCTGATCTGAGGTTTTTTTAGTCACTTTGGATCTGAAGTTGGATGTGGATTGAATGTGATCATGTGACTTGCTTGGAATTCGAGACACAACTCTTTTTTTCTAACCCGTAACCATTTTGATATTCGTTTTAAATCACTTTCTAACCCATATTCATTTAATACCATTTTTCATTAGTTCCAAAGTCAATATCCAATATCCATTTTGTAAACCCAGTTTTTTCATAACCTTTTCTTAAACCATTTTATTTGATTAATCCATTGCAAGAGTCCATTTCCTAAATACCCATATTCAAATATCCAAAACAATTTTTTTGTTCCATATCCATTTCATTTTAATATCCCTTTTTCTAAACCAATTTATCCACTTCTCAAATCCATATCCATATTTTCCAACAACCAAATTCATTTTATCCATTACACTTCATATCCAAATTCAACATCCATTTTAAACTCTTTTTAATCCAAACCTTAACCCACATCCATTTGTAAGTAAAATTCTAATATCCATTTTTTCACATCCATATCTTTTTTTTTCCACTTCAATTGAACCAATTCGCATATCCACATCCATTGGATTCAAAATAAATCACAAATTCATTCTTTTTTAACATTTTAATTTTGTGACCAATTTTGTTCAGTTAACTTTCTAAATATGTTATAAGAGAGAGTTGACAATTGACAATCCCGTCCAATACCCATGTGTCTAACATTTCGCTTTAATTTGTCAAATTTCAATTGCTAATTAAATACGGATGAAAAAGAAAGAAAAACATCAGAAATTAGCAGCAAATAAAAAGAAGAGAGTACATGACAGAAAAAAAACTTAGTTCAATAATTCATAGCAGTGACGTCGCAACAATACGGATATAATATGCAGAATTCCAAATTGCACAGAAACTGGAAGTTACAAAAGCCCTAACAAACTCCAACCAACTCTAACTGAATTTCACCTGTAAATACCATTCTACCCTCCCAAATCCACCATATAAAGAGTGAGCTACAGCAGGATTTTCGAAGAGAGTTCTTCATCACCATAATGCCATTCTTCAAGAACTCCAACTTTCCTCTGGATTCTTCGTTCTCCACATTTCAACTTCATCTTCAATTTCACTCCGTAACTAACTTCTGTTATACATCTTCACCATCTTCCGCGTGAATTCATCTCAACTTCATACTTCCATGATTTTGCTCTGATTCACTGATACATCAACAAGAACAAGCAAGAGTTCAATAGAGTTTGCGCAAGAATTCACCCAAATTTGTCGTCACATTTCAGCGTCGCCTTCAATCACCAACTTCCGATTGATAACCTGTAGAATTAGCAGCGTTCACAACTACGATAATTCAAATCCGCGCACGAAAAAGTAGAAGAAGATTCGAGAAGCAATTCGAAATCGCAGCGAGAAAGAGAAGAATCAGAAGCAGAGGAGTAGAAGAGGAAGACGGAGAAATCGAAAGCAAGAAGGAGGAAGCGATGCATACCTGAAGTGGATTCGCGGAGTGAAGAGCCATCGGAGCGACTCCGATTCGTAAGCTTTTCTCCTTTCATCTTCATCGCGTAAATTTGTTGTCTGCTGTCTGTTTAAGCTTTGCTTTGAGCTGCGTTTCTATTTTGTTGTTCGAGATCGTAAGGGTTTGTGCTCCACCGTTGCCAGCGCGACGCCATGGCACGGTGGAGAAAACCGTTGTTGTTGTGTGAAAGAGAGTGTCACGGTTCTCTTCGTGTTTACGACGGAGGCAATGTGAAAGAAGACGCGGAGAGAAGCCGTTTTTCATAGAGTAATGTTGGGAAGAAGGTGTGTCCGCGGCGGCGACATTAGCGAGACGGAGAGAGTTGTGACAGCGTTGAATTTCGAGCAGACGGATGTTGTGGTTGATTGTTTGAGCGTAACGTCGAGATTGAGGATTTGCGGTGTTGCCGTGGTAGTTTGATCGGTGAGAGGAGAGAGCCGTGAGGAAGTGTGGCTGATGGCGGTGAGGTTTGTTGAAGATGAAGGATGAGTTCCGGCGAAGATGAGGAGGTACGGCGGTGCGTTGAGTGAAATAGAGAGTGACTGCTGAGTCCTCTAGGGTTTTTTCTTAAAACCAATTATGCTTCAATCTGACCGGGCCTAGGCCCATGTTGTTTTCTTATTCACACCCTCTTTCTTTCTTTCGCACCCCCTCTTGTAGAAGAATTCTTGGGCCTCAGATGCTCAAGCCCAGCGCCTGGCTATCTAATCACCACCCCAGAGTTCTACTGCACCTCTTGGTCTTCCTCTTTTGAGAAGTTTGGGCCTGAAGACAAAGCCACTTGCATGTTCTCTTCACACTCCCGATTTTCTCTTTGAACCTCCCTAACTTTTTGTTTAAAAACCCTTGGGCCTGGATTATGAGGCCCATGCGCCTTCTGTTCACACCACCACCCAATACTGTTTGCACCCCTCTTTGTTATTTTAAGTGTTTCTTTTCTAATCGTTTTGATTTTTAATTTTAGTTTCATCAATTGTTTTAGTTAATAAACTTAGGATAACCATTTTAGAAATTGGATTTTAATTAGAGAATTAGAATTTAATTTTGGTTTTGACTTTAATTCTTAATCATAATTTTGGTTAACTCACTTTTAGTAATTAGATTTAATTTTAGAATTTGATTAGTTAGAATTAGGTTTTTGTTAGAAATTAATTGGAATTAATTTTAGGATTAATATTAGTTTTAATTCTAGATTTAACTTTAGGATTAATATTTTTAGATTTAGTTTAGAATTGCCTTGAACTAATTTTAGGATTAATAGAATTAGACAAATTAATTTTTCTTGTTAGAATTTAATCTTGATTTTTACTTCGCATTTTAACTCTAACTTGGTTATTGTTGATTAATTGTTGACCATAATTTTAATTTCTCATTGTTGATTAATTTCTGATTTCACTTTTATGAATAGCATGATATAATGCTATGTGTAGAATTTTCTCACATCCCTTTGGGATCCTAGCTCAACTTTAATCTTTGATTAAAATGAGGTAGGATAGGCATTAGGTAGTGCTATCCCTCTTTCTCTTTTAGTTTAAGAGTTCTCATACCACACTTAACCATTAGGAATATCCATGTATGATAACTTTAGGGTTTGAGTCTTAGTCTCCCTCATTAGATTTTACCTTTCTCAACCCTTTGAGTCTCTTCTTCTCATCTCAAAACAAAAAAAGTAAAAACACTTAATAAAGGTTAACGCATATTGCATGTGAGCCTAGAACATGGGAAATGGAAGGAGGAGGGTTTCCCTCTGCCTTTCTAGAGTGTTTAGCATACATCCTGTTAGGACGACCATGCGACGCATTCGATCCTATATCATAGACTTGAATGCAATACGTGTTACTAACACAAAAATAATCAAAATTCTTCTTTTTTAAAAGACAAAAAAACAAACAAATTCTCTTCTCATCTCTCCATTCCTTTCTAAAAGGACTCGTCATGTCCGTTCTACTGCAAACAGGTAACACATAAGTCTCCATACAGCGAGCTGCAACACCTAACTGCTGGAATGCATACTCTGACGTTTCCAATAAAAAACATAAACAAAGTCACCCTTGTTGAGGGGAACTACGTCGCTCTGATTCTCATGTTCCCGATGAGATACGTAGACAGTGGGGTAGGGCCTATGCGAGCACTTCTTTTATTTTCCCTACATTTGTTTCTCGTTCTCTTTCCTTTCCTTTTCCAACATCTTTTCTATCACCCTTTGATCGAAACGGCAAGCATGGATCCCATCGAGTACGATGGACGCGTTGGGTGCTAACACCTTCCCTTCGCATAACCGACTCCCTTACCCGTTTCTCTTGGTCGTGAGACCATGCTCTTTCCTTCCCTCAGGTTTATGCAGTGTTTCCTTTCCCTCTCTTGGGATAAATACACATTGCTGGCAACTCTGTTTCCGTGCCACTTTCGCGTTTGTACCTGGATGAAAATCCCGAGAGCGACAGTTGTCCTACCCTCATTCTGACTATTTCTTGGGTAATGGCATTTGGCCATCTCTTTCGAGAATAGTCACCTCTATCCTCAAGCTGTAGTGTTGCTCCTTCCCCAGTCAGATTCATCCTTGGGCACTTGTGCTCTTCTCAATCATTGCCTTTTGATCAATCACTATCCTTCTTGGTTAAGATCATTATTCTTGCACTAGCAACCTCTCTTTGTTCCATCACTCCTTTCTTCTTGTAATCAATCATTGCTTTTGATTCCCCTGAAGAATCTCAATCCCTTTTCTGTGGTTAATCACAGTCTGTTTGTTAAAACCGTAAATCCCCTGGAGTTCGCAATCTTATCTTGATTCTTCTCCCATTTTTGGTTTAACCACTGCTTGTCAGTTAAAACACCAATTTCGTTTTTTTCTTCAGTTAATCATAGTCCGTCTGTTAATCACTGAGCAACTCTTGGGTTAATCACCTCTTCTTGGTTAATCACCCTTTTCTTCAGTTAACCACAGTCCGTCTGTTAAAATACTGAACCCTTTCGAGTTAATCACCTTCTCTTGGTTAATTACTCGCTGTTCTCTTCGGTTAATCGCAGCCCGTCTGTAAGCACCGAATCCCCAGCAGTTGGCAACCTCCTCTTGGTTCGAATACTTGCACCCTTGGGTTAGTAACCTTTCTTTGGTTCAAATACCCTTTCTTCGGTTGAGTACTGTTTGTTCAGTCAGTTTACTGAACGTCCTTTGGGTCACGACCTTTGCTCAGTCCTAAACCCGTCCTTTGGGTCATGACCTTCGCTCGATCCTACACCCGTCCTTTTGGGTCACGATCTTTATTCGGTCCTACACCCATTTTCCTGGTTAATCACAGTTTTCTCTATTAAAACCAATGCTTCTCGACCCCCACAGAGTGGCAGTCTTTTCTTCCCCGGTTAACCACTGCCAGTCAGTTAATATACCGAGGCCCCTTCAGAGTCAAACACCTTCTCTCGGTTCAGCACTCTCTCTCTTGGTTTATCATAGTCCATCTGTTGACACCAGCTTCTTTTCCCCGCCAGGGTCTACTCTCTTTCTTCGGTTAACCACTGCCAGCCAGTTAATATACCGAGTCTCCTTTTTCTCTTGGTTATGACACCATCCCTTTATTTGGATCCCCAGCGGAGTCCTTCCTATTCCCTTTGCTCTTACTTTCTTGGTTTCGACACCGATCCTCTTTGTTATCCCTAGTAGAGTTTCTTTCACTCTTGCTCTTGGTTTAAACACCATTTATCTCTTACTCTCTTATTCTCTTGGTTTGGACACCATTTCTCTCTTACTCTCTTATTCTCTTGGTTTCGACACCATTCTCGCACTTTATTCTCAATACAGTTACTATTACTTTTCTTTACACTCTTTTCTTGGTTTTGACACCATTTCTTTGGAATCCTCAGTGGAATTTCCTTCTTTCTTTTGCTCTTGGTTTTGACACCACTTTCCTTTTCCTTTTCCGTTTTAGTTCCACGAACTATGGAAGCTCTGATTCTGCATTCTTTTGAATGTATGATACGTAGGCATGAGATCGCAATGATCTCGGCGAGCACACTTCCACCCTTCTTTCCTTCTCCTTTTCTTTCCTTTCCTTCGTCCCCTGGTTCCATGAACTACGATGCTCTGACTTCCTCATTGCACTATGAGGGTACGTAGGCACGAGGACTTTGTTCCTCCGCGAGCACTTTCTTTCTTTCTTTTCCTTTTCCCCTTTCTCTCTCTCCTTCTCTTAGCTAGAATCCTTTAGATAGATAACCCATCCAAGTCTAGAAGCAAGTAAAATGGTTCCCGTTGAGTACGACGGATGCGTTAGGTGCTAATACCTTCCTTTCGCATAACCGACCCCCCGTTCCCGTTTCTCTTCCCCTTGGGTTTTATCGATATTTTCCCTGTCCTTTGGGACTAAATAAAGTTCGGTGGCGACTCTGTTGTATCTTTGAGTGTGCGATTCACTCAGGTAGAAACCAGCCATCTTCAGCTGGCGACTCTGCTGGGGACAGATTAACCTCTTGCTGGTCCATCCCTTGAGGGGTCTCGCCTAGTTTCGTTTGCTTTTCTTGCTTATTTGGGTGTTTATCCTTCGCGCTTCGCTCACTTTATCTTTTCCTTGCTTTAGCTTTATGTTTATTTATTGCATTTCTTTACTGCTTTGAATATTCATATGCTGCTGCATACTCTGGATATTTCTTATTTTCTGCTATTGGCGGGTTGGGTTGCTACTTGAGAGATAAGCCCAATACCCAGGCTTGAGTATACATCCAGGATTAGAGTGGAAAGTAGTGTGACTTGTGTGGCATTTGGCCAGACTTAGTATACACGAAAACTCCACATCCAGACGAGGTTGTCTTTGGTAATATTTTATCCTGCGCATTTGGGGCAGACGATGGAATGTAACCTGGAAAACTGTCGACTCTGGCGACCATTTCCCGAGGACTCAGTTGCGGCACTCCCCCCAAGGAGCGATAATGGCATACCAGAAATGGTAAACCCATTACGCTTCCTTGATCCGAGAACCTAAAGCTGGGAACTTGCCATATGGTGACCCTTGTTTTTGGGGGAATCAGTGGACGACCTCTTTGTTTGGCGATAGTATTGTGCCCCGAGGGATGAATGTACTATTGCTTCTCAAATCGAGAAATCGAAACTGAGAATCCCGCTTTCTATATCATACCTGTGAGGGGGATATTGGGTTTTTCTGTATGAAACCAAGACTCTTCCAACCTTTATTCTCTCATTGCTTCAGATCTCGCACCCGCACAATACTACCTTTGTGGATGTTCAGATTTGATTATTTAGACTATGTTGGCCTGTTGATTCTGTTGTTGCATATCATCTCATCATGTCAAATTAATTTTTGCATAGGCATTTTAAAACTTTATTTTTGCATAAATTGCATTCATTCATACCCGCATATGCACGTCCCTTCATCCAAAACTGTTGCTCATCCTTGTCCGCGTTCCTTATAACAAGACGACGACTCGACATCGGTATTTTACTCGCTCAAACAAATCCAGAATCATGGTTGACTTTGAAGCTGAGAACGCTGCTTACAAGGAAACTCTGGCATATTTCCAAGGTCGGATGGATCAGTTTCAGACGAACATGGATGTCATTATGGAGCTCCTTCGTGCTCAGAGGGATATTGCTGCTGCTACCACTGTTGTTGCGACCACTACTGATGCAAATGTTATCACTCCTGTTGTGACTGTTCCTCCTGTTGTTACGGCTACTCCTGCTGTTGTTGTTCCTTCTCCTGCTAGAGTTGAAGTGCCAGTTGAGCCTGTGAATTAGCCTACTGTTCAACCTAGTTTGAAACAGATGCCCGCTGGTTTCCCTTGGGGCATGCCTCCGAATTACACTCCTCAACTTGCAAATAATGGTAGTGCCTTCATGCCATATCAGCCTTTTGTTGCACCCATGCCTAATGGGAATGCTGCCGCCTATCCATGCGTCATGCCTACTCCAGTCCCGCCTCTAGTGGTGAATGATGATCCTGAGAATCTTCAGGCTGAAACTCATCAAACTGCCGTATTGGTTGACACTGAAACTCCTGATGATGAAGAGCACGTGTATAGGGGTCCTCCTATTCATGTTCCAGCTCCATCTCAGGCTGCTCAAATTACTGTTCAGAATGTTCATCCTGGGGCATCTTCCTCAGCTGCCGGGGTACCTCCTCCGAATTATCTGTATGGTGTTCCGATGGGTCAGAATGCTGGTCAGATGGTTAATCCTGGTTTGGTTTACCCTTCTTAGTTTGTTACTCCGCAATTTCACGCTCCTGCCGCTTCTCAGCTGCCAAATCCTCAGATTCTTGTTAGGCCCACTAATCAGAGTAGATCTGTTGACTACAAGTTGTTGGAGGACTGTATCAGGGCTATTGAAGGGTTTTCTGCTTTTGGCATGGAGGCCAAAGATTTGTGTTTGGTTCCGAATGTTGTGTTGCCGTAGAAATTCAAGATACCTGATTTGCCAAAGTATAAAGGCTTGAGTTGCCCGCGTAGTCACATCACTATGTACTGCAGGAAGATGGCATCCCATATTGATAATGATGAATTACTTGTTCATTGTTTTCAAGATAGTTTGTCTGGTGCTTCATTGGATTGGTACATGAGCCTAGAGCGCAGCAAAATCCGTACTTGGAGGGATTTGTTGGAAGCGTTCGTGAGACAATACAAGTATAACCTTGATCTGGCGCCAACCAGATTGTAATTGCAGAATTAGTCACAACGCTCAGCTGAAACATTCAAGGAGTATGCACAAAGATGGCGTGAGATGGCATCTCATGTGCGACCGGCTCTCTCTGATAATGAGTTGGTTGACATCTTTATGGGTACATTGCAAGGGTCTTACTACGAGAAAATGGTGGGTAGTTCTTCATCAAACTTTGTTGATGTGGTAACGATTGGCGAACGGATTGAAAATGGTTTGAAGACTGGAAAGATTCCTGGAGCTGCTTCCCAGCATCCGGCCACTAGGAAGTCTCAGAACAGTCATTCTAAGAAAAAGGAAGGTGAAGCCAACATTGTGACAGCTCAAGTTTCTCCTCAGTATCAAGCTCCCTTGGCTCCTATGCCATATTATCCATATCCGTACATTGCTGCTGCTCAATATCAACAACCTCCATATCATTATCATCCGCAACAACCAGCTCAGAATGCTCAGAATCAGCAACAGAATCAAGAGAACAACAAAAATCATCAGAATCAAAACCGTCAGAACAACAACAATCAAGGAAACCGCAAGCGTCCGAATTTTGACAGAATTTTGGTGTCATACATTGAATTATTTCCTTATTCGGTTCACCAAGGGGCAATTGTCCCCAAGCAGATTGCGCCCGCAATTCCTCCATTTGGCCCGAAGCATAATCCAAATGCATCTTGTGCTTATCATGCTGGATACATAGGACATGCTACAGAGGATTGCTTTGTTTTCAAAACCAAAGTTCAGGAACTCATTGATAAGAAGGTTCTGACTTTTGCTGAGGCAGGACCTAACATTCAGAATAATCCGTTACCGAATCACGGTGGACCTGCAGTTAACATGATTGAGGAAATTACAGGGCTAAATTGATCATGGATGTTGATGAAGTAAAGACTCCGATGTCTGTGGTTTTCAAGAAATTGAAGGAACATGGCCTGTTGAAAGGATTGCATGGTAAGTGTCAGATTTGTGACGATAATCCCAACCAGTGTCGAAGGCTAAAGGGTTGTGTCCAGATTTTGATGAACCGAGGCGAAGTGCAATTTGCCAGATCTAAACCTGTTGAGGAGGTTGCTGCTATTGAGTCGTTTACCATCGTCTATAGGAAGGTTCCTGTGGAATCTCCTAAGCAAAAGAAGGTGCAACCCATCGTTGTTTGCCCGCCAAAGCCGTTTCCGTATCAGAATTCTAAGGAGGTACCATGGAAATATGGGTCTACTGTATTTTCTAGAGGTCAAGAGATAAGGTTCGCCGAATCAGAGATCGTGAATGTTACAGCCGATGGAGGTATGACTCGTAGTGGACGAGTGTTTGCCCCGAAGGTCACTATGAAGCCTGTGCAAATTCCAATTATTATTTCTCCCAAGGAAACACCTGCATTCGCAACCCCTGTGGTTCAACAAGGGGCATCTACTGCCCTTCCAGTACTGACTATCCCGTCTGAGGATGTTTCAAAGAGCAAGGAGACCCTTGATGATCAAGAGTTCCTTAAGTTGATCAAGAAAAGTGACTTTAAGATTATGGATCAATTGGGTCAGACTCACTCGAGGATCTCAATTTTGTCCTTACTCATGAGTTCGCCCGCGCACAGATCAGCTTTGTTGAAAGTTTTGAACAGCGCCTACGTTATGCAAAATATATCCGTCATCGAATTCGATGATGTAGTGGCCAACATAACTGCAAGTCGGTATTTGGGTTTTAATGAATCAGAATTGCCTCCTGAAGGAACTGCCCACAATAAAGCACTGCACATATCTGTAACTTGCACAGACATCCTGTTATCTCATGTTCTAGTGGATACCGGTTCTTCTTTCAATGTGATGCCTAAGGACACATTGAGTCAATTACTGGTGGAGGGAATCGAGATGAGACCAAGTGCCTTAGTTGCCATAGCCTTTGACGGTTCTCGAAGACAGGTCATTGGAGAAGTGGATTTACCCATCAACATTGGGCCGCATTTGTTTACTATTACTTTCCAAGTGATGGATATCAATCTTGCGTATAGTTACCTACTGGGTCATCCGTGGATCCACGCTGCAGGGGCAGTTACATCCACTCTACATCAGAAGTTGAAATTCATGTTTGACGATCAGCTTGTCATTGTCTGTGGTGAAGAAGATTTGATTGTAAGCGAGTTATCATCTTTCCGATATGTCGAGACCGAAGAAGGCATAGCTGAGGTGCCATTGCAGTGTGGATAGTTCGAAGATGTCAGCTCTGCTTCAATTAGTCAAAGTAGATCACCACAATTGACTTTGGCGTCTGCTAAGAGTGCTAAAGAGACCGTCGATAGAGGTGCCTTGCCAGGCTGGGGGCACATGATTGATGTGGTTGAAAAGCATAATTGTTTTGGAGTGGGATATCATCCTGGTCGTCAATCTGGTTCCTCTGATCAGAAGCAAAGCAACTTGATCAAGTTCCATAGCGCGGGTTTCCAGCAGGGTGACATCGTGGCAGCTGCTGATGATGCTGGTCTCAGTAATCAGGTTTCAAGTTTTGTGCGCAAGTGTCCACTGGGTTTCATGCTCAACAATTGGACATCTACCATGATTCTTGTGGTTTTCCCATATAACATGTAATGCATTTTGCTTTCTCATTCCCTCGTCCTCGCCCGAGATGAGTGGATAGCTTGTGAAGGCCCTCACACTTTTGCAATATTATGTGATCAATAAATAAAAGTTTTTTGCATTCAAAATCATGCTCTATTTTCTTTCTTTATTTTACTTTTCACAAATAAATGGTAAAAGTTTCTTTTCTTTTTCACCTTTTCAAAATAGCTCATTCTAAACACATTCATAAACATGCAGAACTAATAAAAACATTGATAACAACATGGCAAACATCCATTGTAATTTTGGAATTCCAATTAACCAAGCCGAAGAAGATGGTAAGGAAGATTGTGAATTACCGGCTGAACTGGCAAGGCTCCTTGAGCACGAGCATAAAGAGATTCAGCCACATAAAGAGCCAGTGGAAGTTGTCAATCTTGGTATTGATGAGGTCAGAAGAGAAGTCAAGGTTGGCGCATCCCTCGCTGAGCATGTACACTCCGAGTTGGTCAAGTTATTGAAAGAGTATGTTGATATCTTCGCCTGGTCCTATCAAGATATGCCTGGGTTGGATACCAACATCGTTGAGCATCACTTGCCACTCAAGCCCGGATGTCCTCCTGTCAAGCAAAAACTCAGAAGGACTAGACCCAACATGGCACTCAAAATCAAAGAAGAGGTAAAGAAGCAGCTTGACGCTGGGTTCCTAGCCACTTCCAAATATCCCGAATGGATTGCCAACATTGTCCCCGTTCCCAAGAAGGACGACAAAGTCAGAATGTCTGTGGATTATCGAGATCTCAACAAGGCAAGCCCGAAGGATGATTTTCCTTTGCCTCATATTGATGTCTTGGTAGACAACACAATGCAGTTCTCGGTCTTTTCATTCATGGATGGTTTCTTAGGATATAATCGGATCAAAATGTCCCCAGCTGATATGGAGAAGACTACTTTCATCACGCCATGGGGTACATATTGTTAAAAAGTCATGCCATTCGGTCTAAAGAATGCAGGGGTAACATACCAGCGTGCCATGACAACCCTCTTTCACGATATGATTCATAAAGAGATTGAAGTTTACGTGGACGATATGATTGCCAAGTCCAAAACTGAGGATGATCACTTGGTTCATCTGAAGAAGCTGTTTGACAGACTCCGGAAGTTTAGACTGCGGTTGAATCTTGCGAAGTGTACCTTTGGAGTTCGATCTGGTAAACTGCTGGGCTTTATTGTAAGTCAGAAGGGCATTGAAGTTGATCCTGATAAGGTTCGGGCAATTCAGAACATGCCGCCTCCCAAAACAGAAAAAGAAGTCTGTGGCTTTCTGGGCTGACTCAATTACATTTCAAGGTTCATCTCCCATTTGACGGCTACCTGTGAACCAATGTTCAAATTACTAAGCAAAAATCAATCGATTGAATGGAATAATGATTTTCAGGAAGCATTTGACAAAATAAAACAATACTTGAAAGAACCACCGATCTTAGTACCACCGGTTCCTGGTAGGCCTTTAATCATGTATCTCACCGTTCTCGATGAATCGATGGGATGTGTATTGGGTCAACATGACGACACTGGCATAAAAGAACATGCAATATACTATCTGAGCAAGAAGTTCACTGATTGTGAGACCAGATACTCGCTCTTGGAGAAAACTTGCTGTGCTCTATTCTGGGCTGCTCGACGCCTACGACAATACATGATTTGCCATACTACTTTGTTGATATCCAAAATGGATCCGATAAAGTACATCTTTGAAAAACCTGCTGTCTCTAGAAGGATTGCTCGGTGGAAGATGCTGTTAACTGAGTATGATATCCAACATGTTACCCAGAAAGCAATAAAAGGGAGCGTCTTGTCTGACTACCTTGCTCATCAACCTGTAGAGGGTTATCAACAAATGAAGTTTGACTTTCCCGATGAGGATGTTCTGTTTATCAGAGATTATGAGACTTCAGACCTTGACATAGGACCCGAACCAGGGGCGTGATGGACGCTCGTGTTCGACGGTGCCTCCAATTCTAAAGGTCGTGGAATCGGTGCTATCCTCATCTCTCCAACAGGTTTTCACCGTCCCTTCACCGCCAAATTATGCTTTGCATGCACCAACAATATGGCTGAATACGAAGCATTTATCTACGACATTAAAGCGGAAACTGACATGAGAATCAAGATTCTTGAGGTCTATGGAGATTCTGCCTTGGTCATCGGTCAAGTCAGAGGGAACTTTGTGACTCGGGATTCCAAGATGGTTCCGTACCAACAACACATAGCGAAGTTGATTCTTTACTTTAATGAGATCACTTTTCATCATATTCCCAGAGAGGAAAATCAACTAGCTGATGCTCTTGCAACTTTAGCATCCATGTTCAAGGTCAAGTGGAAGAATGAAGCTCCTCATATCTGCATTGATCACTTAAACGAACCAGCACACTGTTTAGCAATCGAGGACGAGTCTGATGACAAGCCTTGGTTCTACGACATCAAAAGATATCTGGAAAAATAGGATATCCCGAGGGTATCACTATCACTGACAAGAAAGCTCTTAGACGGCTTTGCGCCAAATTCTTCTTAAGTGGTGGTGTACTGTACAAGAGGAATTATGATTCCGTGTTGCTCAGATGCGTGGATAGACACGAAGCACGCACGATCATAAGGTCCATACATGAGGGTTGCGAGGGTGTACATGCTAATGGTCCTGCTATGGCCAAGAAGATCCTTCGGGCTGGGTATTACTGGACAACAATGGAGGTAGATTGTTATAACTTTACCAAAAGATGTCACAAGTGCCAAATCTACGGAGACAAGAACCATGTGCCTCCAACTCCATTGAATGTTTTGACGGTACCTTGGCCATTTTCCATGTGGGGTATAGATATGATTGGAATGATCGAGCTGAAGGCTTCCAACGGTCATCGATTCATTCTGGTTGCTATCGACTACTTCACCAAGTGGGTTGAAGCCGCTTCTTATGCAAACGTTACACGACAAGTGGTTGCTAGATTCATCAAGAAAGAGATAATCTATCGCTATGGCATTCCTAGTAGCATTATCACGGACAATGCAAGCAACCTGAACAGCAATATGATGAAGGAGTTGTGTCAAGAATTTAAGATCGAGCACCACAACTCTTCACCATATCGGCCCAAGATGAATGGCGCCGTTGAAGCAGCAAACAAAAACATCAAGAGGATTGTCCAAAAAATGGTCAAGACTTACAAGGACTAGTAGGAAATGCTTCCTTTTGCTCTGCATGGCTACAGGACTTCAGTTCGCACTTCTACTGGGGCAACTCCGTATTCGCTTGTGTATGGTATGGAGGCAGTTCTACCCATCGAAGTCGAAATTCTTTCACTCAGAGTCATTATGGAAGCAGGCCTTGATGAAGCCGAATGGGTTTAAACTAAATACGACCAGCTGAATCTCATCGAAGAGAAGCGCCTTGCAGCCGTTTGTCACGGTCAATTGTATCAGAGACGCCTTAAGCGAGCTTTTGACAAGAAAGTTCTTCCTCGAATGTTCTGTGAAGGCGAACTCGTGCTCAAGAGGTATTCACCTGTTCACTCAGATCCACGAGGCAAGTGGACTCCCAATTACGAAGGACCCTTTGTTGTCAAGAAGGCCTTCTCAGGCGGAGCCCTGATCCTCACCACAATGGATGGGGAGGAGTTGCCATCGCCCGTGAAGTCTGATACAGTCAAAAAATATTATGCCTGAAAAAAAATGGATAAAAGTCCGCTAGATTGACATCCGCAAGGACAATCTAGGCAAAAATGGACGTCCCGATGGACCAAAAACAAAAGAAATGTCCATGCAAAAGTTAGGGACAATGAAAAAAAAAACAATAGTAGCCCGCTAAGTTGAAAACCCGAAAGGGCGACTTAGGCAAAAATGGGCATCCCGGTGGACGAAAAAAAATGTGAAAACATGTCCAGGCAAAAATTAGGGATAAAGGCATTGACTGTGAACACTTGAGCCTCTCTTCGTCACAGCTAGACCTCAGACGGTAACAGAGTAGTCCAATCATCATCAACTGGGGCAAGGCGTTGGAACCTAGACTTATAGAGGATGGTGGCCAATGTTGTAATCAATGCAAAGCATGATTTCCCTTTGCCATTTACATTTGTTTTTCAATTTTATTGCAAATTTCCTCATCAAGGATTTTGCATCTTTGTACACACTTTTATGTACGAAAATTTCACATTCAATAAAATGCATTCTTTGTTATCTCAATTTGTTTCATTCCAGTATTTTGTTTGCAAAATAAACAATTATTTGTGATCACATAATACTAAAAAACGTTGAGAACAATAAAAAGCTAAATTCACCGAGAAAGCAATATGCATTGCATGTCTTACTGGTAACTCCTCCAGGGCGATCGATAATATCCATTGGTAAGCCTAACGCCTGGCCGACAATGGGATGGTTCTATGAAGAAGTTGTTGTTTCCTCAGCAGTTCCTCAGCAGAGTCATCATTCTCCCAGCAGGTTGCCAAGGTGTTCCCCTGCAAAGACGCTTTGTTCTTTCTTCCCCAACAAGGGTTGTGCATCATCTCTTATGATTAGGATCTATCTGTCACCAGCAGCAGTGGTTTCTCCTCAGTTGTGTCAACATGATTCGGGAATCTCTTTTCCCCACGCAGAGCCAATCCTGGTAGGAAGGATTGATTGCATTCTTTCATCCCCAACAGGGACAACCATGGTGATTTAGAAACCTGAGATGTTCTCAGTTTCTTTCCCTAGCGGAATCATCATCCTTTGTGAACTCTCTTATCTAGCAGAGTTTGTCTTTATCTGCAGGTCCTCTCCCCGACCGAGGATGTCGAAGTCGTTTTGCTACGATGTCCGCCTTATCACTTCACACTGTGCCTCATCTTGAGCCTTTGCATTGCATGATATCAAGCATCATGTAGAAACGCATACATAGCATATGCATCGACCATACTCCCTCTCTTTTACCTGACTTATCTCCCAGCAGATTTTCAGCCAAACCTTGCACTTACTTATCAACCTTCAAACACTTTCAACTCTTCTTTTGCCGCCGTCGGCCAAATTTTCGAGCTACTATTTTATTTATTCCCCTTTTACCTCGAATCATCGAAAAGCTAGCGCAATTTGTACATTCAGGTCCAAGAGGATTAAATAGGGGCAGCTGTCGTAACCCGAAATTTGACCTCCCTCTTTTGCCTTTTGCATAAGCATGCGCATTCGCATCGTCAACATACGCATTCACACTTTTTTTTGTGTGTTTCTTGTTGCAGGATCAGCAGGTTTTCCAAGCCCGATTAATCGCATCCTCTCAAGATTATTTCATCACTAAAACAAGTTCAAAATAAAGGTTTCCATGTTTATTTATCAAGACAAGAGTTGGAAAATTGATAACGGGACTTCAGCATCATTTTCCAAGCAAGTTTGGGTAAATTGGGATGCAGTAACCGGTTACAGCATAACTGATAACCGGTTACACAGTGTAAATTTCCCCAGAAACGCAGTTTTTCAAGCAAGTAATCGGTTAGCAAATATGCTGTAACCGGTTACTCTGTACAAAGTTGCAGATTCTGCTGCATTTTTGGGAAGCAGCTATGCACTCTCTTTGGTCTTTGTTTCTACATTATTCTAGTAGCATGTGGAACATTCTAGACAGTTCAAGACCATTCAAGACATTTCCCTTTCATTTATTCAATGCATAACTTTAAATTAAGTGCACCATGGTCCTTGTTTTACAAGCATGTCAACCTTTGGATGTGGAAGCTTGCATTGGGATTGTTACCGAGTTGATCCTAACTAACCGAGTTAACCGCCTTGACTTAGTGAGTCAAGTGTAACTAACTCCAACCCTAACTCCAAACCTCCCAAAGCTAAGTCCAAACCAAAGTCCAAAGCTCTCACACTCCATACCTAAACTCTATATAAACAAAGCTTCACCATTTCACAACTCCTCCACAATCATTCACA
Organism: Lathyrus tuberosus; assembly: GCA_022829125.1. Lineage (NCBI taxonomy): Eukaryota > Viridiplantae > Streptophyta > Magnoliopsida > Fabales > Fabaceae > Lathyrus > Lathyrus tuberosus. Next base: position 3,826,805 of record JALAZF010000549.1, on the reverse strand, counting down.
CAATTTCACACTTTCTTCACTCTCAATTCTCTCATTCTACTCTGCATTTTTCTGCAACTTCTACATCTTCATCTCAATTCTTCTCCATCAAACCTCACCAAAAGCTCTTATTCTTGAAGGATAATCACTTTTCACATTGAAAGTGATTAATTCTTGAGCTTAACCTTCATCACTTTGCATTCTTTGGTTGGATTTCTGGAATTTCATCTCATTCTACTTCAATCCAAGGGTTTCACACCATTTATTTTGGTGCAAGTTCGATTTCGGTGCATTTCAGCGTTTTTGATCGGTTTCGACGCATTTCGTCTACAAATCAAGGATCCTCTGGTTTTCTTTGATTTTCTGCATCAAGATCTCTTTGCAACATTTACCAAGCCAAATCTCCGGCTTGTAGGTTGGTGGATCTAACTAATTTTATCGTTTCGCGCATTTTCGTATCGCTCGCAATGTAGTCGAAAATTGTTGTGTGTGATTTGGTTTTGCATTTGTTTGATCCATGATCCTAATGTGTTAGTTTATTCAATCACTGTTTATTTGTTGTTTTCAAGTTCAATTTTCGTGCACAATTTCAGTTCCTAGCATGTGGTCGTTGGCATAAGTGATTATGTGTTGAAAACTACTTTTGAAAAGCTGTTTTTACTGTTATTTTTGCCTTTGTTACAGTGGAAATCGGTTAGCAGTTATGCTGTAACCGGTTACTCAGTGCAATTTTCCCGAAAAACACGTATTTTCAAGCATGTAACTGGTTAGCACATATGCTGTAACCGGTTACCACTGTACAGAACGCCATTTTCTTGCATTTTCAAGTGTGTTTGCCATGCTTTCTTCATTTTAATTTCCATCGATTGTCATGCTTGATTTTATGGATGTTTTACATGTCATTTCACTTCTGGTTGAAGCATATTCATGAACTTTCGATGCACATTTTTTATTATTCATTTGTTTCATGTTCTTAGCATTGTATGAACATAGCAATTCTTACACTATCTTTGCTCACATGATACATGATTTTGTGTGGCATTTTGATGATCATTTGGCACTGTTTTGCACCTTCCATTTCAGTTTGCATTAAGTTTATTCTTCATGGATAAATTTAATTTTGTATAATCAATAATTCACTTCTTTTTGCTTTAATGACTTTTCATCCTCTTTGGAAAGTTGTTAGCATGTTTCTCCCTTGATTAATTGATCGAAACTTTGTTTCGATTAATCGATCTTCCCTTTTCCTCTCTTTAGGCCTCCTTTAGAGCTTTCTCTATTGATCCCCTCGTAGAGTTGGAGTTCACGCTACGCCTTGCATCAGAGCACTGTACAAATTGACGTCGTCACGCTGTCCGTTTCTCTCCGCAGGAGCACTGTACAACATTGGAGCTGTTGCGCTGTCCGTTTCAATTTCCGCACTATACTTTGAGCGCTAGAGAAGGAATGAGGATGGTTGTCCTACCCTCATTCTGACTATTTCTTGGGTAATGGCATTTGGCCATCTCTTTCGAGAATAGTCACCTCTATCCTCAAGCTGTAGTATTGCTCTTTCCCCAGTCAGATTCATCCTTGGGCACTTGTGCTCTTCTCAATCATTGCCTTTTGATCAATCACTATCCTTCTTAGTTAAGATCATTATTCTTGCGCTAGCAATCTCTCTTTGTTCCATCACTCCTTTCTTCTTGTAATCAATCATTGCTTTTGATTCCCCTGAAGAATCTCAATCCCTTTTCTGTGGTTAATTACAGTCTATTTGTTAAAACCGTAAATCCCCTGGAGTTCGCAATCTTCTCTTGATTCTTCTCCCGTTGTTGGTTTAACCACTGCTTGTCAGTTAAAACACCAATTTCGCTTTTTTCTTCAGTTAATCACAGTCCGTCCGCTAATCACTGAGTAACTCTTGGGTTAATCACCTCTTCTTAGTTAATCACCCTTTCCTTCAGTTAACCATAGTCCGTCTGTTAAAATACTGAACCCTTTCGAGTTAATCACCTTCTCTTGGTTAATCACTCCCTGTTCTCTTCGGTTAATCGCAGTCCGTCTGTAAGCACCGAATCCCCAGCAGTTGGCAACCTCCTCTTGGTTCGAATACTTGCACCCTTGGGTTGGTAACCTTGCTTTGGTTCAAATACCCTTTCTTCGGTTGAGTACTGTTTGTTCAGTCAGTTTACCGGACGTCCTTTGGGTCACGACCTTTGCTCGGTCCTACACCCGTCCTTTGGGTCACGACCTTCACTCGGTCCTACACCCGTCCTTTTGGGTCACGATCTTTATTCGGTCCTACACCCGTTTTCCTGGTTAATCACAGTTTTCTCTATTAAAACCAATGCTTCTATATCCCCACAGAGTGGCAGTATTTTCTTCCCCGGTTAACCACTGCCAGTCAGTTAATATACTGAGGCCCCTTCAGAGTCAAACACCTTCTCTCGGTTCAACACTCTCTCTCTTGGTTTATCACAGTCCGTCTGTTGACACCAGCTTCTTTTCCCCGCCAGGGTCTACTCTCTTTCTTCGGTTAACCACTGCCAGCCAGTTAATATACCGAGTCTCCTTTTTTCTCTTGGTTATGACACCATCCCTTTATTTGGATCCCCAGCGGAGTCCTTCCTATTCCCTTTGCTCTTACTTTCTTGGTTTCGACACCGATCCTCTTTGTTATCCCTAGTAGAGTTTCTTTCACTCTTGCTCTTAGTTTAAACACCATTTCTCTCTTACTCTCTTATTCTCTTGGTTTGGACACCATTTCTCTCTTACTCTCTTATTCTCTTGGTTTCGACACCATTCTCGCACTTTATTCTCAATAAAGTTACTATTCCTTTTCTTTACACTCTTTTCTTGGTTTTGACACCATTTCTTTGGAATCCTCAGTGGAATTTCCTTCTTTCTTTTGCTCTTGGTTTTGACACCACTTTCCTTTTCCTTTTCCGTTTTAGTTCCACGAACTACGCAAGCTCTGATTCTGCATTCTTTTGAATGTATGATACGTAGGCATGAGATCGCAATGATCTCGGCGAGCACACTTCCACCCTTCTTTCCTTCTCTTTTTCTTTCCTTTCCTTTGTCCCTTGGTTCCATGAACTACGACGCTCTGACTTCCTCATTGCACTATGAGGGTACGTAGGCACGAGGACTTTGTTCCTCCGCGAGCACTTTCTTTCTTTCTCTTCCTTTTCCCCTTTCTCTCTCTCCTTCTCTTAGCTAGAAGCCTTTAGATAGATAACCCATCCAAGTCTAGAAATAAGCGAAATGGTTCCCGTCGAGTACGAAGGATGCGTTAGGTGTTAATACCTTCCTTTCGCATAACCGACCCCCCGTTCCCGTTTCTCTTCCCCTTGGGTTTTATCGATATTTTCCCTGTCCTTTGGGACTAAATAAAGTTCGGTGGCGACTCTGTTGTATCTCTGAGTGTGCGATTCACTCAGGTAGAAACCAGCCACCTTCACCATGGAACGCCGAAAAGCTAAAACAATACTATAGCTAAAGGCCCTAATTCTCGGTTTGACCCGTCACGACGAAGAACGTCAGCTACGACCACTATGCACGCCTAGGTACATGCGTCGCATACCAATAAAGCAGAACCCCGCTCAGTAACGGGCCGAGTATCTGCTCGACAGCGGTCCCCAATCGAGCATCGCCGTCGTCAAAGTACCATGACTGGCAGAACCCCAGCTAGGGATGGGACGTTCACACCGCGAACTCAGCCTCAAACGTGACCTGAGCTCCGCATCCCCGCTAGGATATTCCAGCGCCGTTCGACCAGTACCCATCACTTCCGAACACATCTACAACGAGCAATCCCTTGAAACTTCACATAGGTCAAATACTCCCTATCATAGGCAAACATACATTCACGACGAACATGAGTACAACACTTAGCAGAAAATAAAATCAAGTAAAACCATACAAATAACAGAACCATGGCCACTAGGACCATGATTGTACTGGATTACATAGACCAGGGGCCATGCCCCCAAAATTGGTTACATCAAATACACGGCATGCAGGCCGGACAAATTACAACAACAAAAAGAAAACCCCTCACTCATCCATCTGGTCGGCAGGCTCGGGTTGGGGGTCCTGGTTCTCCGCGAGCTGATCCTTGGCATTCTCTTCAAGAAGGGCGTCAGGCATAGCGATCCGACCATCCTCAACATGCGCCAGATAATGAGTACCCTCAGTAGAAATGTCAAGTCTGGGGTTCACCACCCGCAGTTGAGACACGACATTCTTGAAGGATTCGTCCGCAATGACAATATTATCATCCTCAGCCGCCAATATACGGGAAACTAGCTCGGACCTTGTCTTCAGTTCCTTCACATCCTCGGGTTCATCTTCGCCCGGGGTATTGACCGCCCTCAGCTTCTGGACCAGCTCCTCAGCCGCCTTCTTCTCCGCCGCCAGCACATAATTCTCCTTCTTCAGCCTGGCCACCTCCTCGCCGACCTTCTTCCGGGCATCATCAGCACTCTTCACCTCCTCCGTGAGAGATGCCATGGTAGCTAGAGCAGCCTTGAGCTCAGACTCAGTTGCAGAGTTCCCTTCAGCGTATATGGCCGCCGTTTCCAGAACTCTGACCAGTGCAGAAGCATCTTGGGCCACCAACGCCCTCTTTCTCGGACGGTCCATGCTTTCCAGCTGAAGAGATTCTGCCCACGGCACGATCAGGGAGTTCCCCTCAAAGTATCTTCTATCAAGTATGCAAGGAGGAAGCTCGAACCACCCTTTCTCTGGGGCCTGACTGAGATCCACGGTGTCGTTGGCCCTCGGCCGCTTGGTTCGCAAGGTCAAAGGCAGGGGAGATCCCCGGGGAGCAGGAGTGGGAGAAGAGGTCCCCGCAGCAGACTGAGCAGGAGTGGGAGCACGTACATTGGAAAATCGAGACTTTGGAGGAGCCGTTCCGACCTTGTTCCTTGCAAGAGAATTCTTCACCACCCTCTTATGAGCCAGAGGCATCTCACCTGGACAAACAAAATACGAGCATGTTAGATACGAGAAAAGAAAATAGTTCGGGCAAATTAAAATAGCTAAGACTACCGAACAGCTTCTGGGCTTTCGCAGGAGTCTTGTACTTCAGGAGTACCTTGGTATTAATAAAGCAGTATTCAACCCTCTGACTACCATCCTCCTCGAAGATCGGTTCACCCTTCTTCGTCCAGCATTGAGCGAGCAGGAAGGAGTTAACTTACTTCACCAGCGTCTCATACGCAACGGCATCCTGCCCGTCTAACTCGTGCGACTGGGGAACGTAATCGCCGGGCTTCTTGGTGAAATGGCCAGGTCCTCAGTGGATGGGGAACTTGTACACTCTTTCCCCGATAAATTTCTCAGCCTCGCCGTACAGCTCGTTTCCCTCCTCGTCGAGCTCGATCTCCCAGAGATAAGTGTTGTCTTGGGCAGCTTCCGATACTGGCTCAATGATATAGTACCTCTCCTTAAACGTCTGTATCGATTCAGAGAAAGGCTTGAACAACTTACGTGGCTGCTTCAATGAGTCCCATCCGTACTTCCTCCCTGACATCTGCCGTTGAAGGTGGAAGACTGTGAAGAATAAGGGAAGAGTAGCCCCAATCGTCAAAAAATCACGGGTTAGCTCAAACGCCCGTATGAAGGCCAATGAGTTCGGGTGCAGCTGCGTGGGGGCCAACTTCAAGTGCACAAACACTGATTGCTGAAAATCAGTGAATGGTAATCTCAATCCTAGCTCTTTGAAGGCATATTCGTACAAAGTGAAGCGATCCACGAAATCCGGGCAGACCCGATCATCTTCGGAGGGAAAGTGCACCTTCCACTCCCCCTCTGGTCTGACTTCCGTAAAAACATCCCCCAGGTACGTGGATAAGGTAGACCCGTGCTCGGCTGGTTCAACTACCTCCCACTCCTCCGCGGAATCTTCGACGACATCCTTTTCCATATCTTCCATTTCCTCTTCTTCCCCGACCTCACTGGGGATACTTGAAGTCGTCGAACTACTGCTGTCCGAGGAACTCGCCTCTTCCTCGGACGAGTCCAAGATAATTTCTCCATCTGGCCTCGTCGCCATATCGATCACCTGAAAAGCAGAAAAAAAGTGAATTCGACAGTAGATGAATTCGACAGTAGATTAAATCCACACTTCCACCGCTAGTCAAGTGAAAAGGGCGCGCAAACATCAAAAGAAAAACTCAAAAATGCTAAGAGTCTCCCACGAGGAAATACCCAGAGCAAGCCGCTTCCATACGAGGAACTTCCTCGAGCCACTTCCCGGTTTCCATTTGAAGCTCCGCCGGAAACTGCAAAGCTTCACCGAAAACTGGGAAAACTCGCAGGAAACTTCGTCGCTTCTTCTGAATCTGAACAATCATGGCGGTTGCGCAGGTATCATCATCGCAATGACGTCGGAAACCGCCCGATTCACCAGAATATCCTAAAACCTAGTGGCTTCATCGACAACAGAAAATGGCACGACCGCCGTCCACCACCAACAATCACCAGAAACTAATCTACTTCATCTTCTAAACCTAAACCTAACCACATGCAAGACTACAAACAACCGTACAATGGGTAAAAGAGCACAGAATAAGCAAACTTACTTGATTTAGAAGATGAAAAACGGTTCCCTGGAAGTTGATACGGTGGCCGGGATAGCAGACGACGGTGACGGGCAGGAATTCTGAAGAAGACGAAGAGAAATCAGAGCGAAAAGTTCAAAATGGAATGAGTTTCCCCCTTTTATAAAGAGGGGCACATGCGGTGACACGCGCTCGTAGGTCATGATGGCCATTAACAAGCCATCATTGCCTAGTAACTGCTACACGTAGCTCTAGGCACACGTGGTGCCCTAATGTTTCCAATTCTGACTAACCGTTAGTCTCCCCGCACAACGGGCAACACGGTCACGGTCATGAATGCCACGGACACCAGGGATCACGGGCACCACGAGACCCTTCCCCATCACCAAACGACGACTTCACGCTAGCTCCCCTGAGCAACGAGCTGTCCTTAAGTCATCACTCCCATGCTCGGGAGCAACGACTTGGGGGCTCCTGTTCTGGACTGGACCAATGGTCAGGCATGGCCCAATCCACTTCTGCTCCAGAACGACCCAATTGCCTAAGTCCAATCCACAAATGGGCAAAAGTTACCTTTCTGGCCCTCCAACCGGGCGCGAACTGCATCGCTCCTCCCCGGAAATGCTGCCCGTTACGCACAGCTTCTCCACTCCCCGAACAGATAAGGGCATGTGCCCAAAACTACGCTTATGCCCGACATAACGGCTAGTTTTGGGCACCCTGCCCGACCTAACGGCTAGTTTGGGCAGTTACCTATTCTTCGGGAAAACGGTTATCTTGCCCCGAAAATAGGACCGTTTGCCACGTGCTGTGGGCTCTATATAAACCCTCTCGCTTGAGAGGGTCAGGTATCCAATATTCACCCTACGAACTAATACTTTGTACTTGCCCCTTTTCTCTGACCCTTTCTTACTTGAGTGTCGGAGTGCCTTGCAGGTACACCACCTCCTCCTCTCCATACGCCCAGCATCTCAGACGTTCTTGGTGGCCCACTTCAACAGGATCTGATCCAGCCTTCACGATCAATATATATATATATATATATTAATTTATTTTTTCAAATTCTTTATTACAAGATGTATCAATCAAAAAATATTTTAAGTTTGGATTTGACTTTTTTTAGTTCTCTTATACTCTTAAGTTAGAGTGTTGTGACATGTAGTTAAATATTTGTTTTAGATGTTTATTGGGGTCTGAGGTGGTTGAAGATAAATTATGTGTTGTAACGATTTTCATATAATATTATTTTCTGATTGTCATTTGACAACCATCATGGTTTTGTTTTTTTTTTAAATTTGAAAATTTCATTTTATGTTCTTGTGTTGAGATAGTTTTCTTTTATTTTCTCTTTGTCAGTTTTTCCCAACAGCTACTATTATAGCTTTAGGTTCGATCCGAAAATAGGAGTTCTTGGCATATAAGGGAAAGTTAACTTGAAAAATATGTTGTATTCTTATTTATTTTTATGACACATGTCATACCTTTATATATAGGCTGATGATCTATCTTTTAGGGTTTGAAAATAGAATCAACCCTAACAAACCCTCAAAAACTAATAACAAACCTAACAAACCCTAGCAAACTAATAACAAACCCTAGCAAACTAATAAAAAAACTATTAAATTTATCTCTAATACTCCCCTTCAAGTTGGAGGGTGAGGATTATGAACACCAAACTTGAACATGAGGTATTGAAAAACTTTTACGCCTAAGGACTTAGTAAAAATGTCAGCATTTTGTTGTTTGATGGGCATATAAGTTGTGCTTATGGTACTTGACTATATGTGCTCCATGATAAAATAATAGTCAATTTCAATGTGCTTTGTTCTTACATGGAAGACCGGGTTTGAAGCTAAATGAATAGCTGCTTGATTGTCATAATGTAGTGTTTGCCTACTTTTTACCGAATCAACTCCACTCTAATTTTTTATAATATGTTTCTTTTGAATAATAGGGCAAAGGTGTCACATGCAAGTATACATGCTTGGTAATGTAGAAAGTGATAAAATAAAGGTCGAACCCACAGGGAAGTGTAAAGTATTTGAACTACTAAAATTAAATTTCTTTGTTTAAGAAAAGTATGGGCAAGGTAACAGAAATATGAGAATAAGGAACAAGAGCACACACAAACAACTAAAATAACTTAAAACTAAAGGAGTTAAGAATATCATAGAGAATAGTTGATGAGCTAAATCCATTAGTATATAATGCTTGAAATGTCTTTGTGATGTGAAGTGTGGTGCCTCAAAAGGTCAGAACGTGATCTAGGGGTGTATCTCTACAACATCAAAAACATGTATAACTAGGGCAAGGGAACAAATCTCTAAGTCTCACTTGTAACCCTAAAATACGCCTGGTTTTAATTCTGAAAAGTCTTTATGGTCTCAACTATTTCTAAGCAAGTTGAACTAAGTTAATATCTCTATCCTACTTTATTAACCACTTTTGTTATGAAATCCACTTGTTTATTGGATCTCTCTCAACAACAAGCTTGTACTTTTTTCCTAGTTGATCACTCTAAGAACCAAGTTTATAGCATAAAAACACATAACAAAATAAGACACTATCAAACACATCATATTAACATAAAAACACTTTTATACTAACTTTATTAGTCTCATCAAACAAAGATTTAGCGCATAGTGAGCTGAGTACAAACTACTGGAATGAAATTATAGGAGGGAACATCATCTTACAAAGTGTAGTAAAGAAATGCAACCTACTAATAACTTGGAGATCTCTTGCGTTGGATAAACAGCAACAACTCTCTTCAGTCACGACAGTTCTCAGCAGAGTGTACAGGTATGGAGAGAAAGATAATACTTTCTACTTAATACTTAAACTCTAGAACTGAAAATACTAAGAATACTGAAAATAAAATATTGTTGTGTGTGGAATTTCTTGTCTCCCTTCGCTTTCAATGCACAAGTCTTCTTTAAATAGTGATGAGTGGAAGTGAAGGTTCCTCCTTTCTTGGATCGTGGGTCTCTTGAGGAAAATAAGGTTAGGCCCAAATTAACTCCTTCATGTGGGACAATTGTCCATCAATGCTTCCTTTGTAAGAAATCTGGTACAGATGTTGGTGGGAGACACATTTGCTTTTAGCAGGCGGCTGGAGCAGGCTGGTGGAGCAGAGCAGACGACTGGTGCTGCAAAGCAGACGGCTGGTAATGCTGGTGCTGGGCGTCCTCTGTTGAGTGGTCCCCACCGTACTACCTTTTGTCCTTTAGCTTGCTTGATCTTATCCCTTCCTTTTGCTCCATCACTCTTCATAGTGCTGCCACGTGAGCCCTAAGCGTTCATGGTTTTTTTTCATTAGTTCTCCAACTCTCTTGGTGAAATGGCTGATTAAACCATCATTCATCCAAATAGCTCCTAATGCTGCTCCAGATTCTGGTAACTGGGGTCATGCCTCTTCTCATCATCATCTTTCTTCCTTTTAAAGTACAAACACAATGAAAACGTAAAAGAAACACATAAAGTGCTTAAAGCTTTACTAGTGCAAAAACATCTTAAAATCATGTTGTAACAATGAAATCATGATCTAGAATTGTCACAAAAATTGGTTAAGAGTAACACGCTAAAATAGTGTTATCACTCCCCCAAACTTGAATGATCGCCTGTCCTCAGGTGATGTGACAGTGGAAGGCACAGGGAAATGTAATTGGCTCTCAACAGCTTCAGTCAGGCTTTAGCAGAGTAATGAGGTTTTGGAAAGGTAAAGAAGCGGTATTGGTGCGAGTTGCTCAGTTTTGAAATTGTCCCAAAGTTTTGCTATCCCAAAAGGGAACTGACGTCTCATGTCACGACCTTACTCTTCTAGAAAACAAGCCACAATTCCCTCCTTTTGATCCTTCTTTGTGTACTTTCTTGAGTGGGGTCTATTCTTTCGGTTTCACTAGGGAATTCTGTCCTGATTCTCACTTGAGATTTTTGACTAACACATCTGGGATCACACTTCTTTCACTTATTTGTTTTCTTTTCTCCTCCTCTTTTTTTTTGGCACACGTTTCATCTCAGAATCTTCTCATGCGAGTTCAACTATTTTTTATGATGAGGACGCTTGCTGTTCCTCCAGTTTCGGGCACAGGAACTTTATTAGTGGTCTTTGCCATCTCTTTACACACTTTTGTGTGTCTTTGTGTGGAGTGTGTCCCTTTTGTGGTCGTCTCAATCATTGTTTAAATCTTCTTGGCTTTCCCTTTGTGATTCCTAGGATTTCAACCTTTCCCTTGATTTTCACACTTCAGTTTCTTTTGGAAAAAATTTTCAGGCTGGTTTAAGAGACTAGTGCCGTCGTGACTGAGAACATCACTCTCCTCTTGTCAAACTCATTTGGGGAAACTCCCACACCTTGCTTCCCTAACACCTAACAACTTTATAACCCTTGCACCCAGAAATTAAAAGTTCTTTTTTTTTGCTCCTGACTTAGTTGGATCTCCACATTCCCTGGTTCTTCCTTATTCTAGGCTATGATTCTCACTATTTTCACACCATTTTAACATGAAAGAAATAATCACCAAAAAGTGCCATGCACATCATTCAAACAAAACATCAAATTGCAGGTCAATATGTTCTGGGAGCGTTACAGCATTCCCGCAAGAAAATTAAAAACATTTGGCTCAAAACATGGCCAACCAGACACAATATCCAAACTTAACATAAAACATCAGTCATAAGCAGAAACATCAGTAAAAGACAGAAATAGGGATAGATTAAGTGAAAATAGGCTGATTACTGATGCCCTCCCCCAAACTTAGTAAGGACAGTGTCCTCACTATTTAGCAATGAGAGGAGGCAAATCAGTACTCGCCTATTTACACTTTTACCAATTTAGGCCCTTAGCCTGGAGCTTTTCCTTGGAGCCTGCAAAGGTTGCTTCTTCTTTTTCTTCTTGCTCCCCTGCACTCCTGGGTCTTTATTTTTTCATTCTTCAGCTGTAGCAGCAGCAGCCTTCTTCCCAGCAGTCTTCTCAGGACTCTTTGCCGTGTGTTGTGGTTGTTCTCCACCTTCCTTTTGCTGCTCCCGTTGGGACATTGTCTTCTTTAACTGCTTCGGGTTCCACGACAGGGAGAGGTTCTGGCTCATTTCCTATTTCTTTTGCTTGACCACTATCAGCTTCGTCGTCTTCTTTTGCAACTTCCTCTTTCTCAGTTTCTGTAGAGGAGTAATATTTCCTTATTCCTTCCAAATCCTTCTCCTCAGCCCTTCCTTCGGATTTCACCTCTTCAACATTCTCCTTTTTCTTACTTCCTTCTTCCTCCTCAGTAGCTTCCCCCTTGTTCAAGTCCTCAGCATCTTTTTCTGCTTCTGATAGCATGGTTTCTAAGGCTTCATCTTTCTCTGTGCCTTCTTCCTCCTGGTCTGATTTGTTTAGGTCAAATTTGTTGGTGTTTGTCATATGACTGGCAGGCAGTGTCATGGCTACCACCGGCTCCTTCTTCTTCCACTCAGCCTTGAGCTTCTTCTTTGGTGTTTCCTCCATTTCTGGAGGTGGAGACGGATAAGCCTTTCTCAATTTCTTCTTCTTCTTCACCTGGCTTTGGCTGGTGTCTACTGACACTCCCTTGTTAGTCTCACCAACATTTTTTTTTCGTTTCCTCTTTTTCCTTCTTTTTCTTCTTTCCCTTCTCTTTTTTCATAGATTTCTTTTCTCCTTCAGCAGTAGCAGTAGCAGCCATTAGTTCCATTTTTCCCAAGATATGGTCTGGAAACTCCCGAGCCTTCAACATATGAAATATGGCTTGCATAGTCCACATTTCTTCCAACCACTGTGTCTTGGCCTTTTGGTAGGCGAAAAATGCCTGTTGATCCCTATGCATCTGCTTCAACATTTCTAATGCAGGGTCTGGCTGCTCTTCGGTTGCATATGAGGTTTGATTAGTAGTTCCTCTTTTCCTTACTCCTTTAGGCTTCATGAGTGTCATGATGAGTGTCTTGTCCAGCGGCTGTTGAGGGGCTCCAAAATTGTCTGAGTCATACTCAGACACACTATGTCTTCGGCACAGAGTTGTGATTAAACACGGGAAGAAGAGCATCCCTTCCCTTTTCTTTGAACATGCGTGGATTTTCTGCACTATTATCTTTCCTACATTGATGGGTCTTAAGCCGGTGATACAGTGTAAGAGTACCAAGTTAGCCCTAGAAACCGTCTCATTGTGAGCGGTTGGCTTAATGGAATGTTTTAAGAATTGGTGCCAAACTTTTACCTCTGGCCTGAGGTCCATTCTTTTCACAGCTTTGTCCACCCATTTTGCTCCCGGTACACACAATGACTCCAGATACAAGTCATATTCATCTTCCTTAGATTATAACACCAAGTTTTGGTAGTCGTCTTCAGCAGCATCCAGTTTGAAGTAATAGTTGATATTTGCTTCGTTGTACACAACCTTTGTACCTCTGGTGATCACCTCTAACCATTTGTGACCGAGATCGGTGAGGTTAGCATAGAACTCCTTCACTAGGTTGGCGTTGTAAGCACCAGGTTGTTTACACAAAAGCTCCTATTTCAACTTTGATATTGTGGTTCCAATGCCTCCTGGTAGTCCCAGACCTTCCTCAGTAGAATCCATAACAAAACCACGCTCAGAAAAAAGATTCATCTTGCTAAAATACTCCGTAAAACGTCTATGAGCTTCCAAATTCATGAAGGTTTCATCTTCGTCCTGGCTAGAGATATCAATGGTGGGGTTGGTGTTTTTCGTGGCAGTGGTTTTGTAACGGCGGCCGGTTTGGTCACGAGTCATTTTTCTGAAGTGAAAGAAAAGTGAAGGGGTTGAGAAGTTCTTTAGGGTTTCAGAGAAAAATGGTTGAATGAAAATGAAGAGGTCTTTGTTGGACTGTTTGGGTATAGGCAAAAGTGAGGGAGTTGTAAGGATGGTTGCACAATGTTTTAAGAAAATATTAAAAACAAAACGTTTCTTTGAAGTGGAGAGAGAAATTTTTCTATTTTGGTGTTTCGTAGGGCAAGGAGTGAAAACCCTAGGGCTGACACTAGAAAAGACACATTTAAATGGGGTTGCGTGTTTAGGTGGCTGAGGTGTCTGACGTGGCAGACTTTGGCCATCATAACTCTGCTCCTTCACTCCGTCCAATGCGCTTTTTCCCTATGTTATGCTTTCTTTCTCTCTCTTCCTTCCAAGATGAACGGTTCAAATTCTTTCCTGATTATTCAAGAGAAAATAATCAATGCCAACTCAGCTTGATCATTAATCTCCTTGGACTTAGGAAATTTTTTGCTTCCTTCAGTTTTTTTTCATTCCTCCCCTTCCACTGTTCATGCGTCTGTTACTGGCATGTCTGGTCTTGTCATGTGCTGACACTAGTAGAACATATCATGATCATGTACAAAGTAAAACAAAACAAAAAAAAATTGCATGAAGCTGGGCTGCCTCCCAGTAGCGCTATTTTAAGGTCTTATCGCCTGACCAACACAAAAATCCATTAATTAATAAAATGGAGAGCATCCCTCGTGATACATGAGGACTCTCCAAGGTAAGCCTTGACCCTTTGGCCGTTGACCTTAAATTTCTCCCCATTCTTCTCATTTAACAATTCCACTGCACCATGGGGATAAATCTCCTCTAAGATAAAGGGTCCAGACCATCTAGATTTCAATTTCCCAGGGAATAGCTTCAGCCTTGAGTTAAAAAGTAAAACTTTTTGGCCCTTTACCAATTCCCTCTTCTGGCATTTCTTGTCATGCCACCTCTTGGTCTTTTCCTTATACAATTCAACATTCTCGTATAAGAATAGCCTATGCTCATCTAACTCATTTAATTGGAGCATTCTAGCTTGGCCAGCACTTTGAATATTGAAATTTAATTGCTTCACAGCCCAAAATGCCTTGTGTTCCAATTCAATGGGTAGATGACAAGCTTTCCCATAGACAAGTCTATATGGAGATATGTCTATAGGGGTTTTATAGGCAGTTCTATACGCCCATAGTGCTTCGTCCAAATGATTGGACCAATCCTTCCTTGTTGGATTAACAACCTTCTCCAAGATTCTTTTGATTTCTCTATTAGACAACTCCACTTGTCCGCTAGTTTGGGGATGATAGGCTGTTGCAACTTTGTGCTTAATCCCATATTTTGCCATTAGGTTTTCAAAAAGTTTATTGTAAAAATGAGATCCACCCTCGCTGATGATAGCTCTAGGCGTGCCATGTCGTGTCAAGACGTTCTTGAGCAAGAACTTAGTCACAACCTTGGCATCATTGGATGGTGTTGCTACTGCCTCAATCCACTTGGACACGTAGTCCACAGCCACAAGAATGTAAAGATTTCCAAAAGAGGGAGGAAATGGTCCCATGAAATCAATGCCCCATACATAAAAAATTTCTACTTCAAGAATACTAGTTAATGGCATCTCTTGTCTCATGGACACATTTCCAACCCTTTGGCATCTATCACATCTCTTAGCAAATTCATGAGCATCTTTAAAGATAGAGGGCCAGAAATAACCTGATTGCAGCACCTTGGCTGCAGTTCTTACTCCTCCAAAATGTCCACCATATGGGGCTTTGTGACATGCTGATAAGATATGGCGTGCCTCCTCATAGTCAACACATCTTCTTAGCAACTGATCTGCACACTTCTTGTATAGGTATGGATCATCCCAGAAATAGCTCTTTACAGTGTGAAAGAACCTCTTTCTCTGTTGGTAGTTGAAGTCTGGTGGCACAACCCTACTGACTAAGTAATTCACAATGTCAGCGTACCAAGGAGTCATGCCATCAGTAATCACCAACAGTTTCTCATCCGGAAAACTTTCCTTAATCTCTCCACTATTTTGAGGTTGCACTTCTTCAGGGAGTCTTGAGAGATGATCAGCAACTGAGTTCTCTACTCACTTTTTGTCTCTTATTTCCAGGTCAAACTCTTATAGAAGGAGCACCCAACGTATAAACCATGGCTTTGCATCTTTTTTGGCAATCAAATATTTAATTGCAGCATGGTCCGTATACACAATGACCTTAGTTCCTACCAAGTAAGGTCCAAACTTGTCAAAAGCAAAAACTACTGCCAGCAGCTCTTTCTCCGTGGTTGTGTAGTTGATTTATGCTTCTATCAACGTTCTACTCGCATAGTAAATAGTATGAAACACTTTTCTATGCCTTTGACCTAAAACAGCGCCAATGGCAAAATCACTAGCATCACACATCAACTCAAATGACTTGGACCAATCTGGAACTTTGACTACAGGTGCAGAAATGAGGGCCTTCTTCAAAAGATTGAAAGATTCGAGGCACTCTTTACTGAAGACGAAAGGCGTGTCATGCTGCAGCAGCTGGCACAGTGGTTTAGAAATTATCGAAAAATCTTTTATAAACCTTCTATAGAATCCAGCATGCCCCAAGAAACTCCTAATGCCCTTGATATTTACTGGTGGAGGTAGTTTTTCAATTACCTCCACCTTTGCTTGATCTACCTCCAACCCTTCTTTAGAAATTCTATGACCAAGAACAATTCCTTATTTTACCATAAAATGGCATTTTTCCCAATTGAGGACTAAGTTGTTCTCTTCACACCTGATCAGTACCAGTTCCAAATTCTTTAGGCAATCTTGAAATGATTCTCCAAAAACTGAAAAATCATCCATGAACACCTCCATGGAATTTTCTATGATATCCGAGAAAATAGCCATCATGCAACGTTGGAAGGTGGCTGGTGCATTGCACAGTCCAAACGACATTCTTCTGAAAGCCAAGGTGCCATAAGGGCATGTGAATGTCGTTTTCTCTTGATCTTCCGGGGCTATGGCAATTTGGTTGTAGCCCGAATATCCATCTAAGAAGCAATAATACTCCTTTCCAGCCAGCCTATCCAGCACCTGGTCAATGAAAGGCAAGGGAAAATGGTCCTTCCTTGTTGCCTTGTTCAACTTCCTATAATCCATGCAAATTCTCCAACCAGAAACTGTTCTAGTAGGAATGAGCTCATTCTTCTCGTTAACTATTACTGTCATGCCTCCCTTCTTCGGTACGCACTAAATTGGACTTACCCACACACTATCTGAGATAGGGTAAATAATTCCTGCGTCTAACTACTTGATAACCTCCTTTTTTACAACTTCCTTCATGATGGGGTTCAGCCTTCGTTGGCTCTCAATGCTATTCTTGGCATTTTCTTCCAACAGAATTTTGTGCATGCATATTGCTGGGCTAATTCCCTTAATATCAGAAATCTACCATGCAATTTCCATCTTATGTTTTTTCAGTAGTGAAATCAGTTGCTCTTTTTGTTCTTCTTGCAGATCTGTAGTTATGATGATTGGCAGCTTCTGTCCTACCTCCAGATATGCATATTGTAAATGCTCCGGAAGTTGCTTAAGCTCCAATTCAGGGGGTTCTTCAATGGAAGTTAGCTGTTGTTTATGAGCAACAGTGGTGGATTCTATCACTTCCACATACTCTTCCTCTTGCTTTGGCATTGGACCATAGATGACTCCATCTTTTAGTCCTTCGTCTTCCACTTTTCCTAACTCAATTTTCAACACATCACTAGCCTTAAGAAGGTTTTTATGAATTAAACCTTCCCAACTAGATATCATAGAACACTCAACCATCTCCTCTTCTGGGTATTGCAAAGCATTAAGTATATTGAACACTACTTACTGCCCATTCACCCTCGTGGTGAGTTCTCCTCTTTCAACATCAATTAAGGTTCTACCCGTTGCTAGGAATGACCTTCCCAACAAAATGGGTGTCTCCTCATCAGCTTCAAAATCCATAATGATAAAGTCTGTTGGGAAGACAAACTTGTCAACCCTTACCAACACATCCTCAATCTTCCCTTATGGATAGCAAATACTCCTACCAGCCAGCTGCAGGGTGATGGTCGTAGGCCTGGCAGCACCTATCCCTAGCTTCTTGAATATGGAGAGAGGCATGAGATTAATGTTGGCCCCTAAGTCACATAGTGCCTTTCCACAAAAGGTGTCTCCAATGGTGCATGGGATAGTGAAACTTCCAGGATCCTTCAACTTGGGAGGGAGTTTGCCTTGAACTAATTGACTACATTCTTGTGTAAGTGCAACCGTAGCAAATTCTCCCACCCTTTTACATTTGGTAAGCACATCCTTCATGAATTTTGAATAATTCGGCATTTGTTGAATGGCTTCAATCAAGGGTATGTTGATGTGAAGCTGCCTTAAGATCTCCATGAACTTTGAAAATTGTTGCTCTTCTTTTGCTTTTTTGATTCTTTGTGGAAAAGGGGATGGCGGTCTTTCTTGTACAAGTTTTTGCTTCTTGTTGGCTTCAGTGATGACTCTTTGATCTTCTGGAGGAAGGTGTTCTTCAGTGAGTACAGTATCTTAGTTCTTTTTCTGTTTGGATGAAGAAGGTTCTCCATCATTGTCTTTTGCTCCAGTACTGTCTGGCTTAGACACAGCTGTACTTAACTCCTTGTTCTTTGTAATTGTTTCGTCAACTTCCTTGCCACTTCTCAACTTAAGAGCTTGGCAAGTCTCAACATTCTTCACTCCAGTTTGTGTGCTAGGAGTCTCAGTAGAGCTGGGAAGATTTCCCAAGTTTCTTGAACTTAGAGCCGTAGCAATTTGGCCCACTTGGTTCTCCAAGTTCTTGATACTTACTCCTTGTGATTGAAATTGATTATTTGCTTCTTGAATAAAAGACTTGAGCACATTCTCCAGATGGTTGCTTCCCTGGCTAACCCCAGCATAGTTAGGGTTAGAAAATCCAGGTGGAACTTGTGGTGTGGTTGCTTGCGGTTTAGGTTGATTTTGATTGTTACTCCAAGAAAAATTAGGATGATTGCATTTTTGGAAGGAGGAAAATATTTGGCCAGAAACTTTTCTGCTAAGGCATTCCATGTAGTAATGGAATTGGGTTCCAAAGAATTAAGCCAGCTCTTGGCTCGATCCCTTAGAGAATATGGAAACAGCCTCAACCTAAAGGTATCCACGGGCACATCAAGGATCTTGAAGTTGTCAGCAACATCCAGAAATTGTTTTAAGTGCAAATGAGGATCTTCATGAGGAGAGCCTGAATATTGACCAGCAGCTTGCAACATTTGGAACATCATAGGCTTGAACTCGAACTGTGGTGCTGTGATAGCTGACCTAGTAATGCCTGTATTCATAGCATTTAGATCAACCACAACATAATCCCTGATGCTACGTGCTCGGTCATTGGTAATGCCAATGATATCTGGCTCTGCCATGGCTGTCTCTTGTAATGATTCGTCTGAAGACGATGATGAACTTTCCTCTTCTGTGTCCTCTTCGTACATTACTTCTTCAGGCTCAGCCACAGCTGAAGTTGAAGAATCTCCAGATATTTTCTGAGTACGTACAAATCTTCTTCGCGCCTTGAGAATTCTTTCAGGTTCAGGATACCCACTGTAAACTGGTTGTAACGACCTGCGCATGCGAGAGCTTAAGCCCGTCGTATCACCAAATCACAGCAAACATTAAAAGCTCAAATACAGTCTTAAACAAAAAAACAAATATAGTTTTGCAAACTTTTTCACTTCCCCGACAACGGCGCCAAAAACTTGTTTGCCTACTTTTTACCGAATCAACTCTACCCTAATTTTTTATAATATGTTTCTTTTGAATAATAGGGCAAAGGTGTCACAAGCAAGTATACATGCTTGGTAATGTAGCAAATGATAAAATAAAGGTCGAACCCACAGGGAAGTGTAAAGTATTTGAACTACTAAAATTAACTTTCTTTGTTTAAGAAAAGTATGAGCAAGGTAACAGAAATATGAGAATAAGGAACAAGAGCACACACAAACAACTAAAATAACTTAAAACTAAAGGAGTTAAGAATATCAGAGAGAATAGTTGATGAGCTAAATCCATTAGTATATAATGCTTGAAATGTCTTTGTGATGTGAAGTGTCGTGCCTCAAAAGGCCAGAACGTGATCTAGGGGTGTATCTCTACAACATCAAAAACATGTATAACTAGGGCAAGGGAACAAATCTCTAAGTCTCACTTGTAACCCTAAAATACGTCTGGTTTTAATTCTGAAAAGTCTTTATGGTCTCAACTTCTTATTTCTAAGCAAGTTGAATTAAATGAATATCTCTATTCTACTTTATTAACCACTTTTGTTATGAAATCCACTTGTTTATTGGATCTCTCTCAACAACAAGCTTGTACTTTTTTCCTAGTTGATCACTCTAAGAACCAAGTTTATAGCATAAAAACACATAACAAAATAAGACACTATCCAACACATCATATTAACATAAAAACACTTTTATACTAACTTCATTAGTCTCATCAAACAAAGATTTAGCTCATAGTGAGCTGAGTACAAACTACTGGAATGAAATTAGGAGGGAATATCATCTTACAAAGTGTAGTAAAGAAATGCAACCTACTAATAACTTGGAGATCTCTTACGTTGGATAAACAACAATAGCTCTCTTCAGTCATGACAGTTCTCAGCAGAGTGTACAGGTCTGGAGAGAAAGAGAATACTCTCTACTTAATACTTAAACTCTAGAACTGAAAATACTAAGAATACTGAAAATAAAATATTGTTGTGTATGGAATTTCTTGTCTCCCTTCGCTTTCAATGCACAAGTCCTCTTTAAATAGTGATGAGTGGAAGTGGTGGTTCCTCCTTTCTTGGATCGTGGGTCTCTTGAGGAAAATAAGGTTAGGCCCAAATCAACTCCTTCATGTGGGACAGTTGTCCATCAATCCTTCCTTTGCAAGCAATCTGGTACAGATGTTGGTGGGAGACACATTTTCTTTTAGCAGGCGGCTGGATCAGGCTGGTGGAGCAGAGCAGACGGCTGGTGCTGCAGAGCAGACGGCTGGTGATGCTGGTGTTGGGCGTCCTCTGCTGAGTGGTCCCCACCGTACTACCTTTTGTCCTTTAGCTTGCTTGATCTTATCCCTTCCTTTTGCTCCATCGGTCTTCATATGCTGCCACGTGAGCCCTAAGCGTTCATGGTTTTTTTATCATTAGTTCTCCAACTCTCTTGGTGAAATGCTGATTAAACCATCATTAATCCAAATAGCTCCTAATGCTGCTCCAGATTCTGGCAACTGGGGTCATGCCTCTTCTCATCATCATCTTTCTTCCTTTTAAAGTACAAACACAATGAAAACGTAAAAGAAACACAGTGCTTAAAGCTTTAATAGTGCAAAAACATCTTAAAATCATGCTGTAACAATGAAATCATGATCTAGAATTGTCACAAAAATTGGTTAAGAGTAACACACTAAAATAGTGTTATCATGTAGAAGCGTGGGTTTGATGAATGGAATTTATAGAGTCTCTAACAAATTACTTAGCCATAGTATTTCACTTGTGGCATCTATCATTGCACGATATTCAGCCTCACTTGAGGATTGAGAGACTATGGCTTATTTTTTTGTTTTCCATGATATTGGAGCATTGTCAAGTTTCATTAGATAGCTTGAGATGTACTTTTCTTGTAATGGGACACGATGCCCAACCAGAGTCACATGAGCCAACTAGCTGTAAATCATTATGTTATGGAAGAATGATACCTTGACCAGGAGAAGATTTGAGATATCGTAAGACTCTCATATCAACATCCCAATGGTCTTGGAGTGGAGTTTGCATGAATTAACTTAGAATATGAACTGAGTAGGTTAATTTAGGCCTAGTGATAGTTAAGTAAATCAAACATTCATCTAATTTTGTATACCTTGACGATCCTAAGAGTGGAGGTCCCATGGCAAAAGCAAGTTTGTGATTTTGTTCCATTGGAAACAAAGAAGGCTTACAACCAAGCATTCCACATTCTTGTAGGATGTCTAAGGTGTATTTTATTTGGAAAATGAGTATCCCTTCCGACCCTTGTACTAGTTCCAGGCCTAGGAAGTATTTAAGTGAACCAAGATCATTCATGTGGAAACATTGACTGAGATATTGCTTGAACTGATCACAGGTCTCAAGGTCATTACTAGCAATGATTAAGTCATCAACATAGATAAAAAAAAAAAGAAAAATTGATCCATGTGAATAAGTAAATAGACTATGATGAGCCTGGTTGTCTTGGAAACCATATTTTATCAAAGATTAAGATAGCTTGCTATACCAATTTCTAAATGCTTGTTTTAAACCATACAATGACTTCTTTAATATGCATTCCAAATATTTGTTTGGAACTTTATATCCTTGTGGATGACTCATATATACGGCTTCTCTTAATTCTCCATTAAAGAAGGAATTGATAACATCCATTTGTTGTAATTTCCATCATTTCGCCATTGCAACAGCTAACAAGCATCTCACTATGGTCATTTTGGCCATTAGTGCAAAAGTTTCATTGAAATCCTCACCTTCTATTTATGTGTAACCTTTAGAAACTAATCTAGCCTTTTACTTTTTAATATCACATGTAGCTTTATGTTTGATTTTGTACACCTATCTACATCCTATCAATTTTCTTCCTTGCGTTAAATGAGTTAGTTCCCATGTCTCGTTGTCTTCTAGAGCCTTGATTTCTTGAGCCATAGCCTCCCTCCAAACTGTGTGCTTGACAACTTGGGTATATGATTAAGGTTATTTGTCATTAGTGATAGTTGCAAGGTAAACTCTATGTTTTTGTGAAAACTTATCATAATTTAAATTTTTTGAAATGAAATATTGTCATACCCTAATTTTTACCCCGAAGATCCCACCTCATTTGCATCCTTGAAATGCATCAAGATCACAAACTTGGTTGTCTCCTAACCCTCCCATGTTTGGGTTTGCCTTTGCAGAGATCATCAAACACCTCTTTGTGTATCTTTTAACATTTTTTTGTACTTATATGTTTTATAATTCACTAACCATTAATCAAAATAAAATAAATATGCCTTGTCCCTTTTGTTTCTTTTGCAAGGCAGGGTTTGGAATCAAGAGCATCAAGTGATTATCTCCTCAGCTAGGGTTTGAGTTCCTCAACTCAAAGTGTGGTCAACCATTGATTTTCAAAGGCTCTTCATCAAAGCATGACCCCTAATCTCAAAACATAGGGTCTCAAGCATCATTCAACTTCATTTGATCAAATATATTTCAAAGTTTGATAGCTTGTTCCTCAAGAAACTTCAAAGGTTCATGTGTTTATTTCCATGTCTTCGTCAACAAGTTTCCTCAAGCCATTGCAAGGTTCATCAAAGTACATTCAAGAAAACATCATGATAAGTTCATATGTGCATTAAAGCGCCTTGAAATGCAAGAAAAAGTTCAAGGTTGCAAGTTGATTCAAAGTGGTTTGACCTAAAAAGTCAACATTTTAAGTCCAACTTCAAAATATCACAACTTATTCATTTTTCAACATTTTTGATTGCTTCCTTAGGCAAATGACTTTTCTTGACATCCTTTACAAGTTCTCTTTACAAGTCAAGAGCCAATTATGCTTGGAAGATCATCAAAAGTTTGGAAACATTAGAGGTTACTTTTTAGACTTAGTGAAATTTGACCTAAATTCAAGTGTTATTTTCCTAATTTTCAAAGGTCATAACTCTCTCAGTTTTCAACTTTTGTGGGCTGTTCTTTTCGCCAATTATCATATTTGATTCCCTATACAAGTTTGTTTCAAGGATCAAAGGCCAATTATACTTGGAAAGCGATGAAACGTTTGAAGACATTATAGGTCATTTTGGACTTAGAAATACTTTGACTTCTAATTATAGGTCATGATGTCAACTTTACCAACTCATAACTTTTTGATCAAGCATCCAAATGGAACCTTTCTTTTTTCATTGTACTATATGTTATGATGTGATCATTTAGCAAAAAGAATGAGAGGAAGTGGTCAACTATACACAATTTCACAATGGTTTGAACATGACTACTTGGAACTGAAAATTGCTTGGAACCGAATTTTCAAATTCAATCAATTCTCAATTTTAAGCTAAGGTGTGCACGTGGTTTGCATTTCATGATGTTAAGTGATAATTTCTGAGCAAAAATGACTTGAATTGACAAGGTTTTGGATGCATTTTGGTTTGCTTTGGAATCAAGTTTTCATCACAAGTTTTGCACTTGGTATCACACGGATTATAACCAATTTCCACACGTATGAGATCACAATACTTCAGCTATAAATAGAGCTATCATTTGCACTCAAAATAAAGCTTAGAAAGCCCCTAGAACTTTGCCTGAGCTCACACTTTTCACTGAAACTCTCCAAGTTCATTTTCAAATTCTAAGCAATTTCAACTCCATTTCTTGATTACATTAGCACCTTCGGCATCCTATGAAGTTATTGCAACAAGAACCAAGCTCTGAGACCTTCTGAATCATGCTAACAAGTCCACCGTTCACCACCTCCTGATTGTATTTGGACAAGGTAGTACTAAACATCATTTGAACTGAAACAAGTTACCATAATGTAGTGTGATACCCTCTGATTCTTTCCCCTAACTTTTCTTGCTTTGGTTGATCGTATCTAGCATTTAGTTTTACTTTTCATATTTTTTTTTCACTGAGTTTTTCTCAAAATTCTCACTGCTCAGTTCCAATCAATGGAAATGGAGCATGGATTTGAGTTCGTCTTTATGGAACGGTCACAATGTTGGTGGTTTCATGCTCTAACGTTACCAAATGCCAAAACTCCGGTGACTGCTCATTGGAGAAGAATACCAAAGACTTTTAGGTGGTTTGCGTGTTTTAATTTCATTGTCTGATTTAGATTGGATCTGATGCGTTATTTCATTAAAGGTCCATGGTGAGCTTCCAGATCTAAGCCATCTGATATGCCAAATCATTTAATGAGTCCATATCCAACGCGCCTTGTTTTTTCTGATTTATTTCTTTTTCTTTTGTTTTCTTTTATTTGTTTTTTCTTTTAAAAATTAATTTTAAATCAGATTTAATTCCAAAATATTTCTAAAAATATTTTCTATTATTTTACACCTTGTGTATTGTTTTTCACAATTTTATTTTGTATTTTTCTATTTTTCATTAATTTTCTCATAGTTCATACATTTTGATTGGTTTAAAAATACTTTCATGCATTTAAAATTCTCAAAAATTTGTCATATGTTATTTGAGTTGTTTTCTGACTTTTCATAATTTTATTGGCCATTTATTTGGTGTTTTGAAGTACTTTATGGATTTTATCTTTTATTTTTAATTTAAAATCATTTTAAAAATATTTTTCCATGCATTTGAATTGTTTATTATTGAATTTTATATTGTGTTTGACTTCTGTTGCCTTGGATCATGACTTTTGATCAGAAGTTTCATCAATATCAATGGACCTTGGGTGTTGATAGATTGAAAACCCTAATCCACCAAGATAGCTGGTTGATCTTGATGATTACTTGATCAAATTATGGTTCAATTTGGTTTCATTTCTCTCATTCCCATTCTTTTTCTTTTTCTCTTGATCAATTAGATGATTTAATGTCCATCTTGTTCATGAAGTTTGGATTAATGCTTGATGAACTTTCATCATTACAAATCTACCTTTCAATTGATCATGGATCATTTGAGGTAATTTGGATTGATGCATAAGTTTGTCTTAAGTTATCACGAAGAATGACTGATGTAATGGACCAATATCCTTGCCTTAGTGCTTGATCCCTCCTTGTTTTTTAATTGTGCTGCATGTTTTAGGAGTATGATTTCTATCATATCTCTAACATGTATGGTGCATAAATTGTTATTAACCGGCCTCCCATAGTATGATCTTCATAATAGATTGTGTTACGATTGCTTAACATAGCGCTAAATTTGTCCCGAATCGATTCATTAACTCTAACATCAACACTAACATTATTATTGTGCTAACTTTACTTTATGTCATTTAATTTTCTTGCCATTTAATTTCTCGCTCTTTACTTTTATACCTTTATTTTTAGCATTACATTTCATATTGTTTATATTTATGCTTATTTTTCCTTTGTCCACTTAGACATTTTCTTTTGCTTTTAAAGACATTAATAAAGGAAAAACCCTAAAAAACTTGGTTCTCTAATCTTTGGACGAATGGTTACTATCCTTAGCTTGACTTGGAGTTTGACTTTTGGACCTATGGACTTTGGTTACTTTTTCCTATGCTATTGGATTGTTTGGAGAACTTGGACCTTTGGTTGACTCTTGAAGACTTGGCTTTGATACATAGCTTTGACCTTATGGCTTAAGTTCTTCTTTCATCCGATGTTTGTCCTATTATGTGCTTACTGGTTGCTTGTGGCTTTAATCCAAAGGGAATGGAATATTGGTTTTAACTCTTGTCAGATGCTTGCTTATCCTGGTTAGTTCACGATGCACACACAAAGACTTCCTTTTGGGCTACCTTACAATGAGACCTTTTATTTCTTGCTATTTACTTTATGCATTAGGATAGTCTTTTCATCTCATCCCCTTCTTAAATTTTCAAAATCTTATTCTTTTGAAACTTGAATCGCTTTCTCAATAAGCCTTGACTTTGTCAAGTGATGTTTGGGGTGCTAACACCTTCCCTTCGCATAACCAACCCTTATACCCTTATCTCTTTGTTTTATTAGTTTTGCTTTAAAACTTCTTTGAGTTTTATTCGTTCTTTTCCCAATCCTTTGGAAATAATAAAGAGTGGTGGCGACTTTTGCTTTGTGAGTTAAGTTAACCAATATCTTAATCTCAATTTTTCCCTGCTACAGTAATCTGGTGACTCTGTTGGGGATCCAATCTCTAAGTGGGTTGAGCCTAACTTGTTTATATGTGTTTTATTATTATCTGTTGTTTGCTTTTGTTTTTCTTGGGTACTTGGTGATCTCTCGGAGTGGTGAGATAAGTCCTATACCCAAACTTGAGTGCATAATAAGATAGGATGGTGGTATAGTCATGTTGGCTTACGTGGAGTTAACCCTTAATAAGCTAACTTGAGATCCCCAACTCAGTGGAGGCCTCCTTGAGGGTGATAATGCTGAACAAGTGAGTTGTGAAGGCATTTACTTTCAACTTGAGAGCCTGCGAAGCTAAGGATCTTAGAACCCTTTAACTCATCTTGGCCTTTTTAGGATGTATTGAGATGACTATTCAGGTGTAGACTTAGATTAGTTGTTACGCGATACTTCACTCAGACGAGTTTCTCCTTAGAATATTACGGGCTGACAAGTGAGTTGTCCAAGTCGTTAATATCCGAAAGATAGAATCACGACTCTGGGAACTTTATAGAACTTTGTTGTATAGGTGATTTACTATTAGTACATACCTTGTGGTTGGTTCTTACCCTTGACTCCATGCTCGTGACGTTAAACCCTTGAACCTTGTTTATGATCTTGTTTGTGATTGTTGCATAATCATGCACTCATGCATTCATGAACATCCTTTTTCACTCAATTTTCAAGGAACTTAGAGATTCTCTTTGCAAACATCGCATAGATTATTATCATGGATATTGGAAGGAGGAACACTCAGAAGTATAGTTTCAAAGTCCCCGATCTAAAATATTTGAGAAAGTTAGCATCTTTAGTGGTCGATCCTAAGAGTTTCAAAGACCGCTATGGAAGACTTTTGACTATTCTATTCACCAATGTTGAAAATGGACTTCTTAATACTCTGGTTTAGTTTTATGATCATGTCTACCGGTTTTTCACTTTTCCAGATTATCAGCTAATGCCTACCTTGGAAGAGTATGCCTATCTTATAGGTGTGTCAGTTTCTGATGAGGTTCCTTTTAGTGGTTTGGAGGAGGTTCCTAAATCACAAGTCATTGCAACAATTATTCACCTGAGGAAATCTGATGTAGATGCCAATCTTATTGTCAAAGGAGGTATTCAAGGGTTGACTTTAAAATTCTTGATTGAGAAAGTTTCTTCTCTTGCTAGTGCCGGTAGCATGGTGGCTTTTGAGGCTATCTTAGCCTTACTCACTTATGGATTGGTCTTATTCCCTAACATTGACAACTTTATTGATGTTAATGTTATCTGGATCTTCTTGATTGGGAATCATGTTCCAACCTTGCTTGGTGACACTTATTTCTCTATCCATCATAGGACCTCCAAGGGTAATAGAACTATTGTATGTTGTGTACATCTACTGTACAAGTGGTTTGTTTCGTACTTGCCGCAATCTCCTATCTTCAAGGAAAACAAGAGTTGTTTGAGGTGATCTCAAAGGATCATGTCTCTTACCAATGATGACATCACTTGGTATTCTACCGTATATGATAATGTTAAGATTGTTTATAGTTGTGGGGAGTTCTTTAATGTACCTCTTCTTGGTACACAAGGGGGAATCAACTACAATCAAATTTTAGCAAGACGCCAATTTGAATATGCATTGAAAGGTAAACCTAATAACATTTTGTTAGAGAGTTTATTTTTCCAAGAAGGGAAGGACACTCAAGGGTTGAAGAAGAGGATGGTGCATGCTTGGCACAATATCCATAGAAAGGGGAAGGGTGAGCTTAGAAAGCAGAATTATGTAGCTTTGGAGCCTTATACTTATTAGGTGAATGAGGGAGCAAGGGAGCTCAAGATGCCATATGCTTATGAGAAGCCCATGTATCTAGTGGTGACCAAACCACCTACCATTCCTATTGAAAACATGAAAGAGTTTCAAGAAGATTTAGCCAGGATGAAACAAGAGAGGGATACTTAGGAAGGAAAGTTTCATGCTTCAAATCTTGAGAAGATAGAATTGTAGAAGCAATTAAAAGAAAAGGATGATTTGATAGAGTTTCTTGAGCAACATGCTGAGAAGAGGCAGAGGGAGCAAGAGGATTTATTTTCCTCTAGCATTCCACCATCTCAAAGTATTCATCTTCCTACTTCAGGTGCTTGGAAAGGCATTGTAGATCAGCTTGTGATAGAGGTAGCTTCCATGAAAGAGAGATCAAGAGGCTTAGGAGGAAGTATCAGCATGGAGTTGGATCGTCTTCAGATATGGTTCCTTAGGACCCTTAGGATCTAGCTATTTCCTCTTGTATTTGGGAACTTTTGGAACATGTACTTCAAATTGTAATCCTTCCAATTATTAATGAAATGAGGATATTCATTATTTCAAAAGCGTTATTTCTTTATGATGTTTGCAATTGCTTTATGATGTCTTAAACTTCCTTGAAAACTAATAATAAAAATGAAACATTTGCATTGCATATCATGCATCATTTTGCATTTGGTCTTACTTTTTGAGAGTTTTCAAGGGGTCTTATTTCCTTTCTCTTGGTCTTCTCAGAAGACAAGCTGTCTCATCAGTACAATACTCGAGTTAATTATCAGAGGAAGATGGATAATCTTGAACAAGAAAACAGAGAACTCCGTGAAGAGGTAACTACTTTAAGAGCTGGAATGGAAAGATTGAATGCTTTGGTTGAATCTTTGGTTGATACCCATAATCAACCTCCTTTTCCTTCTCCTCATACAACTCAGACTCAGTCTTAAGTGATTGTGATTTCCGAGATCATATTAACTCCTGTTTCTGTGGCTCCAGTAAGTACTCCAGATTATCAGATACCCAATGGTTTTCCTTGGGGGACACCTCTCAATTTTATGCCTAAAGTTTATCAGGCTGCTGTTGCGATTCCCGCTGTGCAACAAATTATGACTATTCCTCCTCTTGTGGTTCATACAATTCCACATGCTGAAGAGCTCGTTTACCATGCTGAACCCAGTGAGAGCATTGGTGTTTATGAAATAATGGATGAATTCCAAGATCAGTTCCAAGAAATGCAGAAAGAGATTATATCCTTGAGAGGGAAATAGCTATTTGGGAAGAATGCTCACGACCTTTGCCTTGTTCCTTATGTGAAGATCCATGCTAAGTTTAAGGTTCTTGATTTTGAGAAATACAATGGCAATTCTTCTCCTCAAAGCCATCTTGTGATGTATGCAAGGAAGATTCTACTCATACAGATAATCATCAGCTTTTGATCCACTACTTTCAAGACAGCCTTATAGGTGCAACTTTTAAGTGTTTTTTGGGGTTGAATAGTACTCATATTTTTACTTTTAATGACTTGGGTGAAGCACCAGATAGGGATTAACTTTGTACCATGTCTCAAAAAGAAAAGGAGACTTTCAAGGAATACGCTCAGAGATGGTGTGAGATAGCTGCTCAAATCAGTCTACCTCTAGGGGAGAAAGAAATGACGAAGCTCTTTTTGAAAACTCCGATTCCCTTTTATTATGAAAGGATGGTAGCTAGCGCACCTACTGATTTCACTGAAATGGTGAATATGGGAATGCGTCTTGAAGAAGGTGTTCGAGAGTGACATTTGGCTAAAGAAGGTGGTTCTTCTTGTAATTCCAAGAAGCATTGAAGTGGATTGTCCAAGAAGAAAGAGGGTGAGTCTAATACTATTTCTCAAGAAATGCATAGAAGGTCTTGAGGAAGGAATAATCTTCAACAACAACATGTGGCATCTGTCACACCTGTCATTAATTCTGCTCTCGTTTCTCAGGAAGCTCCTGCTTATCAACCTCAGTTTCAACAACATCAACGTACTCATCAGTAGTACAATTAAAAGAATTGTGTTCAGAAGAAGGTTCAGTTTGACCCAATTCTAATGACATATGCTGAATTATATCCTACTTTAGTGCTTAAGAATCTTGTGCAAACCAAGGCTCCACCTGCTATCCCAAAGGATCTCCCTTAGTGGTACAAGTCTGATCACTTCTGTGCTTACCATCAAGGGGAACCTGGTCATGATATTGAGAATTTTTTCGCGTTGAAGGCTGAAGTTCAATGGTTGATTCGAAGTAGTATTCTATCTTTCAAAGATTCTGAACCCAATGTCCAAGCTAATCCATTACCCAAGCATGGGGGGTGATGTTGTGAATTTGGTATATGGTTCTCTTGGGGACTACCGTATCTTTGATATTAA
The DNA here is from genome assembly GCA_022829125.1 of Lathyrus tuberosus. Classification (NCBI taxonomy): domain Eukaryota; kingdom Viridiplantae; phylum Streptophyta; class Magnoliopsida; order Fabales; family Fabaceae; genus Lathyrus; species Lathyrus tuberosus. The sequence goes on along the minus strand of JALAZF010000549.1, from coordinate 3,796,510 downwards.
TCTGATTAGAGGATCTTTGGTTGAGATGCATGCCAGTTTGTGTGAGCTCAGTTATTATGAATATGATTATGCTTGTTCCAGAGTTTGTTCAAGGAGTCAACGTGGATGATCTGTTGTGAAGAGAGATCTTCAATAGATGACAGATCAGAGATTTCTCTATGTTACTAGAGTAGGGGCCGATAACCATGAGATACACATGGTTGGTGGTTGCTCTGAAGAATACAATGTATTTTATGTGAATATGATAAGCGCATCTTTAGTTCAACTTCATGTTGAGTTATGTATGTTGGGGCATTATGGACATGATCACGTGTTTTGTCAATTTTGTTCAAGAAATCCTAGGGGGTGTTTTGTTGTGAAGAATGATATTCAAGATATGCTAGATCAAGAAATTCTTTAAGTTTACAGGATAAGGGATGATATTGATGAAGTGAATGTTATGGTTCCTCATTTTAATATGCCATAACCAGTGGAAATTACTTACAACATTCAGAAATCTTTTGTCTCTCCTTAGGTTATCTGTCTGCCAGGTCCCTACGCCTTACAATTCTGACAATGCTACCATGATTGAGGATTGTAAGGAAGTTCTTATTCCAATTATCTCTTCTGTTGTTAACATTGCTGATGTTAGTGGAGTAACCTGTAGTGGTCGTGTGTTTGCTTATGTCCCTCCCAAGAGGGTTAAGGATGTTTTTGTTAGTAAGCCAGTTCAAGTTGTAGTGCTTGTTGTGTAGTATGAACCTGGGTTTGTGGCAGGACAATCTAGTGGATTAAATCAGAATGATGATGCTGATGAAGTTTTGAAGCTAATCAAGAAGATTGAGTATAAGGTTGTTGATCAACTCCTTCAGACTCCGTCTAAAATCTCTGTTCTATCCTTGTTGTTGAATTCTGAAGCCCATAGGGATGCTTTGATGAGGGTATTGGAACAAGATTTTGTGGATCATGATGTTACTATTGACTAGTTTGATGGTATTATTGGTAATATAACCGCATGCAATAATCTGAGTTTCAGTGACGAAGAGTTGCCTGAGGAGGGTATAAATCACAACCTGGCTTTGCATATCTCAATGAACTATCAAGCTGATGCCTTATCCAATGTTTTGGTGGATACCGACTCTTCTTTGAACGTGATGCCTAAGTCTACTTTATCTAGGCTTTCTTATCAAGGTGCTCCAATACGGTATAGTGGAGTTGTTGTCAAAGCTTTTGATGGGTCTAGAAAGATTGTTATAGGGGAAGTTGATCTCCCCATGAAGATAGGCCCGCACTCTTTTCATATTACATTCTAGGTGATGGATATCCATCCTGCTTATAGTTGCCTATTGGGTCGTCCTTGGATCCCTGAAGCTCGGGTAGTTACTCCAATCCTCCATCAGAAGTTGAATTTTGTGAAAAATGGAAAGTTGGTAATAGTGGGTGGTGAGCAAGCATTGTTGGTGAGTCATCTGTCATCTTTTTCTTACATTGATGTCTGTGAAGTTGTTGGAACTCTATTCCAAGATCTTTCTATTGTTGATAGTGCTGTTAAGAAGAATGGGGCATTCATCTCTTCCTTGAAGGATGCATAATAAGTGGTTCAACATGGTCCAGCTTCCGATTGGGGACAAGTTGTGAATCTTCTTGAAAACAAGTATCGTGCCAGTCTCGGGTTTTCCCTTAGGTCTGCAAAAGTGAAGGGAAATCGCGATTCAAAATGCAACAAAAATTAAAAAAATTCCCTTTAGCGATCCTTACGAAAGATCATGATTAGTGAAGAATGGTTACCTCTTGTGGCGATGAAACCTTTGATTTTGAATCAAAGGAATGATCACGAGTGATGTACGATGAACAACGCCTCTACTCAGTCAACACGAACAGCTTCGTTCAGTCTCAGTGCTAGCTGCTACGATTGAAGGCTATGAGTGAGAGATAGAGAGAAGGAAAATACTGCTAGGGTTTCACAACTGAATTTTCATCAAGTGTTTATGCTTCTGCACAAGGGTTATATTTATAGAACCGCTTGTGTGGGCTGCAAGCTAAAAAGCCCACTTAAGTGCACGCACACCATATCTTATGATGTACCGTATATCACTTAAGCATGCGGAACCTTACCATAATTTGTATTCCACTTAAGTGCACCGTACCTTACGGTGTCACATATTTAATTAAGTACATCGTACCTTACAGTGTGCCTTATTTACTCTACCTTTTATCAAACTGTCCTTATGTCTGTGACCCTGTAGGATTTCGCGACGTTGGTAATTATATTAAATCATGCATTTAACATAATAAACAGTGAGCGATATCTAGCAATACATCACTGCTACCCAAGTCATGAAATTGTCATGTGATCTGACAAAACCTTTTGTGATAGTGCTTGTGTGTACAATTACCCTTTTGCCCTTATGTCTATATTGAACACAAGGCATATACCGTGTCATCCTTGTTCAGTTCAATATTGGGCCCTTAGACATTTATCCTGTTATGCAGGATGGGCAAATTCCATCTAGGTCACTCATGTCCCTCAGCATGCTTTATGAAGTACCCATCAACTGTCTTTATAGTCATCTAATTACGGATAATGTTTAATCAATAATAAAGTACTTGACTCTACATCTAGGGTCCATAATGGTTTCAGGTCGAAGGGTGGCATACACCACTATCACCATGAGAGTAACTTATGACACTTTGCATAACATTCTATATAGTACTCTCATAGTGGGTCAATCCAGTATAAATATTACTCTTAATATTCATACCTATGTTAAGACTTGATAACTCCTTATCCATGATCCATGAGGTGTGATCATCAGTCTATCTACATAATAGTCTTAATGCTTTCAGGTTATCCCATTTCACATTAAAGCTCGACTACAGATACTTTAAGAATACTGCCCTTATGTTTAATGGAATCTCATGATTAAGTCACACTTAATATTTCATTAAACGAACTAGCTATTCTAGGGACTTTATCACTTTGGAAAAATAAACATAATAAAGAAATGCCTTTTATTATTAATAAATATTTCGATACAAGTAGCAAAAGTATTGGCCTCTAGGGATTACACCAACAATCTCCCACTAGCACTAGAGCCAATCAGGCATACCCCTAATACCCATAGATCTAGTATGGCCATCATGCTTCTGCTGTGCAAGAGGCTTTGTTAGTGGTTCAGCAATGTTGTCAAGTGTAGGTACTCTGCATAGCTTCACATCTCACCGATCTATTATCTCTCAAATGAGATGATAACGCCTAAGTATGTGTTTGGATCGTTGGTGTGATCTAGGCTCCTTAGCTTGTGCGATGGCACCATTGTTATCACAATAGAGATCAATGGGATCCACAATGCTAGGGACTATGCCAAGTTCACTAATGAACTTTTTGATCCAAACAGCTTCCTTTGCTGCATTTTAGGCAACAATGTACTCAGCCTCGGTTGTAGAATCAACAACTGTTTCTTGCTTTAAACATTTCCAACTCACAGCGCCACCATTTAGGCAGAACACATAACTAGATTGCGATTTAAAGTCATCCTTATCTGTCTGGAAGCTAGCATCGGTGTATCCAATTACCACGAGCTCTTCCTGACCTCCATGTATCAAGAATGAATCCTTAGTCCTTCTCAAGTACTTAAGGATATTCTTGACAGCTACCCAATGAACATCACCAGGATCAGATTGTTACCTACTCGTTGCACTTGAAGCATACGACACATCTGGTCGAGTACATAACATGGCATACACGATAGATCCTATTGCAGATGCATATGGAATCTTATTCATGCGATCCCTTTCTTCCTTAGTTGAAGGAGATTTTGTTTTTGATAGACACAAGCCATGTTGCATAGGTATGAATCCTTTCTTGGAATCATGCATATTAAAGCATCTCAGCACTTTGTCTATGTATCTACTCTGACTTAGGCCAAGCAGTTTTTATGATCTATCTCTATAGATCCTGATTCCTAATATGTAAGCTGCTTCACCAAGGTCCTTTATAGAAAAGCATTTCCCTAACCAAGTTTTTACTTGTTGCAAGGTAGGGACATCGTTTCCAATGATTAATATGTTATTTACATATAATACTAGGAAGACGATCATGCTCCCACTAACCTTCTTGTAGACACAAGGCTCATCTTCATTCTTTATGACTCCATATTGTTTTACAGTTTCATCAAAATGAAGATTCTAGCTTCTGGAAGCTTGCTTCAATCCATAGATTGATTGCTGTAACTTGCATATCTTTTGGACTTCTTCTGGTATGTCAAATTCTTCAGGTTGTGTAATGTACACATCCTAAAGAAGATTCTCGTTAAGGAGAGCAGTCTTGACATCCATCTGCTATATTTCATAATCATGATATGCAGCGATAACAAGTAAAATCTGAACAAATTTAAGCATTGTAACTGGTGAAAAGGTTTCATCATAATCTACACCATGAATTTGTTTATAACCTTTAGCAACCAGTCTTACCTTATAGGTATGTACCTTACCATCCATGTCAGTCGTCTTTTTGAAGACCCACTTGCATCCTATAGGATTAACTCCTACAGGAGGCTCTACCAAGGTCCAAACTTGGTTTCTGTACATGGAATCCAGTTCAGATTTCATGGCTTCTATCCACTTCTCAGACTCAGGACCAGTTATGGCCTCTTGATCCATGAGTAATACATCACCTTGATCAGTTATGAGATATCCATATCTCTCTAGTTGGTGACGTATCCTACTCGATCTACGCTGGTCTTGTTCTACTTAAGCAGGTTGCTCTTCCACAACTATTTGTGGTTCCTGCTCTAATTCCTCCATAGGTATATCCATGCTTTGTGATTCTTGAATTTCTTCAAGCTCTACTTTCCTCCCACTGATTCCTTTTGAAATAAAGTCCCTTTCCAAGAAAACTCTAGTTTAAGCGACAAACACTTTGCCCTCAAAAGGATTGTAGATGTAATACCCTCTTGTTTCTTTTGGATACCCCACAAATAACCATTTGTCAGATTTGGGCTCAAGCTTAGTTGAAATTTGTCGTTTCACATAAACTTCACAACCCCAAATCTTCATGTAAGACATATGTGGTTTCTTACCACTCCATATTTCATATGGTGTCTTTTCAACCTTTTTGGATGGAACACGGTTAAGTGTGTAAGTTGCTGTGAATAGTGCATGTCCCCAAAAGGAGTTTAGAAGATCGGCGTGACTCATCATAGATCGGAGCATGTCTAACAAGGTTCGATTTCTTTTCTCAGATACACCATTCCATTGTGTTGTTCCAGGAGGAGTGAGTTGGTATAGAATCCCACACTCTTTTAGATGGTCATCAAACTCTAGGCTTAAATATTCACCGCCTCGATCTGATCGTAGAGTTTTAATATTCTTACCTAGTTGGTTTTGTACTTCATTCTTGAACTCCTTGAACTTTTCAAAGGATTCAGATTTGTGTTTCATTAAATAGACATAACCATATCTACTGAAATCATCGGTAAATATGATGAAGTATTGTAAACCTCCTCTGGCTGGTATGTTCAATGGTCCACATACATCAGTATGTATGAGGGTCAAAAGATCTTTAGCCCTTTCACCTTTTCCTGTGAATGGGGACTTTGTCATCTTTCCAATTAAACAAGATCTGCATGTATCATATGATTCATAATCAAAAGAGTCCAATAGTCCATCTTTATGGAGTTTGGAGATACGTTTCTCATTTATATGGCCTAAGCGACAATGCCAAAGGTAACTTGGATTTAACTCGTTAGGTTTCACCCTTTTAGTATTAATGTTATAAATTGGCATTTCAAGATCAAGGAGATACAATCCATTGTTCATTTGTGCAGTAGCATAGAATATATCATTCAAATAAATAGAGCAACAATTGTTCTTTATTATAAATGAAAAACCAAACTTGTCCAAACAAGAAACAGAAATAATATTCCTGCTAATTGCAGGTACATAGTAACAGTTCTCTAACTGAATTATTAAACCACTAGGTAAAGTCAATACATAAGTTCCTACGGCTAAAGCAGCAACCTTTGCTCAATTGCTAACTTGTAGGTCAACTTCACCTTTTGCCAAAACTCTACTCCTTTTTAGCCCCTGCACATTGGTACAAATGTGAGAACCACATCCAATATCTAATACCCATGATGCAGAAGTAGATAAATTTATTTCTATAACAAAAATACCTGAAGTCAAAGTCTCCACTCCATTCTTCTTATCTTCCAGGTACTTTGGGCAGTTTCTCTTCCAGTGTCCGGCCTTACCGCAATAGAAGCAAGTGCCCTCCTTTGCGATACCTCCACTAGGCTTCAAAGCAGGGGCAGTATGTTTAGGTTTGGCAACTTCCTTGCCTTTCCATTTACCACCCTGCTTGGTGGGCCTTTTGTTCTGTTTCTTTCCATTACTGACCATCAGAATGGATTTCCCTTTTGACTTCAGATTTTGCTCAGCAGTTCTTAACATGCCTATAAATTCAGTAAGAGTTTTGTCCATATCATTCATGTTGAAATTATAGACAAATTGACTGAAGCTTTCCGGCAACGATTGCAGGATCAAATCAGTCGCAAGCTCCTTTTTTAGGGGAAATCCCAATCTTTCAAGGTTCTCCACATACCCAGTCATCTTGAGTACATGGGGACCTACAAGGGCTCCCTCAGATAGCTTGGCTTGAAAAAGGGCTTTTGAAACTTCAAACCTCTCATGCCTTACCTGCTCTTGATAGAGCATCTCCAGGTGTTCGATCATATCGAACGCTGCCATGTTTTCATGTTGCTTTTGCAATTCAGAATTCATGGTAGCCAGCATGAGGCAAGCAGTTTCATTGGCATCATCGACATGCTTCTTATAAGCGTCTCTTTCAACCTTAGGAGCAGAACTAGGAGGCTCCTCCTCAGGAACATGTGTCTCTAAGACATACAGCTTTTTGTCATGTTTGAGGACAATCCTTAGATTTCGGTCCCATTCCAGAAAATTTGTCCCAGACAATTTTTCCTTATCAAGGATTGATCGTAAAATGGTGTAAGATGTGTTTGTTGTCATGGTAATCTAAGAAATAGAATGGAAAAATATAAGTATCATTAAAACAACATATTTAATTAGGCCTTTAATTAAATATGCTCCCACTATTTTACTCAAACCAAATGAACCTCACTATTTGATTCGGAAAATCCCGTTGGAAGATTTTCTAGTGGATCGAGATCCATATTTCACTTTGTTTTAAGTCAGCGTTAGGTTGATTACACAAAACACATCTATTTAGGTAGGAACTCCTTCCAATTATATCTAATACACTTCTTGAATATTTAAGTTTGGTGTCATACCCCAAATTTTGACCACACTATTTCCCATCATTGTGAGGATCATTGCCACAATATGGATGTACCATCATCAATCTCCTCAAAGATTGTTGAGCTTTCACTACAATCAAGAATCAGGGTTTTGAGCCCTCTCAGAAGACTTAGACAAAGGATTAATCAAGAAAGGACATGATCTTCAACTTGTCTAACCTATCAAACACCCATGAAGGATCAAGAGGTCTCCTACATCAAGAATCAAGCACAAGGTTGCAACATTCCAAGTGGATCAAGCCTTAAGATCGCCAGTGTCACCAAATTTGGGTTTAGGTCGACCAAGGCCTCCAGATGAAAATTTTCTTCTGGGTATGAGCCAATACTTCAAAACATGACCCAAAATTCTCAAAGGGACCTCATGGACCCAATCATCAAGTCAAAATAGCCTCAGGGGAAGCATTCATTAAAAATCAGGAATTAGGGTTTCTTGACCTAATTCACCCCTAAGTTGACTTTTGAGGCAAGACATGAGCCAAGACCTCAAGACATGATTTAAGGGCCTCAAATACACCACATTGATCCATTTACAACAATGGATTGATCTAAGAAGCTTGATTCCCAAGTTTCAAATTCATCTAGACCACAATTAGGGTTTTGAAGAAAAAGTCAATTGTACCTTTAACTTTGGACCAAGACATGTTCCCAAAACTTGGGACATGATTCAAGACACCCTAAAACACCAATGGAATCCATCCATTAGGTTTGAATTAGGTCAAGAACTTGATTTCATAGAGGATCACACAGTTTGGAATTCATCTGATAAAAAAGTCAACTGTGCCCAAAATCAAGTTTGACTTTTTGAATTTTTTCACAAATGTGGCTCCCCTAGGTCAAGAACAATGTTAAGGCATCGTTTTGATGATAATCCATCAAGAAAAATCAAGAAAAGTGAGGTTACTTGCAAAAGGGGCAACTATAAGAAACTTAAATTTTTCTAAATTATGGAACAAAATGGATTTGGTACTAACTTTGCAAGGTCATAACTCCCAAACCCTAAGGCCTTTTTCTTCCATCCAAAGCTCAAATGAAAGTTCATATGACATACTTAAAAAGTGTTAACTACAAAAGATTCCAAATCCTCATGGATTTTGAGTTATGGATTGATCATAATCACAAAAAACATGAAAATGACCACTTTTTCCAACACTTAGAAAATTTTTTAGACAGAATCTGTCTAAGTTTTTCACCAACTTTTGGACCATTTTTCATCATGATCCAAGCTGAACCAGGTCAATTGATGGACATCAAAGTTAAATTATATCATGAGAGCTTTCTAAAAAGTACAAGAACTCCGATTAATTCAATTTGAGCAAGGAGTTATGAACCTCACAACATGCCTTGCTCAAGCTGATTTCCAAGACAGATTGTGTGCATTACTTGTGGCACACGATTCTTGAGTCCAATTTTAGTGACTATGCAAGACTAATCCTCATCCAAATTCAACAAGAATCTCAGTCAATCATGAAGAACCAGCAAGCTTCGATCCTAAGGCAAGAATCATATCCTTTGGCATGTGATCATTCAAAGTTCCAAATCCAAAAACTTCAAGTTTGTCATTTGGCATTGATGTGGAACATATAGCTGTCATGAACCGAGCCTTATCAGTCCAATTGAGTCAAGGTTGTTGCAAAAATCAGAAGACCTAATGCTACCAAGACTAGCTCAAATCAATTGCTTGGGAAGACTTGGTACCTTGGCATTTAAGGAAGTGATACATGGGCATATCCATTGGATAATAGAGTGAACCAGTTGCCATTCACTATTCCTTCAAAAAAAACTTCCTCTACTATAAATAGAGGTCATTTATGATGTTTCAAACCACACCAAAACAATACCAAAGCCTTGTTTTCTCACTCTCCATCTCTTACTTCAATTTCAAGTCACATTGGAGCAATTTGGGAATTCTTGAAACCAGAGCAAAAACCACTAAAATAACTGTCCAAACACATCATAAATCATCCATTGGAGGTGTTCAAACCTTCATCCACATTGTACAACATCAAAATCAGAAAGTCAACCTCCAAAACCTCAAATTTTGACTTTTCTGCATTTTTCAAGCCATGTCTTGATCCCATCACTTTCAAAACCAATTAACCCTTCAAATACTCTCCAAATATCATCCTCAAACTGTCCCAAAAGGTTTCCCTTAACTGTAACACCATTTGAGTGAGTTACCATTTTGGTCACTTTTGCCACTTTTGCAAGAAAGAGTCAATTCTTGTTCCTGAGGGTTCTAGCTAGTTTTGATCATCCTAAAAGCTTTTAAGGGATCAATCAAGAGTGTCTAAAGCATTCGATTACTTCTGGAAAAAGCATCTTGACAGTTAGCACAAGGAGCTTCAAGAGGTAAGTGCATAGCAACTTGAACTCTTTAAAATATGCATTGCTTTGATGTCCATTGATCATGAACATGTCATATATATCATATGTGTTGTGTTTGAACCAATTTACCATGCTGTTGTTGCTTGTATGATGAGATAGCATAGAACTTGCAAATCTTGGCCTATTTTGAAACCACTATCGGGTTTTAAAATAGAAGGATCTTTAGAAAAATCTAAAACCACCATTGGATTCCTCAAGAAATTCTAGGTAGGATCCATCTAAATTTTGTCCAGTTTTATGGGAAATGAGGGAGATATGATCCTTCTTGCAAATCATTCAAAACTTGGTTTTTGCCTTGGCCTGACCTGAAATTCAGGCCACCCATATATGTTTATGGGGTGGTTTTGATACACGGATGTATCACCACCCCAGTGGTAGCACGCATGTGTGTATGGTTGGAGGGCGTGGGTTCAACACCCACCCAGACCATTTTTGGTTCCGTCTCATTTTTTGCTTTTTTTTTCTTCATATTTTTCAGGATTTTCTTAATTAATCCAAAAATTAATCTCTCTCTCAATTTTAATTATTTTTTGTTGATTCTTTTTTTTTGAAAATTCACAAAAATGTTGAAATATTTTATTCCACAAAAAATTGAATTTATATTATTTATTTAATATAGTTTGAATTTTTGTAATTAATTTCATTTTATTTGTTTTCAAACCTTTTAAAAATGAGATTTCCACCCCGATCTTTCAAAATCAATTGAATTACAAGCCTTCATGTGATTAAACATGATTTTCCAAAATATTTTTCAAAGGTTACCACTTGTTTTTAAATATATTTGCTATTTTATCTTTAATTTCCTTTGAAAATATTATTATATTAATTAAAATTAGGGTTTCCCTCAATTTTAATTTTTCAAACTTCATTTGAAACACTTTTGGGCCTCTTGATAGAGTGTAAGTCCCATCCCTTTGTAAATATACCTTTTTGGGCCTCAATCATTGTATAAGTCCCGATACGTTTAAAAATCTCGGCGCGATCGCCATTTTCAAAATAATTTTCATCTGGGCCTCCACTTGAGTTGTAAGTCCCATTTTTCTTCTTTTTCAAACACTTTTGGGCCTCTAATGGAGTACTAGACCCAACCCCCTTTGTACATAAATAATTTGGGCCTTAGTCATTGTATAAGTCCCGGAACAATTTTTAAAATAATGGTGCGATCGTTGTTTTTTATTTGGGCCTCTCCTTGAGTTGTAAGCCCCATCTCTTGTATAAAAACAAACTCTTGGGCCTCTAATAGAGTGTAAGACCCCAATCCTTTTGGTTAATATAATAATTTGGGTCTCAGTCATTGTATAAGTCCCTATGTGGTTTTCAAAATTACGACGCGATCGTCGCCTTTTTGAAAGAATTCATCTGGGCCTCTCTTTGAGTATAAGCCCCAAACTTCCTTTTACAACAACTTTCTTTTTTTATTTAGATTCAAATTCTAAGTTTTGTCAAAACTTTCTTCAATTTCTTGAATAACTAACCATACAGCTGTGGTTACAATGCTGAAGCTTGAACAACTGTAAGTTCTACTATTTTCTTCTACACCTACTGGTTTATATATATTTCATCTGTATATGTATACCAGTATATACTTGCTTAGAGTTTTCCCCAAGAATTAGGTCTAGGTCTAGATCAAACCAGTGGTTACTCTTTTAACATAGTCAAAACTAGTTCCCCATAGGAAATTCTAGATGCAGTCCTGCCTCTTCTCGGGCTTATACAATATGGAACAGAGAAAGGCATTATTCCCGGTGAAACTTTTCTCAAGACTGTCACAACTTAGAAATGTGTGTACAAGAAATTCATTTCCCCAAAGAGGACTAATTCCCGGTGAAACCTCTTTTGAATTTCTTCAAATCTTAGAACTGTTCACTAAAGGAAGGATTATTCCCGGTGAAACCTTTCTTGAACTTTTCTCAGGCTTGGACCCACAGGATTCCTAAAAGCATCCCCAGCCTCCTCTTGGGATTTGTACAAGGACCCACAGGCTTCTTAGAAGTTATCATCCTCCTCTTAGGCTTAGTACAAGGACCTGAAGACCTCCTATAGGTATATGACAAAAGTTAGTCATCTCTACTAGTTTAATCCTCTAGAGAGTCAGAATTTCAGAACATCCATTCTAGGGTTTATTCTCATCCCTTAAAACATCAGCCTCCTTGTGGGCATCGTACAAAGATTATTCTCGAACTAAGAGTCAACCTCTTCATACCAGTAGACTTGGAAAGTCTCATCTCCTTGTGGATCTAAAATAAACCCTCAAGTTTCCTAAAAGCAAAGGAAAAACCCTGATCACTTCATCAATCTCCAGCAGAATCTGAAACCTTCATGGGTTTTCATACTCAAGGTTTAAACCTTTACGATCAATATAACCTTAATAGAATCAGAACCTCAGGGCATCTGATATCCTCTGCAAGAGTTGATTCCCTAATTTGGACCTGCCTCTGGATCTCAATAATCCTCAACAGAAACTAGCCTCCTCTTAGGCTTCATATAGGAATTTCCCCAACCAGCCTCCTCTTAGGCTTTGTATAATGATTTTTGCTCAGAAAAGTTAGCCTCAATCTTGGGCTTTGTACAAGACAGATCATATTCTCTAACTGAGTCAATCAAACCTTTTAGCCTAAATCTTGGGATTTGTACAAGACATATTAAACCTCTCCCCAGTGGAGTTAGTTCTTTTAGCCTCAATCTTGGGCTTTGTACAAGACAGACAAAACTTTCCCCGGAAGAGTCAATTCTTTTCAGCCTCAATCTTGGACTTTATACAAGACAAATATAAAACTCCCTAGTAGAGTCAACCTTTTAGCTTCAACCTTGGGCTTTGATCAAGGCCCACAAAAATCAACATCCCCTCAGAGGAAATCAAGAGTTCTCTCTCTAGGAAGGCATTTCTCTGTACATTACACATCAAAACAGACAATCGAAAAACCCTAATTCCTGATAACTTTTGTAAGTGGCACACTTGTTGATTCAAAAATCCAAGCTGTGGTCCCTCTCTTATCCTGGTAAACTTCCTCTTTCATCTAATTGTTGTAAGCGGCAAGCCTCAGGATTATTTACATCCAAGCCAATGTCCTTCTCTTAGCATGAAAGATTTGTAAGAAAAAATGGCATTGCTCTACACTGAGTTAAAGTTTCCTCCTTCAGTACATTTCCCTTATAAAGGAAATTATGGCATTGCTAGATTCCATACATTCCAGTTAAAGTAATTCTCCTTTATAACCAGTTACCCAACAACTGTGATAAACAGGTGAAATACCTCCCTTTAGAGATAACAAATTCTATCTCAAACCCTTTAGCTTCAATCTTGGGCTTTGAACAAGACACCAAACATCTTTTTCCTATAATAGAATAGGAGGAACTATGATTGCTCTGATTTCCCGAGAACCTTTACGGGAATACATTGGCATAAGATTGCGAAATCTTAGCGAGCACACATACAAAAAAACTTTAGGTCCAGTACATTACCAAAAACAATAGAATACCCGAAACCACAAAAACACTCTCTCAACACTCCAAAAAAAAAAAACTTTCCCAACCCATAACTGATAAACACCAGAAAATATTTAAATATGCCAAAAAAGATCTATGGATAACCATATATACACTGGGTAATTGACAATTTCCCTTTGTATAACCTGACCCCGACCCCCCAATCTCTTAGCATTTGGTAAAGATAACATTTGCATGCAAGGTTAGTTTTAGATATCTTCCATTTCCTTTCCAGCTTCATAGAATAAATAAGAAATCAGAAAGTAGCACCCAATTCCAACCATTGCGATAAGGTGGTCGCGTCACCGACAAAATCGCACGCTACAGAAAAATGGCGACTCTGCTGGGGAGACTTTAGGATTAGAGTTCCTAAGAGGTCTAGGTTTTGTTTGGCATTTCCTATACTATATATATCATTTACTTGATACCTGTGTTTAATTTTCTGTCAACTGGGAATGCGATTAATACCCATGTGGAAAGTTTGAGAGAATATTAAGATAAGTGGTGGCATATCCAGGAAACGCTTATAGGAGTGAATCCTAACCAAGCTAACTTGGCAGTCCACCGAATCAGTCAAGGTACCCGTGCGGAAATATCAATGTTGAACGACCGATTATCGTGAAAGCATTGTCTATCCCAGTGTGGTACCCATGACCCTGAGGATTTAGTAGACATTAACCGTATTGCCATTTGGTAGTGTGGTGACTATCGGGAATAGTTGATACGCGATACTACACTCAAATGAGATTCATCCTAGGATATTACAGCTCGCTCAGTGAATCAGCTTGCTGTTGGAATCCCTAGGAGGGGTCCATGATTTTGGGAACCTTTTAGAACCCGTTCTACAGGTACAAAAATTGACCAAAATAGTACAACCTTTGGGGATGGGTAGAGCCATGACTCCATGCTCGTGACGTTGAACCCTTGAACCCATGTTTTCAAATGTTTTTGTGTGTTGCATTCATGCATTCATTAAAAAACTCTTTTCAAACAAGAAAAAAAATCTTTTTAAAAAAAAAACTAAAACAATGATTGCAAATATCAGAGGATGCGTTATGAATTTCGGTAGAATAAAGACGCACAAGTACACCTTCAAGGCTCCGAAACTAGAAGACTTAAGGAAATTGGGAAGGATGCTTACCAATCCCGAGGCTTTCAGAGTTAAGCACGGAGGACTATTGTCTCTGTTAAGGGTCAACGTGGTTGAAGGGATCATGTCTACGCTAATTCAGTTCTACGATCCGGTTTACCACTGCTTCACTTTCCTGGATTACCAACTTGCACCAACACTGGAAGAGTACTCCCACCTGATTGATTTACCTATCACTGATCAAGCTCCATTTTCTGGACTGGAAGAAATTCCAAAGAATCAGGCTATTACAAGAGCAATCTCTTTTGATGAGTCAGAAGTTAGGACTCACATAACCACTAAAGGAGGAATCCAGGGTTTACCGGCTAAATTCTTGATGGAGAAAGCTCTATACTTTGCTAGTATAGGAAATATAACTGCCTTCGAAGACGTCTTTGTTCTGCTCATATATGGGTTATTCCTTTTTCCCAACATCAACAACTTCGTCGATACCAATGCTGTTAAGATATTCTTAATAGGAAACCCTATACCAACCTTGCTCGCAGATGCTTATCATTTTGTACACTTTAGGAATTTGTACAGCGGAGGAATGATCACATGCTGTGTACCCTTACTCTACAAATGGTTCATTTCCCATTTGCCCAAGTTTGCTACTTTTAGGGATCACAAGAGTACTCTACGTTGGTCACAAAGGATTATGTCTCTTACCAATTCTGACATAGATTGGTACAATAAGATTTACGAAGGGATAGAGATCATAGACAGATGTGTAAATTTCCCTAACGTACCCCTCATTGGAACTAAAGGAGGAATCAACTATCATCCAATTTTAGCTCGCCGTCAACTCGGATACCCGATGAAGAATATCCCACATAACGTTCATTTGGAAGGTCTTTTCTTCAAGGAAGGGAAAAATGACAGGGCACTAAAGAAGGAAATAGTGCATGCCTGACAACATATTTACAGGAAAGGCAGAGAGTTTTTCGGAATACCAAACTATACCTCCATGGAACCTTATCTCCACTAGGTGCAAACTAGAGCCCTCAAGCTAAGGATGTCTTACCCTCGTCAAGAAATTTTTCCCTTAAAGGATTTTGTCCTTTATTTCATGTTGGATGTGGAAAAACTCTAGGTCGCTCTCAACAAATTTCAATGTGAAAAGAGCTTTTGGAAGAACAAATACAAAATCCTTAATTTGGAATGTATCAAGATTCAGGAACTGTTAAAGGAGAAGGATGTGCTGATTGAGATATTAGAACAACATGCTATAGAAAGTCAGGAAGACCGAAGAAATTTGCTTGATCCTTTCACTTGGCAAAGGGTCTTCGACCCGACAACGGCTGAAGAGCCCCGGTCAAAGAAAAGGAAAATACAGGAACCATCATCTGAGCTCTCTTCAGAGAGGACTTAGGATCCATGAGCTTAGACATTTTCCTTACAGTACTTTGTAAAATACTGTACTTTTTCCTTGTAAAATACTGCAATCTTTCGAATTCAATAAAAAGGGGTCTCCACCCGCCACTGTGTGATATTTGCAATCTATTTGTTGAAGTTTCTTTTTGACTGAAACAAAAACTAAAAAAATATGTCTTTGCATATCATTCATCATTCTCACATAACACATTTTTCTTCTCCTTGAGTCTCACGTATGTGTTACAATTCTAGAGTCAAACTGTCTCACTCATAGGAAGAGAACAGAGAGCTGAGAGAAGAAATCGACGTTGTAAAGGAAAGTTTGGAAAAACTTCACAGCAACATGCAAACCCTGGCCGCAGCTCAGGAGTAGCAACATCAAAGAACTGTGATCTCAGAGATTACATCTACGCCCATAATGGAGACACATGAAAATCATCCTCGGTACAACATGCCTAAGCGGCGCCCCTGGGGCATGCCTTTCAACTTTATACCTGAAATATATACACCATCGGTCACTGAAGACCCATAAACCGTAGAAGGAACCACTGGACCTGAAGGTTACAAACTTCGGGAAAATGAAGATGCAAGGGTTACGACAGCAACTCCTGAAGGTTACAAACTTCAGGGCACTGAAGCGCCAAGGGTCACCGCTATAATGTCTATACCAAAACCAGTGGTACACACTGTCCTGGAAGGAAAGATTCCGCAAGCAATTTCTGGTGGAAACGAAGACATGTACGAAATAATGAATGAGTTCTAGGAATAATTCTTGGAAATGCAGAAGGAACTGCATGCCATTCGCAGTCAAGACTTATTCGGAAAGGACGCCGCAGACCTCTGTCGGGTCCCTAATGTAAAGATACCGCACAAATTCAAGGTGTCGGACTTTGAAAAATACAAAGGCAACTCTTGCCCTCAAAGTCATTTGGTTATGTACGCTCGAAAAATGTCTACTCAGACAGAAAATCAATAGCTACTGATCCATTACTTCTAAGACAGTTTAACCGGTGTCGCACTTAAATGGTACATGGGTTTAAACCGCACCAAGATCTATACTTTCATAGATCTCGGGGCAGCCTTCATTTAGTAGTATAAATATAATTTGGACATGGCACCAGATAGGGATCAGCTCAGAGCAATGTCACAAAAGGATAAAGAAACTTTCAAAGAATATGCTCAGAGATGGCGTGAAATTGCCGCTCAGATCTGTCCCCCTCTTGAGGAAAAGGAAATGACAAAGATTTTCCTGAAAACGTTGAGCTCGTTCTATAACGACCGAATGATCGCCAGTGCTCCCAGTGACTTCACTGAAATGATGAACATGGGAGTACGCCTTGAAGAAGCAGTCCGAGAAGGACGATTGGTCAAAGATGTAGAGCCATCCAGCAGTACCAAAAGGTACGATAGTAATTTCCAAAAGAAGAAAGAGCAGGATATCAATAATATCTCTTTGGGAAAGCAAAGGCGAAGGTATCAACCAGTAGCGGCGGTAACTCCCGCTATCAACCTAGCGCCAGCTCTGACTTATCAACCTCAGGTTACTCAGAGCCAAGCAAATTAACAACAGTATCAGCAAAGGCCGCAACAGCCTCTTCAGCAGGCTCGCCCGCAGTACAACAACAACAATCGTACGACATGACCATCAGGGTTTGACCCTATATCGATGTTGTACGCAGAACTATTTCCACTTCTACTAGCCAAGGGGCATGTTCAAACCAGGACTTCTCTTGTAGTACCAGAAAACCCACCTTTTTGGTTTAAAGCAGATCAAACTTGCCCTTACCATCAAGGAGGAACGGAACACAACATTGAGAATTGTCTCAGCTTCAAGTCTGATGTACAGAAGCTTATCTGGAACATGATCTTATCTTTAAAAGATACTAACCCGAATATTCAGACAAACCCGTTACCGCAACATGAGAAGACTACAGTGAATTTGATAGAAGGAGAACCTGTCAACATTTATCAAATTCATAATGTACTCCTATTAGGAACCAATCTGGTGAAAATGCATTGCAGACAGAGCGGTACAGTCATGTACCATCTAACAACTATCATCAGTGTGAAATCTGCTGCAAGGACAATCAAGGGTGTACCGTAGTACAAACAGCTCTGCAAGAACAAATGGATCTGGGCTGGATTCAGGATCGCAATATTCGTGAAGTAAACATGGTCCATGTACATCCCAACATTGTACAGAACCACAACATTCTTGCGATGAACGTCAATTTGGTGGCGATGCATTCAAGACAAAGTTAATATTATAATCTGACATGGCACGATTACAGCGCTTGTCCAATCTGCTCAACAGATAATCAGAGATGCTCTTTTGTACAAGAGGCCCTCCAACGTCAGATGGATCTCGGATGGATCCAATACTACCGTGAAAGAAATGAGCATCAAGTCAATATGGTTCAAATCTTTGACATACGCCTAATGAATACCAGTCTAGTGGAATTACATGCTAAACAGGTCAGGCTCGGTTTTCTGGCTTCACATGATTATCAAGACTGTAAAAAATGTTGTAAAGACGACCAAGGTTATGCGCTTGTACAAAGAACACTTCAACATCTATTGGACCACTAGTGGCTTCCGATTTACTTAGATGAAGCTACACAACGGATTAGCATGACTGATGGGAATCCTGGTAGACATCAAAGTCATGATATCCACTGAATGGAAACAGATCTGGTAAAGATTCACTGCATACAAAGCGGGCGTGGTCGGGTACCACCGCACAATTATGAGCGCTGTAGAGTATGCTCGAAAAATAATCAAGGATATTATCTCGTAGGAGCAGCCCTCCAAAATCAGTTGGACCAGAAAGTGATTCGACCGTGTTCGAGTTATGGGTCGATCAACGTGGTACAAGACTACCTCCCTGGTCAAAATAAAAGCTCTGTCATAATCTCCAATCATGAAATAACGAAGGACGTTTGTGCCATAATCCCTCTACTCGATGAATCAAAGATCCCTCTTGATAATAGAAAAGTTCCCAACCTAGAACCAGTCGAGGCTGCCTACGATGGTCAGAAAAATAAAAAAGCTCCTGTGGTTATCTACCTGCCAGGTCCAATACCGTACAAGTCAGATAAGGCTGTCCCTTACAAGTATGGTGCAACGACCATCGAGAACGGAAGAGAAACTCCATTACCCTCCGTCGTAAACATTGTCGACATCAGTCGAGTTACCCGGAGTGGTCGGATCTTCAACAGAGGAGTTGTAGAACTTACCAAAGAAAAGGAACCTCAAACGAAAGTTCCTAACCAACAAGTTGGTGAATCCAGTAATCCAGAACTTGTAAAAAACAATGATGAGATGCTGAAGTTCATCTATAAAAGTGAGTACAACATTGTGAACCAATTGTTGCAAACTCTGTCTCGAATCTCTGTACTATCTCTCCTGCTTAGTTCAGAAGTTCACAGGGATGCTCTACAGAAAGTCATTGAGAAAGCCTTTTGTGGAACAAGATGTGACGGTATGACAATTTGAGAGCATCATCTCCAACATCACTTCCTGCAACAACTTAGGATTCAATGATGAAGAAATGCCGGAAGAAGGCAAGAATCATAATATGGCGCTTAACATTACAGTCAATTACCAAGACGATGCTTTAGCCAGCGTACTGGTAGACACAGGATCATCTTTGAATGTTATGCCAAAATCAACTTTGATACGACTATCGTTTCAAGGAGCTCCGATGAGAGGCAGTGAGATCATTGTGAAAGCCTTTGACGGATCTAGTAAAAAAATTATCGACGAAGTCGATCTTTCCATAACCATCGGTCCTCACATTTTCCAAGTCACTTTCCAGGTCATGGACATCCGGGCAGCATACAACTGTTTATTTGGAAGACCTTGAATACATGAAGCTGGGGCAGTCACTTCGACACTTCACCAGAAACTGAAGTTCGTCAAGAATGACAAATTAGTCACAGTATGCGGAGAGCAGACCTTAATCATGAGCAACTTATCATCATTCTCCTATGTAGAACCAGAGGAGGTTGTTGGAACCCAATTCCAAGCACTCTCGGTGAGCAATGAGAATCGACCAGAAAGAGGGACATCAATTTCCTCATACAAGGACGCTCTCAAAGTAATCAAGAGTAATGACACAAAATAATGGGGAAGGATTGTAATTCCTACTGATAACAAGACAAAGAAAGGTCTTGGTTTCTCTTCAACCTGTACCCAGACTACTAAGAAGGACGAAATTTTTCGTCCCATTCAGGATTTCTTCCGCAGCGGAGGTTTCCTCCACCCAGTGTCTCAAGAAGTACACACCATCAATGAGAGTGACTCCTCTGATGCGGATGAGGAGTGCAAGTCTTATCTCAACGATGACAGTTATATGTCTCAGGGAGAGGCGCTCACGTCATTCTGTTTCCCAAGCAAAACCCAAGATATATACCAAGGTCAAACGTCAGGATGATCTATGGAGATTGTGATCCTGAGGGATGTCGTGCTCCACCTAATTCATTAGAGAAAGGTAATCTAATGAAAGACAGCTTTGACTACGACTATTATGATCCCTTGGATGACTTGCCTATCTAGAAGCCGTACACAGAAGACTTGGGGCAGAAGAATCAGTCAGATGATGCCTGTCAGCTAAGCAATATTGAAAAGAATACCCATGTCCCCACAGAGTCGTGGAATCATTATTTAGGACATTCCAAAAATGTCCGACACTACGGTGATGCATTTGCAAAGTTGGCATGACAAGAATTCATTAACTATGCATTTCCTAAAATCAACGTCATTGAGAAAGATGACTCATCCATTCCCACATAAACATGGGATACCTTGGGACAACCAAGTGGCAAGTATGACTTCTTAGTCAAATACACTACTTCCGAAAAAGCTCTCGTATCAGGTACGAGGACATCCAGCCAACTGGTTGGGGAGATCCCCTTGAGAGTGAAAACAATATGGAAGATGCGACAGAAGAATTCTCCTATGGAAACTCTGCATGAGAGGAAGACTCCAATGATCCTACTCCGCCAGAAATCAGCATTATTTCTGAAGACAAACTAAGAAGGAAGGTACCAGACTTTGTGAT
Source organism: Lathyrus tuberosus (assembly GCA_022829125.1). Lineage (NCBI taxonomy): Eukaryota > Viridiplantae > Streptophyta > Magnoliopsida > Fabales > Fabaceae > Lathyrus > Lathyrus tuberosus. The sequence goes on along the minus strand of JALAZF010000549.1, from coordinate 3,775,758 downwards.
TCATAGAGGAGTTCGTCGCCACTAGGTTGCTGTCGATGTCCCGAAAGTCATCCATAAGTTTAAGTAATTACCATCTTTGTTTTAACCTTTCACCTTGCCCAGGTGAAATGGATGTTTTTATAGGGCTCACCTTTCTATAAATATCCCTCTTCGCTCCGTCCAAAGCGACAGAGTTTTGTTTTATAGGGCTGTATTTCAAGAATCGACAAATCATGAATAAATAATGTCATTCTGAATTCCCGCATTTATTGGTGTTTTCACTTTTTTTTTCAGAAAATGGTAATCCTAAAAACAACCCAAAATAAAAACAAGCATTTTTCAGAAAATACACTACCCACACTCTTGCATTCTCTTTGTCTTTGCTAAAAAATGAATCATCACGTCATGTAGATTACTTGTTTTAAACCCCATTGAAACATACGATCCAATTCCTTCTCCCAACTTTGAATTCCTGGTATTTAAAGCTGAAGAAGAATAGGACGACAAAATTCCAGAAGAGATCTCCCGACTACTCAGGCAAGAGGAAAGATCTATTGAGCCTCACAAAGAGCCATTGGAAATAGTCAATTTAGGTTCAGGAGAAGAAAAGAAAGAAGTTAAGATTGGGGCACTGCTCAGTCTAATTGTCACAGAAGACTTGATAAAACTTCTCAAAGAGTTTACAGATGTATTTGCTTGGTCCTATCAGGACATGTCAGGGTTGGATACCAGCATCGTGGAACATCGTTTACCACTGAAAACAGAATGTTCGCCAGTAAAATAAAGACTGAGAATGACTCATCCAGATATGGCCATCAAGATTAAGGAGGAAGTACAGAAGCAGATCGACGCAGGTTTCCTCGCCACCTCAGAATATCCTCAATGGTTAGCCAACATAGTGCCAATTCCGAAAAAGGACGGAAAAGTCTGAATGTGTGTAGACTACAGGGATCTGAACAAAGCGAGTCCAAAGGATGAATTCCCCTACCACACATTGACATGCTGGTAGACAGTACATCAAAGTTCAAAGTCTTCTTCTTCATGGATGGATTCTCCGGCTATAATCAAATCAAAATGGCATCGGAAGATATGGAGAAAACTTCATTCATCACCCCATGGGGTACCTTTTGTTACAAGGTAATGTCGGTCGGTCTGAAGAACGCAAGGGCAACCTATCAATTGGCCATGACAACTCTGTTTCATGAAATGATGCACAAAGAGATTGAAGTGTACGTCGATGACATGATTGCCAAATCTAAAACAGAAGAAGAACATGTGACACACATGTCAAAGTTATTCGAGCATCTGAGAAAATACAAACTCCGCCTGAATCCTAATAAGTGCACATTCGGTATTCGCTTGGGAAAGCTCTTAGGATTCATCGTCAGCCAAAAGGGAATCGGGGTTGACCCCGGCAAAGTCAAGGCCATTCAAGAAATTCCTTCACCGAAGACTGAAAAACAGGTCAAAGGATTTTTGGGATGTCTGAATTACATCTCAAGGTTCATATCCCTAATGAACGCGACATGCACGCTGATCTTCAAACTACTCAGAAAGAATCAAAGCTGTGTATGGATAGAAGACTGCCAAAAAGCTTTCGACAACATCAAAGAATATCTGTTAAATCCACCGATTCTGTCTCCTCCAGTGGAAGAAAGACCACTGATCCTCTACTTAACAGTCTTGGAAGACTCCATGGGCTGTGTACTTGGCCAACAAGATGAAACAAAAAGAAAAGAGTCTGCCATTTACTACTTAAGCAAAAAGTTCACAGACTGTGAAACTCGGTACACTATGCTCGAGAAAACTTGCTGCGCTCTGGCTTGGGCAGCCAAACGTCTTCGCTAGTATATGATTTATCACACTACTTGGTTAATCTCTGAAATGGATCCGATCAAGTACGTCTTTGAAAAACCTGCTCTCACGGGAAGGATTGCCCGTGGGCAAATTTTGTTATCAGAATACGACATTGAGTACCATGCTCAGAAAGCCGTCAAAGGGAGTATTTCAGCCGATCATTTGGCTCATCAACCAATTTACGATCAGGAATCAGTTGGATTTGACTTCCCAGACGAAGATGTCATGTACTTGAAAATGAAATATTGCGATGAACCGCTACCAAGCAAAGGGCCAGAACTAGGTTCCCAATGGGGACTAATATTCGACAGAGCCGTCAATACTTATGGAAACGGAATTGGGGCAATCATCGTAACACCTCAGGGTACCGATATTCCTTTCACTTCCCGACTGACGCTCAAATGCACAAAAAACGAGGCCGAATACGAAGCTTGTATCATGGGTCTCGAAGAAACAATTGACTTAAGGATAAAGAACTTGGATGTCTATGGAGACTCGGCCCTGATTATCAATCAGATCAAAGGAGAGTGTAATACATACCAATCAGGATTGATTCCTTACAAAGATTACGGGAGAAGGTTGTTACCATTCTTCAACAGAATCAAGTTTCATCATATCCCTCGTGAAGAAAATCACATTGCTGATGCACTAGCCACTCTCTCTTCCATGATTAGTGTAAGTCAATAGAATGATGAGCCAAAGATTGACATTATGCGCCTTGAAAGTGTCATACCCCAAATTTTGACCACTAAGATTTCCCATCATTGTGCAAATTATCATCACAATATGGATGAACCATCTTGCCTCATCAGTCTCCCCAAAGATGGGTGAACACTTACTACAGTCAAAATTAGGGTTTCAAGCCCTCTCAGAGTTCTTAGACAAAGGATCACTCAAGAAATGACATGATCTTCAACTTGTCTAACCTCCCAAACATCTACAATGGATCAAGAGGACTCCCACTTTAAGGATTAAGCACAAGGCTGCTCCCTTCCAGGTGGATCAAGCCTCAAGATCGCCAATGTCACCAAATTAGGGTTTTGGTCGACCAGGGCCTCCAGATGGAAATTTTCCTCTGGGCATGAGCCAATGCTTCAAATCATATCCTAAAATACTCCATGGAACCTCATGGGCCCAAGCATCAAGTCAATTTGACCTCAGGGGATGCATACATAAAAAATCAGGAATTAGGGTTTCTTGACCTAATTCACCCCTAAGTTGACTTTTGGGACAAATCATGAGCCAAGACCTCAAGACATGATTTGAGGGTCTCCAACATACCACATTGATCCATTTGTAATAATGGATTGATTCAGGAAGCTTGAGCAGCAAGGCTCAATTTCATCAGTACCACAATTAGGGTTTCTCGAGAAAAGTCAACTGTAGCTTTGACTTTTGACTAGGACATGCTCCCAAACCCTAGGACATGATTCAATACACCCTATAACACCTATGAAATCAATCCATCAAGTTTGATTTAGGTCCAGGACTTAATTTCATAGAGGATCACACAGTTTGGATTTCATCTGACAAAAAGTCAACTGTGCACAAAAGTCAACTTTGACTTTTTGAGATTTTTCACAAAAATGGTTTTTTAACCCTAAAATGATGTTAATGTATGATTTGAATCATCATTCATCAAGAAAAATCAAGAAAAGTGGGATAACTTGTAAAAGGGGTAACCATAAAAACTTAGAAAATTTTCTAAGTTATGAACAAAGTGGCAAGGGTACCAACTTTGGAGGATCATAACTCCTAAACCACAAGGCCATTTTTCCCCATCCAAAGCTATATTTGTAGCTCTCATTACCCTCTACAAAAGCTTAAAACTGACCTCCTTCCAGATTCATCATGGATTTTGAGTTATGGAATGATCAAAATCACAAAAAGTGAAAATGTCACTTTTTTTCACACTTAGTGAAATTTTCACTAAGTCAGAATCTGCCTTCACTTTTTTCCGGGGGATTTTTCACTTGGATCCAAAAGATATCAAAACCAAATATGATCAAATAGTTGTTATATCATATGAGGGCTTTCCAAAATGACCAAGAATATCACTAAATTCCACTTGGGCCATGAGATATGACAATGGCAATATGCCTTGCTGAAAACTGCCAAGGCTAGGCAGAATTTTGCATTTTTGCTCGATTTGGCAAAATCAGATAATTCCAAGCCTTGTCATCACTTTAGACACATCTGAGGATCAAATTTAAAGGGGACAAACACTGAGCCAAGCCTCCAAAGTCCTTGGAACAAGAAGTAGCATGCCAAACCTAGAATTGCCTAAAAGAGGGACAAGACTCTAATTTTGGATTGGAGCATTCAATAGATACACCAAGGTGGAATGGACTGAGCCATTTCCAATTGAATTCAGTCAAGACTTATCCAAGACCAAGGGAACCACTGCCCTGTGCCCTAACCTCTAGTTAATGGCTAGAGGAGACTTGGATTCCAAAGTGCAACGATTGGCCAAACCTCTGCTGCAGTTGCCATTCACTATTGATCCCAAAACAAACTTGCTCTACTATAAATAAAGCTCATTTGTGCTCAGTTTGAGTACACCAAAGCCATCAAACTGATGTTTTCCTCAAAATCCCTTCCTTTAGGCCAAAATTCCTTCTTTAGCATGGTGATCCAAACTATCAAAAGTGACCTGTAACACCAAAATCACAAAGTCACCTCTCAAAACCTCAAAATAGTCCTTTTGTGCATTTTTCAAGCCATGTCTTGATTCAGTCACTTTCCAAACCAGATAAAACCTCAAACACACTCCAAATAACATCCTTGAACTGTCCCAAATGGTTCCCCCCATCTGGAACACCATTTGAGAGAGTTGTTATTTTGGTCATTTTAACCCCTTTTGCAAGAAAGGGCCAGTTAGTGTTTTTGCAGGTTCCAGATAATTCCAACTATCCTAAAAGCTTCTAAGGGATCATTTGAGAGTGTCCAAAGCATCAAACCATTTATGGAACAAGAAGTTTGGCAGATTGCACAGAAAACTCCAAAAGGTCAAAAAGAGGTAAGCATCATGACTTGAACTTTCCAAAACATGCATTGCTTTGAAGTCCACTGATCATACACACCTCATACATGTTATATATGTTGTGTTTGAACCAATTCATCATGTAATTCATGCCTGTATCAAAGTGTAGCATAGAAAATGCAATTATAGGCCTTTTTCAAAACCACTATCAGATTTTGAGGAGGGAGTATAATCTGAAAAAAAATACCACCACCATTGGATTCCTTGTCAAATTCTAGGCCAGATGCATATAAATTTTGTCCCCAACCATGGAGAAATGAGAAAGTTATGGACCTTCCCGTTTCTTGGCAAAACTTGCCTTGCCTTGCCTTGGCCAGGCCTAGAAAACAAGGCAAGCCTTGTATATTTGTGGTTTCACTTCAACCAATGGATGTATCACCACCCTAGTGGTAAGGCGCGCGCCCTATAACCTTGAGGTCGTGGGTTCAAACCCCACCCATGCCATTTTGTATTTTCTCACATTTTTGCTATTTTTCCCAATATTTTCATGTTTTATTAATTAATTGGAAAATTAATAACTCCTTCAATTTTAATTATTTTTTATTGGCTCTTTTTGTAAAAAATCACAAAAATGTTGAAATATTTTATTACACAAAAAAATTAAGTTTATATTATTTATTTAATATAATTAGTATTTTTGTGAATAAATTCCTTTTTAATGTTTTTAAACATTTTAAAAGTGAATATTTACTTTGAAAATCAAAACCAAGTGAGTTTTAATTCACCTTGTGATTAATCCCTCATTTCTCAAACCTTAAAAAAAAATCACAAATAGTTTATTCAAACTTATTTGGTATTTTATTTGATTTTCTTTAAATATTTACTTTTAAAGGATAACAAATTAGGGTTTCTTTGATTTTCACCCTCATCAAACAATTTCAAACACTTTTGGGCCTCTAATAGAGTGTAAGACCCAATCCTTTGTAAATACAAAACTTTTTGGGCCTCACTTATTGTATAAGTCCCGTTGTATTTCAAAAAGTTCGACGCGATCATCGTCCGTTGAAAAACTAACCCTGGGCCTCTCCTCGAGCTATAAGACCCATTCAAAATCATTGGGCCTCTATTAGAGTGTAAGACCCAACCCCCTTTGAAAACCAAACCATTTTGGGCCTCAATACATTGTATAAGACCCACCGCGTTTTCAAAAATCTCGGCGCGATCGCCATTTTCAAACAAATGACCCTGGGCCTTTCCTTGAGCTGTAAGCCCCACCACTTGTACAAAAATAAATCTTTTGGGCCTCTATTAGAGTGTAAGACCCAATCCCCTTTTAACCAAAATTTTTGGGCCTCAGACATTGTATAAGTTCCCCTGCGTTAAAAGAAAACCTCGGTGCGATCGCCAATAAAAAAAACCAATCATTTGGGCCTACCCTCGTGTTGTAAGCCCTATTCTTTTTCTTTAAACACTTGGGCCTCTTGAGAGAGTGTAAGACCCATCCCCTTGTACAGAAAACCTTTCTTGGGCCTCAGTCACTTGTATAAGTCCCTCTGTATAAAACGACAGTGCGATCACTGATAAACCTTGGGCCTCTCCTTGAGCTATAAGCCCCAACATCTTTTCAAAATACTTTCTCCTTTAATTTTGAATATACTGTTGTTTTCAATCTTTCTGTGTTGAACAACTAACCAAACAGCATGGAAGCTCTACAACCGAGTAAGTGTTTATATGCTTTCTTTATCCACTTTCATATACATATAACTGTATTGTGGGGCTGTTTCACTGTAAGTCTTCTTTCATAAACTCATATCAATTGTGTAATACTAGTATAGATATTTAGAGTTTCCCCGGCAACTACGTCTAGCTTTAAGCCCTGTTGATCACTCTTAAATACAAACAAAACTAGATCCCGCATAGGATTACCAGATACAGTCTTCCCTCCTCTTGGGGTTAAACAATATGGAGACGTGAAAGGCAGCATTCTCGGTGAACCCTTTCTCAGACTGTCACCCTTAGACGTTGTAAAAGAAACTCTACTCCCTAGAGATGAGATTTTCTCTGTGAATGGCATCTCTTGAGTTTCTTCCAAATTCTCAGACTTTCCTGGTTTGATCTATTCTCTGTGAATAGCCTGTCTTGAATTTCTCGGGGTTTGGGGACCCACAGGCTTCCTAAAAGCATATCCGCCTCCTCTTGGGCGTTATACATGGACCCTACGACTTCTTAGAAGTATTCACAGCCTCCTCTTAGGCTTCGTATAAGGATTCTTCCTTCGGGAAGAGAGCCTCCTCTTGGGCTTCGTACAAATTGTCCCTCGGCTTCTTAAAAGTTTCCAGCCTCCTCATAGGCTTCGTACAAATTGTCCCGATGACCTCCTAGAGGTATAGGAACATAAATTAGTCATCTTAATAGAATAATCTTTCAAAGAGTCTAGATCTTTCTACTGTGAACATACTACTACTGTTTCTTTAAGCATAGTACAAAAGATAAAACTCTAGACTTGGACAGTCTAATCTCCTTGAGTCTCGAAGGCATTCTCAAGTAAGGAAAAACACCAGTAGACTCGGACAGTCTCCAATACCCTCTGGATTCCCCATTTCCTTAAAGAACAGGAAATAACCCTGATCCTCTGATCAATCCCAAAGCATAGCCTTACCTTTAATCAGTCTCTTTATAAGAACTGATTTTCTCTTTTAATCAACCTACTAGACCTGTCACTCAATTGAAACAGCAATCCTTTTAGCCTCCATCTCGGGCTTCGTACGAGATACAAAATCACTCTCTTGTTGAGTATAAAAGACTCTCTTGTTAAGTCAATCTCTCTTTTAACCTCCATCTCGGGCTTCGTACGAGATACAAATCACTCTCTTGGTGAGTATAAAAGACTCACTTGTTGAGTCAACCTTTAGCCTCCGTCTTGGGCTTCGTACAAGGCACACATACAAACACTCTCTTGTTGAGTCAACCCCTTTTAGCCTCCCTCTCGGGCTTCGTACGAGACACAAAAGCATCCTCTTGTTGGGTCAATAGCCTCCTCTTAGGCTTTGTATAAGAAAAACCCCGGTTGAGTCAATTAACCTTTTAGCATCAAAACTGTGCCTCATTCGCAGGATACAAACATCAACAACTCCTTTCATCTAATTGCTGTAAGCGGCAAGCCTCTGGATTATTTACATCCACGCCACTGTCCCTTTTTTAACATGAGAAATTCCTAAGGAAAGATAGCATTTCTCTACACTGAGTTAAAGTTTTCTCCTTCAGGTTAAAACCCCCTATAAAGGAAATTATGGCATTGCTAGGATTCACATATCCCAGTTAAAGTAATCCTCCTTTATAGTCAGTCACCCAACAGTGTGACAAACAGACCCCCTTTAGAGATGACAAATTCTCTCTAAAGACAACACCTTTTTAGCTTCACATCTTGGGCTTCGAACAAGATACAAATAGACCCTTCAGCTTCACATCTTGGGCTTTGAACAAGATACAAACTACCTTTTCAGTTTCACGTCTTCGGCTTTAAACAAGACACCAAAACACCATTTACTCCCATAGAATAGGAGGAACTACGATCGCTCTGATTTCCCTGTTTCGATAAACGGGAATACGTAGGCATAAGATTGAAAGAAAAATCTTAGCGAGCACACTAATCCAAAGCCCCAAATCCCATACCTTCACATATCAATAAAAAAGAATCAGTCCTAGCATCCTAACAAAATTCCCCATGAACATTCTCAGTGTTTCGTTCTAAACAAAGTAAGAAGAAAAAGGCCCCTTTACCATATAGCATATATAACCTAACATACCGCTGTTTAAACTCAGTATGCAAGTAGGGTTAATTGGAGACATCTATTTCCCTTCCTTAGTCAGCTCAATAGGATAAAAATTGAATCGACCTGTAGTAACCCCAGAGCGACAGTGCTTAAGAACCACGTCCAAAATCGCTCGCTACAGAAAAGTGGCGCCCACCATGGGGCCCTTTCTTTCTTTCTTTCTTTCTTTCTTTGGGGATTTCACTGGGATAGGACTTTTTTTGACTTCACTTGGATCTTAGGTCAAAACCTTTAAAGTTGGGAAGGTACCACAGAATGGCGACTCCGCCAGGGAGCCATTTTTGTCAGGAACATAGGATTCATAGCTCTTTAAAGTCTAGGACTTTAGGACAAATATATATACTTCTTTTCCTAATTGATATATGTGTTTATTTTTCTGCTAATGGGAATGCATGTGATGCCGCATGTGGAAAGATTGAGTATCACCTAGGAAAAACCTCTTTTAGTAGTGCGGAAACTATTGGAAATGGTTGTCACGCGATACTACCCTCTTCTGATGGTTCTTCAAAAAACATCACCTAGCACGGTTCCCGGCCCGCTGGTGTTTTCTCGACAAGAACTGACGATTTTGAGAGACAGGTACAAAAATCACTAGTATAAACCTTTGGGGCGGGGGGGGGGGGGGGGGGGGGGGTAGAGCCTTGACTTCATGGTGTGCTGCATTCATGCATTCATCTAAAAAAAACATTACATCAAAGAAAAACTTCTCTTCTAGTCTCTCTTTTTCAAACTAAACTAAGACAATGATTGCAAATGTCAGAGAAAAAGATTGCGCTCATGGACTTCGGTAGAAGGAGAACTCATAAGTATACCTTCAGGGTTCCAAAACTAGAGGATTTGAGCGGATTAGCGAGGATGATCACTAACCCTGAAGCTTTCAGAGCCAAGTACGGAGGTCTGCTACCTCTGTTAAGAGTCCATGTGATTGAAGGAATCATGGAGGCACTCATTCAATTTTACGATCCGGTCTATCACTGTTTCACATTCCCGGATTACCAGCTCGCACCAACGCTGGAGGAGTATTCTCACCTAACTGATTTACATATTACTAATCGAGCTCCTTTTTCTGGGCTAGAAGAAATTCCAAAAGATCAAACCATTGCAAGAGCAATTTATTTGGATGAGTCGGAAGTCAAAACTCACATGACCACCAAGGGTGGGCTCCCAGGTTTTCCATCCCAGTTCCTGACAAAGAAGGCTTTGTACTTTGCTAGTGTAGAGAACATGTCTGCTTTTGAAAGCATCTTTGTCTTACTCACCTACGGGTTATTTCTGTTTCCCAACATTAATAGCTTCGTCGATATCAACGCCATTAAGGTTTTTCTCATTGGAAACCCTATGCCAATCTTGCTCGCGGACGCGTATCATTCTATACACTTAGGAAATTTGTACAGCGGAGGGATGATCACGTGTTGTGTACCCCTACTATACAAATGGTTTATCTCCCATTTACCCAAGTCTGCTGCGTTTTGGGATCATAAGAGTACCTTGCGTTAGTTGCAGAAAACCATGTCTCTTACCAACTCTGATATAGATTGGTGCAATAGGATTTATGACGGGATCAAGATCATTGACCGTTGTGGAAACTTCCCTAACGTACCCCTCATAGGAACTAAAGGAGGAATCAATTACCATCCAGTATTAGTTCGTCGTCAATTTGGATACCCGATGAGGCATGTCTCGCATAATGCTCATCTGGAAGGTCTTTTCTTCAAAGAAGGAGAAAGTGACAGGGCACTAAAGATGGAAATAGTGCACGCTTGGAAACATGTTCATAAGAAAGGACGAGAGTCTCTAGGAAAACCGGATTGTGTCTCGGTGGAGCCTTATCTCCACTGGGTACAAACTAGAGCTCTCAAGCTAAAGATGCCTTATCCTCATCACGGAGTTCTTCCGCCGAGGGAATCTGTCATGTACTTCATGACTGAAACGGAAAAACTTCAGGTTACTCTCAACAAAGTTCAACAAGATAGGAGGTCTTGGAAGAACAAATACCGCACCCTCAATGTAGAGTGTACCAAAATACAACAACTGCTGAAAGATAAGGATGCTCTGATCGAGATTTTAGAGCAACATGCTGTGGATAATCAGGATGACCAAAGGAATTTGCTCGTTCCTTTCACTTGGCAAAGGAATGACAACCCGACAACGGCCCAAGAGCCCCGGTCCAAGAAATGGAAAGTACCAAAATCAGCACCCGGTTTCTCCCCAGAGAGGACTCGGGACCCCTTAGCTTAGGTTTCTGTTTCCGCACCTTGTAATCTACTGTATTTCTATTTTCGCAATCCTTTGAATTCAATAAAACGGGGTTTCCCCACTGTTTGATATTTGCAATCTAATTGTCGAAGTTTATTTTGATTAAACAAAAACAAAAAAAAAAAAATTAATATAATAATTGCATTCATCATTCTCACGTCACGTATTCTTCTTACCTACGAATCTCACGTTTGTGTCTCGGTTCTAGAGTCAAACTGTCTCATTCGTACAATACTCTGGCCAATCGTCAGAAAAAGATGGATGATCTCGAGGAAGAGAACAGAGAGTTGAGAGAAGAGATCGACGCTCTGAGAGAGGATATGAGAAAGCTTCATAACGACATGCAAGCCATGACAGAAGCTCAGCTATAAAGGACTGTGATCTCGGAGATCACCTCAATGCCCATAGTGGAAAAGTCCGATCCTAGGTACAAAATGCCGAAAGATCGTCCCTGGGGCTTGCCACTTAACTATATCCTGGAAGGATATATCCCGTTGGTTAATGAGGATCAGGGGACCGTAGCAGGAACCGCTGGGCCTGAAGGTTACAAACTTCAGGAAAGCGAAGATGCCAGGGGCATGACAGCAACTCTTGAAGGTCACAAACTTCGGGAGGCACCGAGAGTCTCGGCCATAATGACTATACCACCGCCCGTGGTACACACTGTCCCGGAAGGACAGATTCCACAGATACCTTCTGGTGGAAACGACAACATGTTCGAAAGAATGAATGAGTTCCAGGAACAGTTCCTGGGAATGCAGAAAGAACTGCAGGCCCTTCGCAGTCAGGATTTATTTGGAAAGGAAACCGCGGACCTCTGCTTGGTCCCCAATGTGAAAGTCCCGCACAAATTCCAGGTGCCCGACTTTGAAAAGTACAAGGGTAACTCTTGCCCTCAGAGTCACTTGGTGATGTACGCTCGGCGAATGTCAGCTCAGATAGAGAATCAAGATTTACTGATTCACTACTTTCAGGATAGATTAATCGGTGCCGCACTAAAATGATACATGGGTTTAAACCGTGCTACGATTAGCACTTTCAGAGCTCTTGGCACTGCCTTTGTCCAACAATATAAATACAATCTGGACATGGCACCCGACAGAGATCAACTCAGATCAATGTCATAAAAGGATAAGGAAACCTTTAAGGAATACGCTCAGAGATGGCGTGAAATTGCCGCTCAAATTTGTCCACCTCTTGAGGAAAAAGAGATGACAAAGATCTTCTTAAAGACCTTAAGCTCATTTTATTACGAAAGAATGGTTGCCAGTGCGCCCAGTGACTTCGTCGAGATGGTCGGTATGGGTGTTCGTCTTGAGGAAGCCGTCCGAGAAGGACGTCTAGTCAAAGACACTGGATCATCAAGTAGTACAAAGTGATACGGTAGTGCTCTCCCTAAGAAAAAAGAGCAGGATATTGGGAATATCTCTCTCGGAAATTGGCGCTCCCAAGATTTTCATCCAAGTACAAACGCGGAAGTGGCACCGAAATAGAGTCGCCAACAATGTGTATTTATCCCAAGAGAGGGAAAGGAAACACTGCGTAAACCTGAGGGAATGGAAAAAGCATGGTCTTGCGACCAAGAGAACTGGGTTCAGGAGTCAGTTATGCGAGAGAAAGGTATTAGCACCCCCACGCGTCCATCGTACCCGATGGGATCCACGCTTGCTGCTTCAATCAAAGGGTGTAAGGAAAGGATACTGGAAAAGGACAGCTAGCTGGAGAACTGGAAAAGGAACGGAGAGAGAAAGAGAAACAAATGTAGGGAAAATAAAAGAAGTGCTCAAATGGGCCCTACCCCACTGCCTACGTATCTCATCGGGAACATGAGAATCAGAGCGGCGTAGTTCCCCTCAGCTAAGGGAAAGTTGTTTGTGTTTTTTAGTGGAAACGTCAACGTTCGCGTCCTAGCAGTTAGGTGTTGCAGCTCGCTGTATGGAGACTTAGGCGTTACCTATTTGCGGTAGAACGGAAATGACGCATCCTTAAGGAATGAGTGAATGAGACGAGGAGAGAAATTCCTGAAGTAAAGACGTTATTGTTTGTTTGAAGTCTTTTAAGAAGAAGTATTTTGATTATTTTGTTTTTATAACGCATATTGCATTCAAGTCTATCGTATAAGATTGAATGCATCGCATGGTCGTCCTAACAGGCTGTATACTAAACACTCTAGGAAGGTGGAGAGAAACCCTCCTCCTTCCATTTCCCACACTTTAGGTTTAAGTGCAATGCATGTTATGCCATCATTAAGTGGTTTTTACTTTTGTTTTGAGATGAGAAAGATAGAGACTCAAATGGAGCAAAAGGTGAAAACTAAAGGGGACTAAGACTCACCCTAATGTTATCATATAGGGATGTTCCTAAGGTTAATGTGGTTTAAGAATCCTAATCCTAAAAGAAAAGGGAAAAAGAGCAAAAGAAGCAACTTACTTCCAAGATGGAAGTTAAGTTGATCTTAAAGAAGGATGAAGAAGAAATTATTCAAGGAAAGCATATAAATCCTTATCATGATCACAATTTAAAATATTAAAAGAAATAAGAGAAGATGAAAGGAAGAAATGTATGTGGAAGCATATCCACACACTTACTTACCCTTGCACCTACATGAAAAAGTTAGTTCAAAAACCATTTACAAGTAGTAAAATGAAGAAAGAATACCAAACAATGATTAAACCAATTAAGAACCAATGAATAAGGATCCTAAGAGATGAAACTCAATCAAGGTCAGAACCTAAACTATAAGAGTGTTCTCTAATGTTAAGGTATCAAACACACACAAACTATGTCCAATCAAAGTCTTAAACATCCAAGAAGTGAATCATGGAAGAAATAAATGAAGAATGAATGGAGATGCAAAGTGATCATGCAATAATGCCTCACAAAAGATCAAAGTTAGAACCATACATAATCCATAAATTCCTTAATATGCACATGAATCATCATACAAATCATGAATAAGAGAGTACAAGTAGAAGAAATAAGATGAAGTAGAAGTAAGGAAACGAAACAAGTCTCAAACTCATGCACAAAGTTACCTATTAGAGATGCATAACATGTAAAAGGATTAATGGATGTATATGGGCAGTGGCATACCATTGATGTAATGCAAATGGATTGAGGGAAATATCATACAAAATGTAAGCACCAAACCCTTAGATCATAAGAAGAGAACAAGAGAAGGAAACATGTCAAAGTTTCAAGTTATAACACACCAACTCATATTAACTGCAAATGCAAACCAAAGTGACTTATAATGCAACAAAGGTGACCTATAATATCATACAAATGACCTATAATATCACACAAGACAATCATAAAAGGATGGCACAAGTGCCTCATCAAAACATGTTAGAAGGAAGAAGAAGAATGTACATACAAGTAACTTCAAATGCAAGGCATCAACAAGTATCAAAGCACATGATAAAATTTGGAAAAACAAGTCCTAAACAACCTAAGTCAGAAGCACCAACATATATCAAAGCTCATGGAAAAATCTAGAGAAAGCATGACCAAAAGATTGCATAAGATCACATTGAAACACACCACAAAAGTGCTCAAAGAAGAACTCCTAAACACATGATAAAATGACTTTAAAAATCAAAAGAAAATTGATTTTGATGATTTAATGTGTTATCTAACAAATTCAAAAAGAATGGGTGAAAAATATCGTGTGAGATGGGAGAAAGAAAATGTGCAAATTTGAGTGCCAAAGAAGAACATCCATTAGAAAGAAATTAAAAGAAAATAATGCAATTATATGCAAAAATCCATGAAATCAGAATTAAAAATTAAATAAAATTATTTAAATGGGTTAACAACACACATGAATTAATTTGGGAATTTTAGAAATGTTTTACTATTTTTAAAATAAGAAAACCAAACAAATATGGAAAAGAAATAAAAAATATGAAAATAATGGGGAAGGGGTGCAACGAAAGCAATTTCCATGTTCAAAAATAGTTTGGGCCCAGTAATGTGGGGTGCAGATATCAATTAATGACCCAACCCAATACCAATGTGTGCACGTGTGTGATGCTGTGTACAATCAGTTACCATGTGATTCAATCATGGCCATACAATCAAGTCAACCAAAATCAATCATTAAAGCATGCATATCAAACGGATCCAGAACAAGGCACATGATAACAAACGTGTATGCACACACATACAATTGTCAGAGTTCAAAAGAAAAGAGCACATGAGATACACATGTTTTCATTAATGCGTTGGCAACGTTTAAACCATTGGATTAATCTCAATGCAAGATCATGAAAGAAGTACTCACATCAAATGAATCAGAGCTAAAGTCCACAATATGTAACGTGCACGTACACACACATAATCAATCTGAAGTCAAAAGAGCACATGCAAGTCACATGACAATTTAATGCGCTAGCAAGCTTATGACCACACGATGCAAATGATCAGACGGTTGTGTTCAAATCTGGCAAAAAAACCCTAGACGCATGCTCACCGGCCGGAGAACGGCCTCCGGTCGTCTTCTCCGGCCATTTCCGTCACCTGCAACCCTCACATCTCCCAGAAACATGCAAATCGTATACCAAAATGTAGAGGAACTCACGTAGGTCAAGAATATAGGCTCAGTTTTCATATACCACAATCATACAAAGAGAATCGAACACAATAAGTTTGCCCTAGGTTTTGCTCTACACCTCTAAGAGATCTATCAACTAGCCATAAATGTTGATTTGCATCTAGTAAGCCATAATCGAGCTAAAACAAGCAATAATGAACATAAATCGTGCAAGCACAGTTTGAGAAATTTGGAACCTGAAGCTTGAAGATCTTGGAAATGTTGAGAAAACCAGAGATAGCAACTTGCTTTTGAGTTTGATTTGACCAAATAAAGGTTTATGGACTTTGTATCTTGAAGAAAACCACACTGAAAATCCAATTGAGCTGAAGCTACACTTGGTGACTTGGACTTCTTCTCTTTTGTTCTTGATCAGAAATGAGACATTGATGATGATAGAGATGGAATGTGGATGAAGATTGATGAGTTCGTGTGAGATCAGAGAGAGAATAGAGAGAAAAAGTGAGAAGAATTTTGAAGTGAGAGTGAAAAATGAAGTTCCCATGAAACTGTGAGTGATTTTTCTTTATATATGTTGAGTTTAGATGTTTAACTCATTGTTAATTGAGTTGATTAGGTGAGGTTAAGTGAGTTGCCTCTAACTAACTGAGTCAAGTTAGTTAGGGCGAGTTGGAAGAGGTTTTGATGTGGTGCGAGTGAGGTTTATGAAGTTTATGGTGGTGATGGAATGGTGAGCTCATGATATGTGATTAGTGGTGGCAGCAGAAACTTGTTGAGCAAGTTTTATTTTTCTTCTTTGGGTGCATGGTAGTGTGGTAAGTACATAGTGTGTAGGAGGATATTTAGCCAAATGAAGTAATGGTTGAATGGTGTGTGAAGTATTGTCGTGCAAGCTGGTGAAACAACAACAACAATGTTGTCTTTTTTCTGATTTTGTAGCAGCATCATTTCAATGGAAATGGGAGAGTTTGATGAGGAATTTCTTTCATGTTGGTGCATGAAATAATGAGATATTGATGGCATTAGAAAGATGGCACATAATAGAACAAGTTTGGTGTGAATTTTGAATTGAATAGAGGTGTGTAAGATTGTATAAAATGGCTTAGAACATTGAGGTCCAAAGTTGGTACATGGGCGTGGCAGGTTGGTAGGCTGGCAAGGCAACATAACTTGGAAAATTCAGCATGAACATACCAACTTTGGACCACTATAACTCCATCATATCTTGCTCAATTGGAAAAATGTCCAACATCAAAGTTGAAGAGGACATTGGGATGAACAACTTTGATGTTCAACATTTTTTCATTTGAAGCTTCCTTCAATGAGAAAAATGGCTTAAAATTATGCCTACCATGTGTTTGACAAAATTATGGCGCGTGGGCCTGGTCTTGCTTGGTCATGACTTGGTTTGTGACCTAGTTTTGTCAAACTTTGATTGATCATAACTCCCTTAATTTTGATCCAATGGAAGAGTTCTTTATATGGATTTGAAGCTTGGAATGTCATCTTTAATTGGCTTAACTTGGACCTGAGGTTTGAAGCTTTTATCATGGAGAAAGGAAGCCTCAAAGTGTGGTTCAAAATGGTCCAAACATGCCATTTTTGGAAACCCTAAATTTCCAAAAATGGAAACTTTGTACATTTCTTGACTTTTCATGATTCCTCCATCATCTCTTGATCAAATTTGGTCCAATGAGCATATATAACTTGAATTTCATGAATTTGACCTTAAAAAGTCAGGAGTTGACTTTTTGCACTGCAAAGTTGACTTTTTCCCCAATTTCTTGATTATCAAGCAACTGATCAATTGAACCTCTTCTGAAACCAATTGATGAGCAATTTTCCATCCATATACACTTAGGAACATAAGTAATACCATGAGATTAAGTTTTATCCAAAAAATCAGAAATATATTGATTTTATGTCAAACCCTAATTTTGGTACCTTCTGATTATGAGGAAATAACACATCTTCCAAATCCAAATTCCCCTGAATATGATGTACATCCTATCTAACAAAGATGAGATATGACACTTGGAGGTGATAAAAACTCAAAGAGCTTGCCCATTTGAGGGTCATATCCCAATTTTAGACTGTTTTGTGTAGGAGATGATGCATTGTCCAATCTTCTTGTTGAATTTCCAACTTCCAATGCATTGTGGAATCAAAGTGAGAGGATATATGATATAAGAAACCCTTGAGGCTTGTTTGAAAACCCTTGGCTCTTATTCTCTTGCTTTGGATGATTAACACCTTTGAGAACCACTGATCACATGCCCTTATGCAACCAATGATATGCAATTTATGACCTACTATGGAATGCAAATGAGTAAAGCATAGACCAATTTATTGAGAAATCATGAGGGAAAATTTTGAGGTATTACAGCTGCCCCTATTCAATCGACTGTGAATCTGAATGGATGAAAGCAACGGCTATCAGGAATTCAAGATATATAGGGATTGAATACAAAAATAACCGAGAAAAATTTGCACTGTGTGGAAAAATGTTGCAAATGAAGCAATGGTAAGAAAGAGAAGTTTGTGAGAAAGAATTTGGAACCATTAGACCCCGTTGGAAACCTATTGGGAACTGGTGAACTACCTGTCGGGAACTGGTAAGCTTGGACCTGGGTTACCTATCGGGAATGGGTAAGTGGACCTGTCGGGAACTGGTAAGGTTCAAACTAAAGGGAGCTGTCGGGGACGGCTGCAGTTTATAAGCAAGGCTTACCTATCGGGGATGGGTAAATGGACCTGTCGGGAACTGGCAAGGTTAAAACTCAAAGGTGCTGTCGGGGACGGCTGCAGTTTATAACCAAGGCTTCCCTATCGGGGATAGTTAAATGGACCTGTCGGGAACTGGCAAGGTTAAAACTAAAAGGTGTTGTCGGGGACGGATGCAGTTTATAACCAAGGCTTACCTATCGGGGATGGGTAAATGAACCTGTCGGGAACTGGCAAGGTTAAAACTCAAAGGTGCTGTCGGGGACGGCTACAGTTTATAACCAAGGCTTACCTATCGGGGATGGGTAAATGAACCTGTCGGGAACTGGCAAGGTTAAAACTCAAAGGTGTTGTCGGGGACGGCTGCAGTTTATAACCAAGGCTTACCTATCGAGGATGGGTAAATGGACCTGTCAGGAACTGGCAAGGTTAAAACTCAAAGGTGCTGTCGGGGACGGCTGCAGGAATCCTATCGGGGATGGTTCCAAAAAACTTGTAAGCTGAGAGATATGACTCTGTGGGGAGAAAAAGAGGTGAAACCCTTTGCGCTGCTTTGCAATGTCTGTTGGGGAATGAACATGGCATTCTTTCTGGCTTTGTCAATGATATAAGGAGCAAAGTTTTGGGCTCTCGCACGAGTTATCAAAACTGGCCTATGTTGCACATGCATATGTTTGAATTTTTCCATGGTGTAATGCTCCATCTCAAATGGAAATGCTACGCATTTTTGAGGATGCTATGCATACTATTTGAAAAATGCAAAGAGGTTCCTTAGCAAAATAAATGCTGAGGAAAAGAAGGCAACTCCGCTGGGGATAACAAGCCGGATTGACTTCGTGGTCGCAAACCGTACTCGGGAAGACAAATTGACCTGATCTCCTGATCTGGGCACTGACCTGACAAACCTGTTGAGGTTGCTATAGGAAATGATAACTTTGCTGGGGAGGCATCGTCTGAATCAGTCTACTTGGGGAATAACTATAACCATAGAACTCCGTTGGGGAAATGAGCTTACAACAAACTCTGCTGGGAGAGCCACTTCAGAGCGTCTCGTGCTGGAAATGTCCCTTAAGAGGATTTTATAGAAGACCACGCCTCTTCAAACTCTACTGGGGATAATAGATTTGGAACACCTCCTGCTGGGGAAATTTCAAAATGCTCCGTGCTTGGGATGACGACTTCACTCAGGATTCACAACCGTTATTGATACAGAAAAGCTTGTAGCTGTTGGAAGTAATGAATGGGAGAATCGACTTAATAAGATACAACACTACCCATTTGAAACTTGACTTGTTAATAACGAATCGTCGAGCGCGACCGCCAGCCAGACGATGGATTCAAGCAGTAAACGTTATGACAAAAGAGTGAAATGAGAATCTTTTTCTGAACATGATGGCTACAGTACTACCATTTGACAATGTTGCTGGGGATCATGAAGCTCTGTAAATACGCTGGGGATGACCACCTCCAGGAATAACTTCCCTACTGAGAAACCGTCTTTGCTTGGGGAGGAACGATCACTTGAGTCTCGCAAAAGGATGCCCACCTGGTTGGAGGGGAAGATCAAACCATCTCTACCCTGTCTAGGGACTTGAACTCTTGCGGGAGAAAGGCAAATCCAACTTCGATTGGGGAAACCAAACCTTATGTCTCTCGCTAGGGAGGATACTTTGCCGAGGACAATACCGTCTTGGCTATTTTTGTCGGGGAAACTAGCAATGCTAATACCTCACTGGGGAACGATACCCTCTGGCGCCTTGCCGAGGAAGAGAAATTCCATGTTGGGAACTACTTTGGCGCTTCACACTTCTAATGATCGACTGCACGCCAAATATCACAAGCGAACTCCCGACTTACCTCGTACCACATGGTCTATTGGGATAAATCGTCTCAAGAGGATTTTACAGAAACCTGGCATTCAAAATGCCCCAGGGTATTCAAACTCTCGGAGAGATTTATAGATCTCGACATAACTGCCTCAGCCTGCATAGTGTATGAGAGAATTTGCCTCGACAAGACTCGTAAAGATTTGAAATACTCTGCCCCAGTATACTGAATCTTGAAGAGGTGCTTTTGATTAACCATCTTTTGGAGTAGGATAGCTTCTCGTGCTCTTGAGGTGGCCTGCCTCAATATAATCCTTACAGTGATTTTGCCCCTGACCGATTGATCTTCGAGAGATTTGCCTAATCTCGACATGATTGCTCCATACCTTTGACACAATTGCCCCAAATTAACCGAACGACAGAGATATTTCACAATGTAATTGCCCCAAATTGACAACTTCTTGGCACGAATTGTCGTGAAAATCCGCGCTTAACAGAATCACTTGGTCACATGCCCCTTGTCACTCTCATCCCTCGGAGCTTTCAAGCCTCTCACTTTGGCGTGATCAAAATTCTCGACTGATGTTCACTTTGTGAGCCTTACTGGTGTCAAATACATGTAAGCAAGCATAAAAATTTATATTCTAAGAATGAGAATTATAATGCAACACATACATTAATCTCGAAGTTTTTAATCGAAAAGATATCGCCGATACTTGTGCACGAGTCATTGGTTAAGGTGCGACACATATCTTTTTTTTATGGAAAATAGCATGCACATGCAATACCAACCGAGGTCTTTTAGCACAACTCATGGGAGTCAGGAACGCTATCTTATTGAAATACGCCTTTAGAATAAACCCTATTTCAATTAGGACTTTTGAGGGTTGTAACGTGGTCTGGTTCATGGTTTAAGAAAAAAGGATTTATGGCTCAAAATTTTGTTTGTACCCCCCATTCTCCTTGATGTTCTCCAGTCCTACATTCAGCTAACTCGTCACAAGCGCTCACCTTTCAAAAGTTTATGAACGGTGTGAGGATGGTTAAGGAACCCACACGGTTTACAGAGTGACATTCACCCCTTTTTTCCTTTGGTGTCCGTGGTCACACAACTTGTTCTTTCCTTGAGGATTTTTCTTTTTGTTCCTCTCATTTTTTCGCTTTTCGTTCTTTTGTTTTCATCTGATTTTTCCTGGACTTATCCTTTTTCGAATTTTTCGATTTTGAAGTCTAGCAGGATGCCCTAACTTTTTCCTAAGTCACTTGTTTTCAAGTTTTGACTTAGCGGGGTTTTTTCTTTTTTTGTTTTTTGTTTTTTTGAACTACTATTTTTTTGAACAAATCGTGCGACCCAGGTTTGTCTGACTGGTTTGAAATGGTGGTGACTGCCTCATTCCTTAGTTGATGAAGGATAACTGTAGGTGTAATTGATCCTTAGATGCACATTCCTTTTGAAATTTGAACGCTCGGTCAAATTAACTGACACCTACCATGCCCCAGGTTAAGATTGAGGTTTTTTTTTCATTTTCAGAAAGAAACTCCTACTTCTAAGCTCAACAGGGTTTGACAAAGGTTTCACTCCCTTATATCTCCGGTGTTTAGGAATTTGAAACAATGCCTGTACATCCTCAACAGGGTTTTATCCAAAAGCATACAACCAAAGATTGTGCGTTTTACCTCATCATCCTCCCTCCAAGAGTTTAAACAAGAAGGTTAGCATTGCAGTGCATACAAACATTAAATGAGTGAATACGAATGAAATTTTCGAGAAAAAACATATTTATTGCATTAAAATCATCATTCAAGAACAAACAAGTTTGTTACATGCAAACATTAACTAGTAATGCAAATTACAAATGAAAATGCAGTAAAGAAAATTGATATTCGCCATTGCTGAGGAGGCTTGGCTCCGACTGGACTGATTGCTTCAGGAGATGTCTTTGTGGTCCCAAGTGCTCACTTGAGAAGCTTCAGTTAAAGTACAGACCGTCTTCGGTGAAATTGATAAACCCAACATCAATGAGATCTTGCACCTTTAGCCTGAACACCTTGCAATCTTCAAGGGTATGCCCCTGTTTCCCTGAGTGATACTCGCATCTAACACTCTTGTCATAATTTGGGGGAAAGGGATACGGAACAGGCGAAGCTTCCTTTAGTTCGATCAAAGAGTCTTGAAGTAAACGGGCAAGTAGATAACTGTAAGGAACAGTAATTTGATCAAACTTTCTCTCATGCCTTCTGGACTTTTGTTGACTCTTTATATGATGGTTGTGTTGCCGATACCTACTTGTGCCTTCCTCTCGTTCGGGCGCTTTCTTCCTTAGACTTGGCTTAGGAACAGGCAACAGTTGAGGACGAGAAGATTCCAAGACCACAGGTTGTAAGAAATGCCCCTGACTTGGTGCAACTTCAGGAGGGAAAACTGGGATATTCACTTCTTTCGCAACAACAGGAGTGAGGTCACCTTGTATGCATATGCCGCCCGGCTTGAATTCAATTGTCTTCAAGTCAATCAGATCCTGGACCACATGATAAAAGGCTTTACATCATGCCCCGGCGCACCAGAGTAAAAGTCACAATGGGCATTTGCATCGTAATCGACTGGGAGCTTTCCACGAGGAGGATTTATCGTCCGAAGTTCAACCAATTGGAGCTGAAGTAGATACCTCAACAGCGGAGCATAAGACATAGGAATTGGATCAAAGATTCTGTCAGCTTTCCTCGACTTTGGTGGGTTCTTCTTAGCCTTGGGGTTGTCTTAGGAAACGAGAGATAACTGCTGACGAGGAAATTCCAGAAACCCAGGTTGTGCAGAAAATCTGTGAGGCACGTCACTCTTTGGGAGGGATCCCTCAAACAATGGAGGGGAGACAATTCCAGCCATGACCTCAGGTATGGGATTATCATATTTGCTTAACACACCTCTCACAACTTCCATAACCAGACTCATCTGAGTCTTCAGTTGGTGTACCTCATCCTTCAGCATTTTCTGGTCCTGAATCAAGGCTTACATGTCCCCCATAAACTGCCCCATTTGGCTTCGCATTTCCCTCAGCTTTGCTTGAACTTGATCCATGGTCAACTTCCAGCTTCTTTGAAAAAGTTAAGTCTGAAATTCTGAAGAGAACCAGATCAGGATGAGAATAACCAGCTTCAAACACCTGTTATGCAAATGAGTATGAAGATGCTATGCAAATGCTATGTTCGAATATTTCCAAGGAATCATTATGCTTTGATTCGAAATTTTTCCTTACACTGACCACAAGAAATAAATGGAAACTCTCAGTAGCAAGTCTCAAAGTTAATATCCCTTGGAAATACAAGAACATGTATGCAAAAATGTTGATGCAGATGCAACAGACATGGGATCAAAGCTTCCATATAATCTGGATAACTGCTGTGCTGGTGACCGAATAAGTTCATAGGTCGGCTCTGAAGAGAACATCGGAATACCAGAATATCCGACTAATCAGAATACCAGGATGCCGGGATATCGGCCTAATCAGAATACCAGAATAAACAGAACACCGGCGTGATCAGAATACGGGGATGCCAGAATATCGACATAATCAGGGTGTCGGGATAATCGGAATACCCTAATACCAGGCTGATGAGTCCACACTGATAAGAGAACCAAAATACCAGGTAGGATGAAAGTCAAGGTTACCTGCAAACCTGTAAACAACCCGCCCCTCTTACATGTGGGTACTATGAACCTCAGTATCCCGGGCTCTCAGGTTGAGAAATTATGACACGTTCACCATTTCTGGTTTGGCATCATCACCAATCGAGGAGGCCTCCACTGATTCACAAAAATGAAAGGTCCTCAGCTTCAGGCACTGAGGCCTAGAAGCAATAGTACATTCATCCCTCGGGGTACAGTACTATCGCCAATCGAGGAGTGCCTCCACTGATTCTCTTTCAAAAAGGACGTCCTGCAGCAAGTTCCCAGCATTGGGTCCTCGGATCGAGAATGTACAATGGGTTTGCCACAGAACGTGGTCTGCCACCGTCACATCTCGGGAGGAGTGCTGCAACTGAGTCCTCGGGAATGGTCACCAGAGTCGACGTTCCTCAAGAGATTAACTACTGGCCTGCATAACATGCAGTAGCAGAAAGCTCCCGATAGAACCTCGTCTGGTTGTAGGTCTCATGAACAACAATACGTGGTCACCACCACGCAAGCGTCACCACTATCCACTCTAATACCTATGTGTGTACTCAAACCTGGGTAGTGGGCTTATCCCTCAGAACACCCTGCCCACCAAACAGAAAAACCAGCACAGTCCAACATATAATGATATGCAATGCAGTAAATGCAGTAAAAACAGTAATACAATAAGATACAGTAAAGCAGTAATACTATAAACAGTAATACAGTAAAACAGCAAAAACACAGCACCACAGTAAACACCCAATGAAAGAAAAACAAACAAGCGCTAGGATTGACTAGCTAAGGGAACCAGAGATTCTGGGTTCGGTCCCCAGCTGGCGCTCCCGGGATTTTCATACAAGTACAAACGCGAAAGTGGCACCGAAACAGAGTCGCCAGCAATGTGTATTTATCCCAAGAGAGGGAAAGGAAACACTGCGTAAACCTGAGGGAAAGGAAAGAGCATGGTCTTGCGACCAAGAGAACTGGGTTCGGGAGCCGGTTACGCGAGAGGAAGGTATTAGCACCCCCACGCGTCCATTGTACCCGATGGGATCCACATTTGCTGCTTCAATCAAAGGGTGTAAGGAAAGGATACTGGAAAAGGACTGCTAGCTGGAGAACTGGAAATGGAAAGGAGAGAGAAAGAGAAACAAATGTAGGGAAAATAAAAGAAGTGCTCGAATGGGCCCTACCCCACTGCCTACGTATCTCATCGGGAGCATGAGAATCAGAGCGGGGTAGTTCCCCTCAGCTAAGGGAAAGTTGTTTGTGTTTTTTAGTGGAAACGTCAACGTTCGCGTCCTAGCAATTAGGTGTTGCAGCTCGCTGTATGGAGACTTAGGCGTTACCTGTTTGCGGTAGAACGGAAATAACGCATCCTTAAGGAATGAGTGAATGAGATGAGGAGAGAAATTCCCGAAGGAAAGACGTTATTGTTTGTTTGAAGTCTTTTAAGAAGAAGTATTTTGATTATTTTGTTTTTATAACGCATATTGCATTCAAGTCTATCGTATAAGATCGAATGCATCGCATGGTCGTCCTAACAGGCCGTATGCTAAACACTCTAGGAAGGTGGAGAGAAACCCTCCTCCTTCCATTTCCCACACTTTAGGTTTAAGTACAATGCATGTTATGCCATCATTAAGTGTTTTTTACTTTTGTTTTTAGATGAGAAAGATAGAGACTCAAATGGAGCAAAAGGTGAAAACTAAAGGGGACTAAGACTCACCCTAATGTTATCATATAGGGATGTTCCTATGGTTAATGTAGTTTAAGAATCCTAATCGTAAAAGAAAAGGGAAAAAGAGCAAAAGAAGCAACTTACTTCCAAGATGGAAGTTAAGTTGATCTTAAAGAAGGATGAAGAAGAAATTATTAAAGGAAAGCATATAAATGCTTATCATGATCACAATTTGAAATATAAAAAGAAATAAGAGAAGATGAAAGGAAGAAATGTATGTGGAAGCATATCCACACACTTACTTACCCTTGCACCTACATGAAAAAGTTAGTTCAAAAACCATTTACAAGTAGTAAAATGAAGAAAGAATACCAAACAATGATCAAACAAATTAAGAACCAATGAATAAGGATCCTAAGAGATGAAACTCAATCAAGGTCAGAACCTAAACTATAAGAGTGTTCTCTAATGTTAAGGTATCAAACACACACATACTATGTCCAATCAAAGTCTTAAACATCCAAGAAGTGAATCATGGAAGAAATAGATGAAGAATGAATGGAGATGCAAAGTGATCATGCAATAATGCCTCACAAAAGATCAAAGTCAGAACCATACTCAATCCATAAATGCCTTAATATGCACATGAATCATCATACAAATCATGAATAAGAGAGTACAAGTAGAAGAAATAAGATGAAGTAGAAATAAGGAAAAGAAACAAGTCTCAAATTCATGCACAAAGTTACCTATTAGAGATGCATAACATGTAAAAGGATTAATGGATGTATATGGGTAGTGGCATACCATTTATGTAATGTAAATGGAATGAGGGAAATATCATACAAAATGTAAGCACCAAACCCTTAGATCATAAGAAGAGAACAAGAGAAGGAAACATGTCAAAGTTTCAACTTATAACACACCAACTCATATTAACTGCAAATGCAAACCAAAGTGACTTATAATGCAACAAAGGTGACCTATAATATCATACAAATGACCTATAATATCACACAAGACAATCATAAAAGGATGGCACAAGTGCCTCATCAACACATGTTAGAAGGAAGAAGAAGAATGTAAATACAAGTAACTTCAAATGTAAGGCATCAACAAGTATCAAAGCACATGATAAAATTTGGAAAAATAAGTCCTAAACAACCTAAGTCAAAAGCACCAACATATATCAAAGCTCATGGCAAAATCAAGGGAAAGCATGACCAAAAGATTGCACAAGATCACATTGAAACACACCACAAAAGTGCTCAAAGAAGAACTCATAAACACATGATAAAATGACTTTAAAAATCAAAAGAAAATTTATTTATATGCTTTAATGTGTTATCTAACAAATGCAAAAATAATGGGTGAAAAATATTGTGTGAGATGGGAGAAAGAAAATGTGCAAATTAGAGTGTCAAAGAAGAGCATCCATTAGAAAGAAATTAAAAGAAAATAATGCAATTATATGCAAAAATCCATGAAATTAGAATTAAAAATTAAAGAAAATTATTTAAGTGGGTTAAGAACACACATGAATTAATTTGGAAATTTTAGAAATGTTTTACTATTTTTAAAATAAGAAAACCAAACAAATATGGAAAAGAAATAAAAAATATGAAAATAATGGGGAAGGGGTGCAACGAAAGCAATTTCCATGTTCAGAAATAATTTGGGCCCAGTAATTTGGGGTACAGATATCAATTAATGACCCAACCCAATACCAATGTGTACGTGTGTGATGCAGTGTACAATCAGTTACCATGTGATTTAATCATGGCCATACAATCAAGTCAACCAAAATCAATCATTAAAGCATGCATATCAAACGGATCCAGAACAAGGCACATGATAACAAACGTGTATGCACACACATACAATTGTCAGAGTTCAAAAGAAAAGAGCACATGAGATGCACATGTTTTCATTAATGCGTTGGCAACGTTTAAACCATTGGATTAATCTCAATGCAAGATCATCAAAGAAGTACTCACATCAAATGAATCAGAGCTAAAGTCCACAATATGTAACGTGCACGTACACACACATAATCAATCTGAAGTCAAAAGAGCACATGCAAGTCACATGACAATTTAATGCGCTGGCAAGCTTATGACCACACGATGCAAATGATCAGACGGTTGTGTTCAAATCTGGCCAAAAAACCCTAGACGCGTGCTCACCGGCCGGAGAACGACCTCCGGTCGTCTTCTCCGACCATCTCCGTCACCTGCAACCCTCACATCTCCCAGAAACATGCAAAACGTATACCAAAATGTAGAGGAACTCACGTAGGTCAAGAATATAGGCTCATTTTTCACATAACACAATCATACACAGAGAATTGAACACAATAAGTTTGCCATAGGTTTTGCTCTACACCTCTAAGAGATCTATCAACTAGTCAGAAATGTTGCTTTGCTTCTAGTAAGCCATAATCGAGCTAAAAAAAGCAATAATGAACATAAATCGTGCAAGCACAGTTTGAGAAATTTGGAACCTGAAGCTTGAAGATCTTGGAAATGTTGAGAAAACCAGAGATAGCAACTTGCTTTTGAGTTTGATTTGACCAAATAAAGGTTTATGGACTTTGTATCTTGAAGAAAACCACACTGAAAATCCAATTGAACTGAAGCTACACTTGGTGACTTGGACTTCTTCTCTTTTGTTCTTGATAAAAAATGAGACATTGATGATGATAGAGATGGAATTTGGATGAAGATTGATGAGTTCGTGTGAGATCAGAGAGAGAATAGAGAGAAAAAGTGAGAAGAATTTTGAAGTGAGAGTGAAAAATGAAGTTCCCATGAAACTGTGAGTGATTTTTCTTTATATATGTTGAGTTTAGATGTTTAACTCATGGTTAATTGAGTTGATTAGGTGAGGTTAAGTGAGTTGCCTCTAACTAACTGAGTCAAGTTAGTTAGGGCGAGTTGGAAGAGGTTTTGATGTGGTGTGAGTGAGGTTTATGAAGTTTATGGTGGTGATGGAATGGTGAGCTCATGATATGTGATCAGTGGTGGCAGCTGAAACTTGTTGAGCAAGTTTTATTTTTATTCTTTGGGTGCATGGTAGTGTGGTAAGTACATAGTGTGTAGGAGGATGTTTAGCCAAATGAAGTAATGGTTGAATGGTGTATGAAGTATTGTCGTGCAAGCTGGTGAAACAACAACAACAATGTTGTCTTTTTTCTGATTTTGTAGCAGCATCATTTCAATGGAAATGGGAGAGTTTGATGAGGAATTTCTCTCATGTTGGTGCATGAAATAATCAGATATTGATGGCATTAGAAAGATGGCACATAATAGAACAAGTTTGGTGTGAATTTTGAATTGAATAGAGGTGTGTAAGATGGTATAAAATGGCTTAGAACATTGAGGTCCAAAGCTGATACATGGGTGTGGCAGGTTGGTACGCTGGCAAGGCAACATGACTTGGAAAATTCAGCATGAACATACCAACTTTGGACCACTATAACTCCATCATAACTTGGTCAAATGGAAAAATGTCCAACATCAAAGTTGAAGAGGACATTGAGATGAACAACTTTAATGTTCAACATTTTTTCATTTGAAGCTTCCTTAAATGAGAAAAATGGCTTAACATTATGCCCACCATGTGTTTGACAAAATTATGGCGCGTGGGCCTGGTCTTGCTTGGTCATGACTTGGTTTGTGACCTAGTTTTGTCAAATTTTGATTGATCATAACTCCCTTAATTTTGATCCAATGGAAGAGTTATTTATATGGATTTGAAGCTTGGAATGTCATCTTTAATTGGCTCAACTTGGGCCTGAGGTTTGAAGCTTTTATCATGGAGAAAGGAAGCCTCAAAGTGTGGTTCAAAATGGTCCAAACTTGCCATTTTTGGAAACCCTAAATTTCCAAAAATGGAAACTTTGTACATTTCTTAACTTTTCATGATTCTTCCATCATCTCTTGATCAAATTTTGTCCAATGAGCATATATAACTTGAATTTCATGAATTTGACCTTAAAAAGTTAGGAGTTGACTTTTTCCACTGCACAGTTGACTTTTTCCCCAATTTCTTGATTATCAAGCAACTGATCAATTGAACCTCTTCTGAAACCAATTGATGAGCAGTTTTCCATCCATATACACTTAGGAACATAAGGAATACCATGAGATCAAGTTTTGTCCAAAAAATCAGAAATATACTGATTTTATGTCAAACCCTAATTTTGGTACCCTCTGATTAGGAGGAAATAACACATCTTCCAAATCCAAATTCCCCTGAATATGATGTACATCCTATCTAACAAAGATGAGATATGGCACTTGGAGGTGATAAAAACTCAAAGAGCTTGCCCATTTGAGGGTCATATCCCAATTTTAGACTGTTTTGTGTAGGAGATGATGCACTGTCCAATCTTCTTGATGAATTCCCAACTTCCAATGCATTGTGGGATCAAAGTGAGAGGATATATGATATAAGAAACCCTTGAGGCTTGTTTGAAAACCCTTGGCTCTTATTCTCTTACTTTGGATGATTAACACCTTTGAGAACCACTGATCACATGCCCTTATGCAACCAATGATATGCAATTTATGACCTACTATGGAATGCAAATGAGTAAAGCATATACCAATTTATTGAGAAATCATGAGGGCAAATTTTGAGGTATTACAGAAAGTAAAGGCGGCGTTATCAACCAGTAGCGGTTGTGACTCCTGCTATCAATCCTGCGCCTATTTCTACGTATCAACCTCAGGTTGCGCAGAGCCAACCTAATCAGTAAAGGACTCAACAGCCTCTTCAGCAGGCTCGTCCTCCATACAATAAAAACCGTACAACTCGGCCACCAGGATTTGATCCTATACCCGTATTGTACGCAGAACTATTTCCGTTACTACTGGCTAAGGGGCATGTCCAGACTAAGTCCCCTCCTACAGTACCGAAAAATCCGCCTTTTTGGTTTAAGGTGGATCAGACTTGCCCTTACCATCTAGGAGGACCAGGGCATAACATAGAGAATTGTATTAATTTCAAATCCGATATGCAAAAGCTTGTTAGGAGCGGGGTCTTATCTTTCAAGGATACGAATCCTAATGTTCTCACAAACCCGTTGCCTCAACACGAGAAAGCTACAGTCAATTTGATAGAGGGAGAAACTAACAACGTCTATCAAATTCATGATGTACTCTTGTTAAGGACCAATCTGGTCAAGATGCATTGTAGACAGAGTAGATATGGCCATGTGCCACCTCATAACTATCACCAGTGTGATATCTGCTCTAAAACCAATCGAGGATGTTCTGTGGTGCAATCAGCTCTACAGGAACAGATGGATCTCGGATGGATCCAAGAGCACCGAGTTCGTGGAGTTAACATGGTTTACACGAATTCCAACATCATTCAGAACCACGACATCCGTGCAATGAATGTCAACTTGGTGGCGATGCATTCCAGGCAAAGCCAGTATCATAATCTACCGCGGTACGATTACAGTTCCTGTCTGACTTGCTCGGTAAACAAACAGGGATGCTCTTTTGTACAAAAGGCCCTCCAGCGTCATATGGATCTTGGATGGATCCAGGACTACCATGATAGGAATCCCTATCAGATCAACATGATTCAAATCTTCGATATTCGCTTGATGAATACCAGCCTGGTGGAGTTACATGCTAAACAGGTCCGGCTCGGGTTCCTAGTATCACATAATTATCAGAGCTGTAGGGCAGGTTGCGAAAACGATCAAGGCTGTGCCCTTGTCCAGGAAACCCTTCAGCACTTGTTGAACCACTGGTGGCTTTCAATCTATATGGATAAAGACACCCAGCAAATTAGTATTACCAACGGGAACCCTACTCGACATCAAAGTCGGGACATTCGATCTGTGGAAACTGACCTAGTGAGGTTACATTGTATTCAAAGCGGGCGTGACCAGGTGCCACCACACAACTATGAACGTTGTAGAGTCTGTTCAGAAGGTAACCAAGGATGTTACCTTGTGCGAACAGCTCTTCAGGGTCAGGTGAATCGTAGAGAGATTCACCCATATCCGGGTTCCGGACCAATCAACTGGGCGTCAGACTACCTCGCTGATCAAATTGAGGACGTTGTCATAATCTCGGATCATCAGAGAAACAAGGATGTTAATACCATCATCCCTCTACTTGACGAATCGAGAGTTCCCAACCAGGAGCAGATCGAAATTGCTTACGATGGTCAAAAAAATCAGAAGGCTCCCATAGTCATCTATCTACCAGGACCATTACCGTATGAATCAACTAAGGCTATCCCTTACAAATACGGTGCAACAACAGTCGAGAATAGAAAGGAAATTCCATTACCCTCTGTCGTGAATATTGCAGACTTCAGTCGAGTAACACAGAGTGGTCGAATCTTCAACCGAGGAGTTGGAGAACTTAACAAAGAAAAGGAACCTCAGAAAGAAGTTCCCAATCCACCAGTCGGTCAATCCAGTAATCCCGACCTTTCGAAAAACGATGATGAGATGCTGAAGCTCATCCAAAGGAGTGAATACAACATTGTTGATCAACTGTTACAAACTCCTTCAAAGATCTTTGTGCTGTCACTTTTACTCAGTTCAGATGCGCACAGGGAGGCTCTACAGAAAGTTTAGAGCAAGCCTTTGTGGAACAGGATGTAACAATCAGACAGTTCGATTACATTGTCTCTAACATCACTTCCTGCAATAACTTGGGATTTAGTGATGAGGAATTACCTGAAGAGGGTCGCCGTCATAACATGGCGCTCAATATCACGGTCAGCTGCCAGGGCGATGCTTTAGCCAGCGTACTGGTACACACAGGGTCAGCCCCGAATGTTATGCCGAAGTCCACTTTGATGCAATTATCCTTCAAAGAACCCCCGATGAGAACCAGTAAGGTCGTCGTCAAAGCATTTGACGGGTCCAGAAAAACGGTTATACGTCTCAGGAAGAGGTGCCTACGCCCTTTTGCTATCCCGCACAGAGTCCGAGATTTATACCCAGGTCAGACATCGAAATGATATACGGAGATTGTGATCCGGAAGGATGCCGTGCTCCACCAAACTCATTAGAGGAGGACACTCTGATGAAGGACAACTTTGACCACAACTATTATGGCTTGATGGATGGCCTGCCAATGTGGCAACCGTATCCAGGAGACTTGGGGCAAGGAAATCAGCCGAACAATGAAAATCAGCTGAGCATCATTGAACAGAATACTTGCGTCCCCACCATGTCATGGGATCAACAATCAGGTCATTCAGAAAACGTCCAGTATGACGATGAATTTGCAACGTTTACGGGACTTGAATTCATCAACTATACTTTTCCGGAGGTCAACGCCATCGAGAGGGATGACTCCTCCAGTTCCACAGAAGTGTGGGACACCTTGGGACAACCAAGTGGGAAATAGGACTATATGGTCAAGTACACTGCTCCCGAAAGTTCTTGTATCAGGTTAGAAGATATCCAGCCAACTCGATGGGGAGATCTACCTGAGAGCACAAATGCTATGCAAAATGCAACAGAGGAATCCTCCTACGACAACTCTGCCTGGGAGACAGATTCCAATGATCCTGCTCCACCAAAAATCAGCGTTATTTCTGAAGACAAATCAAGGAAGGTACCAGACTTTGTGATTCACCGAGGAGTTCGCCGCCAATGGGTTGCTGTCGATGTTTCGAAGATTGTTCATAAGTCAAAGTAATTGTCGTCTTTAACCTTTCACCGTGCCCAGGTGAAACGAATGTTTTGATAGGGCTCACTTTCTGTAAATATCCCTCTTCGCTCCGCCCAAAGCGACAGAGCTTTGTTTTATAGGGCTGTAGTTTCAAGAATCGACTTGTTCATTAATAAAATAACGTCGTTCTGTAATTTCGGCATTAATTGATGTTTTCTCTTTTTGCTTTTCTCAGAAAATGGTAATCCTAAAAAACAACTCAATAATAAAAACAAGCAGTTTTCCAAAGAAATACACTGCACACACTCTTGCATTTTCTCTATCTCTTCGAAACACAAATCATACCGTCATGCAGATTGCTTGTTTTAAACCCCGTTGAAACATACGATCCGATGCCTTCTCCCAACTTTGAGTTCCCGGTATTTGGGGCTGAAGAAGAAAATGACGACGAAATTCCAGAAGAGATCTCCCGATTACTCAGACAGGAGGAAAGGTCCATTGAACCTCATAAAGAGCCATTGGAAATGGTAAACTTAGGTTCGGAAAAAGAGAGAAAAGAAATCAGGATTGGGGCACTGCTCAGTCCAACTGCCAGAGAGGGTTTGGTTAAGCTTCTCAAAGAATTCCCCGATGTATTCGCTTGGTCTTATCAGGATATGTCAGGGTTGGATACCAGCATCGTGGAACATCATTTACCGTTGAGATCGGAATGTCCGCCAGTAAAACAGAGGTTGAGACGGACTCACCCAGACATGTCCGTAAAAATCAAAGAGGAGGTACAGAAATAGATTGATGCGGGTTTCCTCGCCACATCAGAATATCCTCAATGGTTAGCCAACATCGTACCAGTTCCGAAAAAGGACGGAAAGGTCAGAATGTGTGTGGATTACAGAGATCTAAACAAGGCTAGTCCAAAGGACGACTTTCCTTTGCCGCACATAGACATGCTGGTAGACAGTACAGCAAAGTTCAAAGTTTTCTTCTTCATGGATGGATTCTCGGGCTATAATCAAATCAAAATGGCGCCGAAGGACATGGAGAAAACTTCGTTCATTACCCAATGGGGTACCTTTTGTTACAAAGTGATGCCGTTCGGTTTGAAGAACGCCGGGGCAACCTATCAAAGGGCCATGACTACTCTGTTTCATGACATGATACACAAAGAAATCGAGGTATATGTCGATGATATGATTGCAAAATATAAGACAGAAGAGGAGCATGTGACCCACCTGTCAAAACTATTCGAGCGGCTGAGAAAGTACAAAATCCGCTTGAATCCCCACAAGTGCACATTTGGTGTTCGTTCGGGGAAACTCTTAGGGTTCATCGTCAGCCAGAAAGGAATTGAGCTTGATCCTGACATGGTCAAGGCCATTCGATAAATGCCTTCTCCAAAAACTGAAAAACAAGTCAGAGGATTCCTGGGACGTTTGAATTATATTTCCAGATTCATATTCCTCATGACCGCGACATGTGCGCCGATTTTCAAATTACTCAAAAAGAATCAGGATTGCATTTGGACAGAAGACTGACAAACCGCCTTTGACAGTATTAAGGAATACCTGTCGAACCCGTCGATTCTATCACTTCCAGTGGAAGGAAGGCCGCTGATTATCTATCTAACAGTCTTGGAAGACTCCATGGGCTGTGTACTTGGCCAACAAGATGAAACCAAACGGAAAGAGTCTGCCATATACTATCTGAGCAAGAAATTCACCGACTGCGAGACTCGGTACACTATCCTTGAGAAAACTTGTTGCGTTTTGGATTGGGCAGTCAAACGTCTTCGCCAGTACATGATTCGTCACACTACTTGGTTAATCTCTGAAATGGATCCAATTAAGTATGTCTTTGAAAAACATGCTCTCACGGGAAGGATTTCCCGCTGGCAGATGTTGTTATCAGAATATGACATAGAGTACCATGCTCAAAAACCCGTTAAGGGGAGTATTTTAGCCAATCATTTGGCTCATCAACCGATTGACGGTCAAGAATCAATCGGGTTTGACTTCCCAGACGAGGATGTCATGTATTTGAAAATGAAAGACTGCGATGAACTGCTACCCAGTGAAGGGCCAGAACCAGGTTCCCAATGGGGACTTATCTTTGACGGAGCTGTCAATCATTACGGAAATGGAATTGGGGCAATCATCATAACACCTCAGGGTACCCACATTCCTTTCACTGTCTGACTTACGTTCAAGTGTACGAACAACGAGGTTGAATACAAAGCTTGTATTATGGGTCTCGAAGAAGCGATCGATTTGAGGATCAAAAACTTGGACGTATATGGCGACTCAGCTCTGGTCGTCAATCAAATCAAAGGAGATTTGAACACATACCAATCAGGATTGATTCCTTACAAAGACTATGCGAGAAGGTTGCTACCCTTCTTCAACAGAATTGAGTTTCATCATATCCCTCGTGAGGAGAATCACATGGCTGTTGCCTTAGCCACTCTCTCTTCCATGATTAGTATAGGTCAATGGAACGACTTACCTAAGATCGACATAATGCGCCTTGAACGGGCCGCTTACGTCTTCGCGATTGAAGCAGTCATAGACGACAAACCTTGGTATCACGATATCAAATGCTTCCTTCAGAAACAAGAGTACCCACCTGGGGCACTAAGGAAGGACAAGAAAACCCTCAGAAGATTGGCAGGAAACTTCTTCTTGAGCACTGATACACTTTATAAGAGAAACTTTGACATGGTCTTGCTCCGATGCATAGACAGACCAGAAGTAGACATGCTGATGAAAGAAATTCACGAAGGATCCTTTGGCACTCATGCCAACGGATACACATTGGCGAGAAAAATTCTAAGAGCAGGGTACTATTGGTTGAGAATGGAATCCGACTGCTACAAGTACATGAGGAAGTGTCACAAGTGTCAGATATACTCCGACAAAATTCATGTACCGCCAACGCATCTCAAAGTTCTTTCTTCCCCATGGCTTTTTTCCATATGGGGAATCGACATGATTGACTTGATTGAGCCTAAGGCTTCAAACGGACATTGGTTCATCCTGGTAGCCATTGATTACTTCACCAAGTGGGTCGAAGCAGCGTCCTACGCCAATGTAACCTGACAAGTGGTGGTACAATTTATCAAAAACAATATCATCTGCTGTTATGGTGTTCCGAGCCAGATCGTTACCGATAACGGATCCAACTTGAACAATAAGATGATGAAAGAGTTGTGTACAGAGTTCAAGATCAAACACCATAACTCATCTCCCTACCGACCAAAGATGAACGGAGCGGTAGAAGCGGCTAACAAGAACATCAAGAAGATTGTTCAGAAGATGGTTGTAACCAACAAAGATTGGCACGAGATGCTACCCTTTGCTCTCCAAGGTTATCGCACATCTGTCCGCACTTCAACAGGGGCAACCCCTTTCTCTCTAGTATATGGCATGGAGGCAGTGCTTCCCATAGAAGTAGAGATCCCATCAATCCGGGTATTGATGGAAGCTAAGCTTACAGAAGCTGAATGGTGTCAAAATCGACACGATGAACTGAATCTGATCGAAGAGAAGCGAATCACGACACTATGCCATAGTTAGTTGTATCAACAGAGAATGAAGAAGGCGTTTGACAAAAAGGTCCGACCTCACGTCTTCAGGAAAGGAGAC
Source organism: Lathyrus tuberosus (assembly GCA_022829125.1). Lineage (NCBI taxonomy): Eukaryota > Viridiplantae > Streptophyta > Magnoliopsida > Fabales > Fabaceae > Lathyrus > Lathyrus tuberosus. Next base: position 3,739,113 of record JALAZF010000549.1, on the reverse strand, counting down.
CTTGTGCTCAAAAAGATACAATCTTTTCTCACTGACTCTCGGGGCAAATGGACTCCGAATTATGAAGACCCCTATGTGGTCAAGAAAGCTTTCTCAGGCGGCGCCTTAAGACTTGCAACGATGGATGGAGAAGAGTTTGCCTACCCCACAAATGTTGATGTAGTCAAGAAATACTTCGCCTAAATAAAAAAAAAGTCTCAATGGATTGAAAACTCGAAAAGGCGGTCCAGGCAAAAGTTAGAGACAAAGTCAAAAAATCATCCCGGTGGATTGGAAATCTCAAAGTCCAATCCAGGCAAAAGTTAGGGATAATGGCAAGTAACTACGTTTGATCAGTTCAACTCCTCAGCAGTCATGCCATCCATCAGAAACTCCAGTCAAGGTCATATTCGACAGAAGCTCAGGATGTCCAGAATTCAAAGTTGGTAGAAGGATAGTGGTCGTTATGTTTCAACATAGCCCTTTTCCCTTAAAATTACCATTTTCTACCTTTGTAAATACTCTATGGAATCGCGCGCTTGGCTGATTTCCATCCTATCAATAAAAGTTGAGCCCTTGTGCTTTTATTTGCAATTCATATTTGTTTTGGCTTTATAGAATGATGTTTTAACATGACCAACGATTCTTGAAACGAAACAAAAAATGAATTTACTTGTCAAACTTTTTCTGCTTTTAAAAATAAAGATTGCAATTTCTTTTGACGGTTGAACATCGAAAGAACATCGATCGCTTCTCCAAAGGTGTTCGAGCCTCAAAGTGCAGACTCAAAGTACTTCTTCTAAACCAGTATGCCTGAATGAAGGATCAGCTATGTCAGATGTGAATGCTCCATCTGACCTCTTCGGCCGAGTTCTCATCTCCTAAGCCCGACCAGCGTCGCTCCCAATAGGGACAGTTTCTCCTAAGCAAGGCAGAATTGCTATCTTGAACCAGCGGTACTTCTTCGCCCCGCGATGGCCGAGTATCCCGTCGTATTCATTTGTTAGTTTGTATGTCACGTCAGTTTTGTCAGCTTATACGTACATACATCATGCATTATTGATTTGCATTCACATTCATATTACATCACTATCACTCCAGTCGTTCTTGTCCCGTAGTGGTAGCAGGACTCAATCGAGTTGTCAAGTTCTTTCCTCGTCAGGAAAGGTTGCGTCTGAACAATCTCTCTCCTCCAGTTTATTTCTGGATCAGAATTGGCCCTTGACCACTTTGATAACTTGAACCTCTGAAAGACTAGAGAACCTTCAACCGATGTCACTCTTCGCCATTGAAGATGATATTTTAACTTTCCCGGATTAAGGAAAATCCCTAGAGAAAGCCTCTTAATCAGAGACTCGGCAATATAGCAGTTTTTCTCCCAAAAAAACTGCTGATGAAAATGTCATCAGCACCTCAAAATTGGATCACATCATATGGCGTTTCTCTAGGAAGATCCCGAGAAAAGTGTGATGTAATATCCCCAAGCGTGAAAACAGTCTCTCAAGAGACTCGTTTTCCCCAGTAGAGTCGGCAAATTGCGTCTCCAAACAGAGAAGTTTGTACACCTCTACAACTCAGGCGAATGGGTTCCCCAGCAAGTCTGACATCAAAATTTTTCTATCAAATGGCATCTTCCCAGGAAAATTTGGCGAGAAGTTTGAGGAAAACCGCTACGAATAGCGTCCCTTGTCAAGAAAGTTTATTGACAAAAGAAACCGAGACAAGTTCCTTGGTAGGAAACCCGGATCGAGGGGAAGTTTATTTCAGAAACTAAGACCAGTTACTTGGTAGGAAACCAGGATCGAGGGGAAGTTTACTTCAGAAACTTAGACCAGTTCCTTGGTAGGAAACCAGGATCGAGGGGAAGTTTTACCTTTTCTAAGCATTATTGCTTAACAAAAAAGGATAAATGTGTAAGCTACCATTCATAATCACCATCAAAATTTTGGGTATTCCGATATTTAATCCTCTTGCACCCTGAATGCCCGAATACCTTCGCCATTCACACCTTCAGGTTCAAGAAGATTAAATAGGGGCATCTGTCATACCCCAAATTTTGACCACTAAGATTTCCCATCATTGTGCAAATTATCATCACAATATGGATGAACCATCTTGCCTCATCAGTCTCCCCAAAGATGGGTGAACACTTACTACAGTCAAAATTAGGGTTTCAAGCCCTCTCAGAGTTCTTAGACAAATGATCAATCAAGAAATGACATGATCTTCAACTTGTCTAACCTCCCAAACATCTACAATGGATCAAGAGGACTCCCACTTTAAGGATTAAGCACAAGGTTGCTCCCTTCCAGGTGGATCAAGCTTCAAGATCGCCAGTGTCACCAAATTAGGGTTTTGGTCGACCATGGCCTCCAGAAGCAAATATGTTGATGAAAGAGATTCACAAAGGGTCCTTTGGCACTCATGCCAATGGACACACGATGGTGAGAAAAATTCGGAGAGTAGGATATTATTGGTTGACAATGGAATCCGATTACCACAAGTACATGAGAAGGTGTCACAAGTGTCACATATACGCTGACAAAATCTATGTTCCGCCAACGCATCTGAAAATTCTCTCTTCTCCATGGCCTTTTTCCATATGGGGAATCGACATGATTGGCATGATCAAACCTAAGGCTTCGAGCGGACATCGATTCGTCTTGGTAGCCATTGACTATTTCACCAAGTGGGTCGAAGCAGCGTCTTGCGCCAATGTAACGCGACAAGTGGTGGTCCGATTTATCAAGAACAATCTCATCTACCGTTATGGTGTTCCAAGCCAGATCATTACTGATAATGGATCTAACTTGAACAACAAGATGATGAAAGAGTTGTGTCCTGAGTTCAAGATCGAACACCGTAACTCATCTCCATACCGGCCTAAGATGAAAGGAGCGGTAGAAGCAGCTAACAAGAACATCAAGAAGATCGTTTAAAAGATGGTTGTAACCTACAAAGACTGGCATGAGATGCTACCCTTTGCTCTTCACGGTTATCGCACATCTGTCCGCACTTCAACAGGGGCAGCCCCTTTTATCTCTAGTATATGGCATGGAAGCAGTGCTCCCCACAGAAGTCGAGATATCATCAATCAGGGTATTGATGGAAGCTAAGCTAACAGAGGCTGAATGGTGTCAAAGTCGGCACGATGAACTGAACCTAATCGAAGAAAAGAGAATGACGGCTCTATGCCATGGTCAGTTGTATCAGCAAAGAATGAAGAAAGCGTTCGACAAAAAGGTCCGACCTCGTGTCTTCAGGAAAGGAGACCTTGTGCTCAAGAAGATACAATCATTTCTCACTGATTCCAGGGACAAATGGACTCCGAATTATGATGGCTCTTATGTGGTTAAGAAAGCTTTCTTAGGAGGTGCCTTGAAACTTGCAACCATGGATGGAGAGGAGTTTACCTACCCCACGAATGTTGATGTAGTCAATAAATACTTCGCCTAAATAAAAAAAATTAAAAAAATGTATCGGTGGATTGAAAACCCGAAAGGGCGATCCAGGGAAAAATTAGAGACATAAGCAAAAAATCATCCTGATAGATTGGAAACCTCAAAAGACAATCCAGGCAAAAGTTAGGGATTCATGGCAAGTAACTATGGCCGACAAGGTTAAATCCTCAGTGGTAACACCATCTGTCGAAAGACTTCAGTCAAGGTCACCTTCGACAGAGACTCAAAATGTCCAGAATTCAAAGTTGGTGGAAGGATAGCTGTCGTTATGTTTCAATGTAGACCCTTTTCCCGTAAATTACCATTTTCTAAACTTTGTAAATACTCTATGGGATCACGCGCATGGTTGATTACCATTCTATAAATAAAATTTGAGCCCTAGTGCTTTTGTTTGCAATTCTCATTTATTTTGCTTTACAGAATGACATTTTTAACATGATCAACGATTCTTGAAAAAAAATGAATTTAATTTTCAAATTTTTCTTCTGCTTTTAAATGGAGATGCCAATTCTTTTTTACTACTGAACACAAAAAGGAACATCGATGGCTTCTCCGAGAGTGATCAAACATCAAAATCCAGAATCAAAGTACTCATTCTAAACCAGTACACCTGAGTGAAGGATCAACCGTTTCAGATATAATACCCCGTCTGATATCCCCGACAGAATTCTTAACTCTGAAGACCAATTGATAATTTTCTCTTCCCAGTAGGGTCAACCCCCCCTAAACAAGAAAGGATTGTTGTCTTGAACCAATGATGCTTTTTATCCCCCCGCAGTGGCCGAGTATCCAGTCGTGTTCATTCACTAGTCTATATGTTGCGTCTGTTTTGTCAGCATAAACATACATACATCATGCATAATTGATTCATATTGATATTCATATTGCATTAATATCACTTTGGTCATACTCATCCCCAAGTGATAAACTTCCTCTCGCCAATAAAGTTGTCAGTTTTCATTTCCACGTCAGATAAGACAAAATCCTGGTTTGAGTTCTTTCCTCGTCAGAAAATATATCGTCTGAGCAATCTCTCCCTAATTTATTTCTGTATTGGTGAGTGTCCGCGACCACTTTGATTACTTGAATCTCTAAAAGGCAAGAAGACATTCGACAGACACTTTTGGAACATCACTCTTCACCATTGAAGATGATATTTTCGCTTTCCCAGATTAAGGAAAATCCCCAGAGAAAGCCTCTCCACCAGAAGACTCTTGGCAATACAACGACTTCTCCCCGAAAAATTGTCTTCAAGGAAGTCATCAGCACCTCAAAATTGGATTACATCACATGGCATTTCTCTGAAGAGATCTCGAAGGAAAGTATGATGTAACCTCACCAAGCAAAAAAAGGGTCTCTCAAGAGACTCGTTTTTCCCCAGTAGGTCGACAAATGGCATCTCTAACGGAGAAGTTTGTGCACCTCTACAGTTTAGACAAATGGGTTTCCCCAGCAAGTCTGACATCAATTCATTTTTCCATCAAATGGCGTCACCCCAGTAAAACTCGAAGAGAAGTTTAATGAAGTCCGTTACAAATAACGTTCCTTGTCAAAAAAGAAACTCGACAAGAAGAAACTGAGACCAGTTCCGTGGCTGAAGACCAGGATCGAGGGGAAGTTTATTTCAAAAGAAACTGAGACCAGTTCTGTGGCTGGAGACCAGGATCGAGGGGAAGTTTATTTCAATAGAAACTAAGACCAGTTCCATGGCTGAAGACCAAGATCGAGGGGAAGCTTCACCCTTTTCTAAGTAGCATTGCTTAGCAGAAGAAGATGGATGAGCAAACTGCTATTCATAACCACAGTCAGAATTTCGAGTATTCCAATATTTAATCCTCTTGTACCCTGAATGTCCAAATATCTTCGCCATTCACACCTTCGAGTCCAAGAAGATTAAATAGGGGCATATGTCATACCCCCAAAATTTTACCACAAGATTTCCCATCATTGTGAGGATCATTGCCACAATATGGATGTACCATCATCAATCTCCTCAAAGATTATTGAGCTTTCACTACAATCAAGAAAGAACATGATATTCAACTTTTCTAACCTCTCAAACACCTATGAAGGATCAAGAGGTCTCCCACATCAAGAATCAAGCACAAGGTTGCAACATTCCAAGTGGATCAAGCCTCAAGATCACCAGTGTCACCAAATTAGGGTTTTGGTCGACCAAGGCCTCCAGATGAAGATTTTCATCTGGGCATGAGCCAATACTTCAAAAAATGACCCAAAATGCTCAAAGGTACCTCATGGATCCAATCATCAAGTCAAAATAGCCTCAGGGGAAGCATTCATCAAAAATCAAGAATTAGGGTATCTTGACCTAATTCACCCCTAAGTTGACTTTTGAGGCAAGACATGAGCCAAGACCTCAAGACATGATTTGAGGGCCTCAAATACACCACATTAATCCATTTACAACAATGGATTGATCCAAGAATCTTGATTCACAAGTTTCAAATTCATCTGGACCATAATTAGGGTTTTGAAGAAAAAGTCAACTGTACCTTTGACTTTGGACCAAGACATGTTCCCAAACCTTGGGACATGATTCAAGACACCCTAAAACACCTATGGAATCCATCCATTAGGTTTGAATTAGGTCAAGAACTTGATTGCATAGAGGATCACACAGTTTGGAATTCAACTGATACAAAAGTCAACTGTGCCCAAAATCAAGTTTGACTTTTTGAATTTTTTCACAAATGTGGCTCCCCTAAGTCAAAAACAATGTTAAGGCATGGTTTTGATCATCATACATCAATAAAAATCAAGAAAAGTGAGGTTACTTGCAAAAGGGGCAACCATAAGAAACTTAAATTTTTCTAAGTTATGGAACAAAATGGATTTGGTACCAACTATGCAAGGTCATAACTCCCAAACCCTAAGTCCTTTTTCTTCCATCCAAAGCTCAAATGAAAATTCATATGACATACTTCAAAAGTGTCAACTACAAAAGATTCCAAATCCTCATGGATTTTGAGTTATGGATTGATCAAAATCACAAAAAACATGAAAATGACCACTTTTTCCAACACTTAGAAAATTTTTTAGACATAATCTGTCTAGGTTTTTCACCAACTTTTGGACCATTTTTCATCATGATCCAAGCTGAACCAAGTCCATTGGTAGGCATCAAAGTTAAAGTATGTCATGAGAACTTTCCAAAAAGTACAAGAACTCCCATTAATTCAATTTGAGCAAGGAGCTATGAACCTCACAACATGCCTTGCTCAAACTGATTTCCAAGATAGATTGTGTGCATTACATGTGGCACACGATTCTTGAATCCAGTTTTGGTGACTATGCAAGACTGATCCTCATTCAAATTCAACAAGAATCTCAATCAATCATGAAGAACCTGCAAGCTTGGACCCTAAGGAAAGAATCATAGCCTTTGGCATGTGATCATTCAAAGTTTCTAATCCAAAAACTCCAAGTTTGTCATTTGGCATTGATGTGGAACATAGAGCTGTCATGAACTAAGCCTTATCAGTCCAATTGAGTCAAGGTTGTTGCAAAAATTAGAAGACCTAAAGCTACCAAGACCAGCTCAAGTCAATGGCTAGGGAAGACTTGGTACCTTGGCATTTAAGGAAGTGATACATGTGCATATCCATTGGTTAATAGAGTGAACCAGTTGCCATTCACTATTCCTTCAAAAACAAACTTCCTCTACTATAAATCGAGGCCATTTCTGATGTTTTAAACCACACCAAAACAATACAAAAGCCTTGTTTTCTAACTCTCCCTCTCTTACTTCAATTTCAAGTCACATTGGAGCAATTTTGGAATTCTTGAAACCAGAGCTAAAACCACTCAAATAACCGTCCAAACACATCATAAATCATCCATTGGAGGTGTTCAAAGCTTCATCCACATTGTACAACCTCAAAACCAGAAAGTCAACCTCCAAAACCTCAAATTTTGACTTTTCTGCATTTTTCAAGCCATGTCTTGATCCAATCACTTTCAAAACCAATTAACCCTTCAAATACTCTCCAAATATCATCCTCAAACTGTCCCAATAGGTTTCCCTCAACTGTAACACCATTTGAGTGAGTTACCACTTTGGTCACTCTTGCCACTTTTGCAAGAAAGAGCCAATTCTTGTTCCTGAGGTTTCCAGCTGGTTTTGATCATCCTAAAAGCTTCTAAGGGATCAATCAAGAGTGTCTAAAGCATTGGATTACTTCTGGCACAAGCATCTTGACAGTTAGCACAAGGAGCTTCAAGAGGTAAGTGCATAGCAACTTGAACTCTTTAAAATATGCATTGCTTTGATGTCCATTGATCATGAACATGTCATATATATCATATGTGTTGTGTTTGAACTAATTTACCATGTTGTTGTTGCTTGTATGATGAGATAGCATAGAACTTGCAAATCTTGGCCTATTTTGAAACCACTATCGGGTTTTAAAATATAAGCATCTTTAGAAAAATCTAAGACCACCATTGGATTCCTCATGAAATTCTAGGTAGGATCCATCTAAATTTTGTTCAGTTTCATGGAGAAATGAGGGAGATATGATCCTTCTTACAAATCACTCAAAACTTGGTTTTTGCCTTGGCCTGACCTGAAATTCAGGCCACCCATATATGTTTATGGGGTGGTTTTGATACACGGATGTATCACCATCCCAGTGGTAGCGCGCATGTGTGTTTGGTTGGAGGGCGTGGGTTCAACACCCACCTAGACCATTTTCGGTTCCCTCTCATTTTTTGCTTTTTTTTTTCATATTTTTCATGATTTTCTTAATTAATCCAAAAGTTAATTTCTCTCTCAATTTTAATTATTTTTTATTTATTTATTTTTTTTAAAATTCAAAAAAATGTTGAAATATTTTATTCCACAAAAAAATTGAATTTATATTATTTATTTAATATAGTTTTAATTTTTGTAATTAATTTCATTTTATTTGTTTTCAAACATTTTAAAAATGATATTTCCAACTTGATCTTTCAAAATCAATTGAATTACAAGCCTTCATGTGATTAAATATGATTTTCCAAAATATTTTTCAAAGCTTACCACTTGTTTTTAAATATATTTGGTATTTTATATTTAATTTCCTTTGAAAATATTACTATATTAATTAAAAATAGGGTTTCCCTCAATTTTAATTTTTCAAACTTCATTTGAAACACTTTTGGGCCTCTTGATAGAGCGTAAGTCTCATCCCTTTGTAAATAAACCTTTTTGGGCCTCAGTCATTGTATAAGTCCCGATACGTTTAAAAATCTCGGCGTGATCGCCATTTTCAAAACAATTTTCATCTGGGCCTCCCCTTGAGTTGTAAGTCCCATTTTTTTTTCAAGCACTTTTGGCCCCCTAATAGAGTATAAGACCCAACCCCTTTGTACATAAATAATTTGGGCCTCAGTCATTGTATAAGTTCCGGTACAATTTTCAAAATAACGGAGCGATCGCTGTTTTTCATTTGGGCCTCTCCTTGAGTTGTAAGCCCCATCTCTTGTATAAAAATAAACTCTTGGACCTCTAATAGAGTGTAAGACCCCAATCCTTTTGGTAAATACAATAATTTGGGCCTCAGTCATTGTATATGTCCCTCTGTGGTTTTCAAAATTACGACGCGAACATCGCCTTTTCGAAAGAATTCATCTGGGCCTCTCTTTGAGTATAAGCCCCAAACTTCCTTTTACAACAACTTTATTTTTTGATTTAGATTCAAATTCTAAGTTTTGTCAAAACTTTCTTCAATTTCTTGAATAACTAACCATACAGCCGTCGTTACAATGCTGGAGCTTGCACAACTGTAAGATCTAATATTTTCTTCTACACCTACTGGTTTATATATATTTCATCTGTATATGTATACCTGTATATACTTGCTTAGAGTTTTCCCCAGCAATTAGGTCTAGGTCTAGATCAAACCAGTGGTTACTCTTTTAACACAGTCAAAACTAGTTCCCTATAGGAAATTCCAGATACACTCTTGCCTTCTGTTGGGCTTATACAATATGGAACAGAGAAATGCATTATTCCCGGTGAAACTTTTCTCAAGACTGTCACAACTTAGAAATGTGTGTACAAGAAATTCATTTCCCCAAAGAGGACTAATTCACGGTGAAACCTCTTTTGAATTTCTTCAAACCCTAGAACTGTTCATTAAAGGAAGGATTATTCCCGGTGAAACCTTTCTTGAACTTTTCTCAGGCTTGGACCCACAGGCTTCCTAAAAGCATCCCCAGCTTCCTCTTGGGCTTTGTACAAGGACTCACAGGCTTCTTAGAAGTTCTCAGCCTCCTCTTGGGCTTAGTACAAGGACCTGAATACCTCCTACATGTATATGACAAATCTTAGTCATCTCTACTAGGTTAATCCACCAGAGAGTCAGAATTTTAGAACATCCACTCTAGGGATGATTCTCGTCCCTTAAAACATCAGCCTCCTCTTGGGCATCATACAAAGATTATTCTCCAACTAAGAGTCAACCTCTTCATACCAGTAGACTTGGAAAGTCTCATCTCCTCGTGGATCTCAAAAAAACCCTCAAGTTTCCTAAAAGGAGAGGAAAAAGCCTGATCACTTCATCAATCTCCAACAGACTCTGAAACCTCCATGGGTTTTCATACTCAAGGTTTAAACCTTTACCATCAATATAACCTTAACAGAATCAGAACCTCAGGGCATCTGATATCCTCTGCAAGAGTTGATTCCCCAATTTAGACCTGTCTTTGGATCTCAATAATCCTCAGCAGAAACCAGCCTCCTCTTAGGCTTCATATAAGAATTTCCCCAACCAGCCTCCTTTTAGGCTTTGTATAATGATTTTCCTCAGCAAAGTTAGCCTCAATCTTGGGCTTTGTACAAGACAGATCATATTCTCCAACTGAGTCAATTAAACCTTTTAGCCTCAATCTTGGGCTTTGTACACGACAGATAAAACCTCTCCCCAGTGGAGTCAATTCTTTTAGCCTTAATCTTGGGCTTTGTACAAGACAGACAAAACTTTTCCCGGAAGAGTCAATTCTTTTCAGCCTCAATCTTGGGCTTTATACAAGACAAATATAAAACTCCCTAGTAGAGTCAACCTTTTAGCTTCAACCTTGGGCTTTGATCTAGGCACACAAAAATCAACATCACCTTAGAGGAAATCATGAGTTCTCTCTGTAGGAAGGCATTTCTCTGTACATCACACATCAAAACAAACAACCAAAAAACCCTAATTCCAGATAACTGCTATAAGTGGCACACTTGTTGATTCAAAAATCCAAGTTTTGGTCCCTCTCTTATCCTGGTAAACTTTCTCTTTCATCTAATTGCTGTAAGTGGCAAGCCTCTGGATTATTTACATCCAAGCCAATGTCCTTCTATTAGCATGAAAGATTCCTCAGAAAAAATGGCACTGCTATACACTGAGTTAAAGTTTCCTCCTTCAGGACATTTCCCTTAAAAAGGAAATTATGGCATTGTTGGATTCCATACATTCCAGTTAAAGTAATTCTCCTTTATAATCAGTTACCCAACAACTGTGATAAACAGGTGAGATACCTCCCTTTAGAGATGACAAATTCTCTCTCAAACCCTTTAGCTTCAATCTTGGTCTTTGAACAAGACACCAAACATCTTTTTCCTCCAATATAATAGGAGGAACTACGATTGCTCTGATTTCCCGAGTACCTTTACGGGAATATGTAGGCATAAGATTGCGAAATCTTAGCAAGCACACATACAAAAAAACTTTAGGTCCAGTACCTTACCAAAAACAACATAAAACCCGAAACCACAAAAACACTCTCTCAACACTCCCAAAAAATAAACTTTCCCAACCCATAACAGATAAACACCAGAAAGTATTTAAATATGCCAAAAAAGATCTATGGATAACCATATATACACTAGGTAATTGACAACTTCTCTTTGTATAACCTGACCCCGACCCCCCAATCTCTTAGCATTTGTTAAAGAAAACATTTGCGTGCAAGGTTAGTTTTAGATATCTTCCCTTTCCTTTCCAGCTTCATAGGATAAATAAGAAATCAGAAAGTAGCACCCAATTCCAACCATTGCAGTAAGGTGGTCGTGTCACCGACAAAAATCGCACGCTACATTTGGTGAATAACTCCTTATTCTAATCCATCACATGGATTATTCTCAACTCTTGCTTCTAAACGTATATAATCTTATTATATTTTGTTTAGTTAAGTTTGACCCATTGTTTTAGAAATTGGATATTACATTTATCCCATCGCATCTTACTAATATAGAACATACACCGCGTGTTAGGCGAAACCTACATTATTCGATACTAGTCTTGATGAGTTCTAAAACTTGGAAAGCATAAACTTAATATTCAATTTGAGGGAATTTTCATTAGATTGATCTCACCGGCTTATTTATCATATAAATCGTCTCTCATATGCAACAACATACATATACATGCATCAACATAAATATAAAATGAAACAGTTATGGCTCCTAGCGCAATTGTTCTCCCAAGCCAATGAGAGAACCTAAGCTAAACCTAATAACGATCTACACTTCTCCAAGCAAGATCTCCAAGGTTGTCCTTCTTTGATCTTGTAGTCTTCTTTTTCTTCATAACATTCCATTACATTAAAGAATACTTGTTTTACATATGAGGGAGTGAGATGAGAAAAGAAGTTACATCAAGAGATTAAAAGAGAGGCACGACACGCATGTCATATTTTAAAATCCCAAAACAAAATAAAGGAAAACTAAGGCCATAACTGATCACCACAAGAGAAAAATAATAAACACACTTTTATTATTATTATTAATTCAAATCTTGTTAATTAAATGAATTAAATTAAATTTCGGCGAATGATCACATTACGCAGACGGGGCTTCCGCTGCCCGGTCAGCGGACGGGGGTTCGTTTGAAATCGACATCGTTTTTCGTATCAACACTTGATACTTTCCATAAAATTAAAGCACAACTTTTGTGCCATCACAACCCTAATCGTAGACCTTTTAGACAACACAACCCTTGTGCCGTCATGACCCTAATGCAATAATTTCATATCGTCAAAACAACATGATCAATAATTCAGTATGATTGATCCATATGCCACTGCTTCACTATACTAAAGTCATTTTTCGAAGCAAATGAACACGGATCGCTCAAAGGAATAATGATCATTACGCGATTTAAATGAATGAAATAGAAATAGTATATCCAATATACCATCTTTGTATCAGAGTTAATTATATCACATATAAAATTTGGTCGATCATATTTGTGTAACTTAAGGACGATCGATATATCGCTGCTTCACCATACTATTGTCGGTTCCGAAGCATAGTCAATATTGATCATCTAAATCGTACATAGCCTCATTGCCAAAATTCAATTTCTCGATTTAAATTAATTTTTTATGTGTTTTAATCGAATTAAAACAAAAAACAGAAAATAAACACTTATCTGATGCATGGTTTCGTATGTGGCTCTAATACCACTGAAGGGAAACCGTGATTCAAAATGCAGCGGAAATAAAAAAATTTCCCTTTAGCGATCCTTACGAAAGATCATGATCAGTGATAGAATGGTTACCTCTTGTGGCGATGAAACCTTTGATTCTGAATCGAAGGAATGATCACAAGCGATGTACGATGAACATCGCCTCTACTCAGTCCACACGAACAACTTCCTTTAGTCTCAATGCTAGCTGCTACGATTGAAGGCTATGAGTGAGAGATAGAGAGCAGGAAAATACGGCTAGGGTTTCACAGCTGAATTTTCATCAAGTGTTTATGCTTCTGCACAAGGGTTATATTTATAGAACCACTTGTGTGGGCTACAAGCTAAAAATCCCACTTAAGTGCACGCACACCATATCTTATGATGTACCGTATATCACTTAAGCACGCGGTACCTTACCATAATCTGTATTCCACTTAAGTGCACCATACCTTACGGTGTCACATATTTACTTAAGTACACCGTACCTTACGGTGTACCTTATTTACTCTACCTCTTATCAAAATGTGTGTGTGACTATTGAAGAGTATTTAGGGGGGTGTTTTATCATATCCACAGGGATTGAATGTATATTGTCGCCGTTCTATAGTCAAAAGCGTTTCAAACTTTTAAGTAACAAAGAGTTTGGTTTTTTTGAATCGGATCGTTTGCATAAAATTTAGTAATCAACGGTAAAGAATTTGGTTTTAGGGTTTGGTAAAACATGCCAAGATTAGGGTCCGATAATCCATTTCGTATGTATCTACTCGATAAAGCGTGTGAACTTGTTAACGATGAATATAACCACATATCCTCTCAACAAGTTTATCTCTAACACTTATTGTGAGATTTATCATATTGACCCTTTGATGATCTCTCACTCAAACTACCAATATGATAACATTCAAGTTCAATATTTATGAACATCAACTTTCAAAACTATCTCTAGCCGTATGATTATTGATGGATTGAAACTTAGGTCAAGTTTTAGAACATATCTCTTGATCATGAATTAAAACAAAATATAAACCATGTAAGCAAAGTTTTTCTTCTATATTTATCATCAACAAAGTTCACAAACTTACAATCAAGATCAATACATACAAAATGATGGATTACCTACCACTAATCTTGACACAAGATGTGTTTAGCTACACATATTCATGGTAGCTTGCTTCACAAGTTTCGTGAGGAGATGAAAAAGCATCTGCGTCGAAGAATCGAGATCGGATGCAAATCCATCTTCTCTAAGTGAAGAATCTCTCTTAGATGAAGAAATATCAGAAAAATAGGTTTTGGTGTGTTAAAGTGAAGTTATGATCCCAAGAAAATGCATAAAATCTATTTATAGTACACTTGAAATCAGACACATTCGCACTGCGAATGATCTGTTCGCCTAGCGAATGAAGAAAGTGGCACCTGAAGTGCCTTCTGATAAGCTAAACCGCCCTTGTTTGTCTGCATAAGTTCGCAATGCAAACTTTTATTCGCAAAGCGAACCATTGGACAAAAAGATCGCAGAGCGAAGTTAGGGCCCTTTTCTTACTGCCTCAGCCAAGGGTTCTTCGCCAGGTCCTTCGCAAAGCGAGTAAATAAACAAACATTCCTGGGAGTTTGCAAAGTGAACTTTAGTCCCTTTTCCTACTGTCCAAGTCTGGGACCATTCGCTGGGGACTTCGCCATAGTTCGCAAAGCGAACGTTCGCTGGCAAGTTCGCAAAGCGAACTTGCTGATGTTTTCCTCTTTTCTTTGGCAACTTGCATCATCTCTTTGTGTTTTACATCTTAATAAATTAGTGCCTTTTCCTGCACAATAACACTCATATTACAAGCACAAAAGGTATATAAACAAGGTTTGAAGAATAACAACAATTCATGAGTAAAAATCCACAATTTCACATAGAAAAGCTTGAAAAATGCCAAGTAAACAATAGAAATATTAGTCAAGTTTGACATCTAACAAACTCTCCCCAACTAGCTCTTTGCTTGTCTTCAAGCAAAGTATGCCTCTCATTGAAAATAAGAGGATTTGCTCGAGCATTTAATTCAACCAAGAAAAGATAAATGGCTTAAATAAACAACAATTGTAACAAAGCAACAATTACACACTCCTAGAACCGACAATGCAAACGAACTTGATTCTTAAAAAAATCTCAGACAATGTTTCAAAAGACAACTAAACCATCATGCTCATGTCACTCTAACACTCCTCTTTGAAAAAGGATTGAAGGAAATTAACGCGTTTGCAACCGCGGGGCAATTTCACTTAAATGACAAATGATGCAAATACAAAGAAATTCATACAATATCTAATCGATCACATAAGAAATCATGGAACCAAAAATCACTAAGAGCTTTTAAGGTTATAGCCTGGTCGAGTTAACAACAAAGGGATATTTCTAAAGGCCATTGAATCGAAGTTTTCGATGCAAAAGAACATTCACTATACAAGGTATTCACACACATCTCAACTTCATTCACCAATTTTACACCTTTATCACAAACCTTCTCAAACTTCCTTATGCACAATTATTGGTTTCTATTTTTCTCATTCAAACAAGCATCCTTTTCTATTTTTTTTACATTCATATTCACATTCTCTTTTTCTTTTCATGCTTGCTTGAAATTTTTCAAAAGTTTGAGCAATTTACCAATCTTCTTTTTTATTCTCTCCAACTTATTTTCAACTAAACCTTAAGTGAATGCTCCTTGTTTTTTAAGGCAAGGAAATCAATAAAACAAAGTTCTAAGGTTCAAGAAGAAATTTTTTTAGAAACTCTCAAAAATTCAATGATGAACTTGATTTTCAAATTATGTACAACACAAAGTTCATCACTAAACGAGATCTAAACTATTTAGGCTCAAGGGGTAAATAAATACTCACTACTCACGGGTAAATCACTGTTTGGAAATGGTTGTGCTCAATATCAACAAGTGCCTTGATCATTTCTAATGCTTCCACGATCTCACACAAATCACAAGATAAAGCATGAATTAAAAGTATAAAACAAAAGTCATCATCAATCCTATGCATTTAGTATAACATGGAGGTTTCTCACTTTTGTAGTTTTTGGACCTAAATGACATAAGCAATCAATAAAGTTGTAACAAGAAACACAATTTCATTTGTACAAAGACAAAAAGTTCTAACACATTCTAAATTCTAGAACTAGGTAACTATGTACCTTGCCACCAATACATGCTTAAAATACTATCATAGACATCCAACTTGGAGGAATCTTCTTTGATGAACAACAATCACCAACCTAAAATTCTTTCAAGTCAACACCAAAAGATGGAAATATTAAACTTCCACAAGCATACCAACATAAAACGATAAAAAGCATACCAACAATTTAAGAGTTGAACATTCGTTAACTGAAGAATTCAACTCTTAACAACAACAATAATAAAAACTAAAATAAAAATGAAACTAAACAAATTTAACTGAAAACAACATAATAATCATAATATCATAAAAGTGCATTGGTGTGAAAACACCAACAAAAGTCATTAGTACCTCAATGGGTACAAGTACATCATAATATCTCAAAATAATCCAACAAGTGGATAAAGTACAGTACTACAAACTGATACAAAAAATATAATAACATAAAACATAAGAAAACTTCACTTTGACACGCAAAGGAAGTACAAAATCATAACAACAAAATCAGTCCTCCTCGGACTCGAAACTGGACACCTCTATCTCTTCCTCCTTTGAACCAGATACAAAACCAGAAACCTCCACATCATCCTCATCGCCATCCTCCTCTGCATCAGCATCTTCAGGACCAGCCGCATCTGCACCCCCTCTGAAAACTGGCCTGGCCTCAGGCCAACCAGCATGAGAAAGGAATTGCTCCCTTGTCATCATAGTGTGATCCATGGCCGGTTCACGGATTTGCAGCTACAATACTTGCATAGAGTCATGTAAGTCCATCATGGCATGCTGAGAAGCCGCCATCAGATCCCAGTTATACTGGCAAATTTCCTGCTGATACGGATATAAACCTTGCGACCCAGAACTCCCAAACCCATCGCCAGCCCTTGTGCCAGCATCAGTACCAGCACCAGAAGTCTCACCCCTTGCCCCTTTAGGCTTGGAAAACTTATCCACATAACGGTCATCGATAGTAGACGGGATAGTCATCTGACGGCGCGTGGGGACATCAACCCCAGCATGCACACAAAGCGTCATAATGAGACAAGGGAAGGTAAGAGGAGCATTCTTCCTAGAAGCGGAACCAAGACCACTCTCAACAATAGCCCTTATCTCATCTGCTATAATCTTAGCTACAACAATCTCAACATTGGTCATTATGTTGTGGACAAGATGAGCAAGGTAAATAGGGATGGTCGATGTATGTGACTTTGGCTTAATATTGGTGACAACCAAAAGCAAGATTAATTGTGCCAAAGGTCGCATATCTTCACGAAGGTATCTTATTGCAACCCCAGATGATTTGAGCTCTACAGTTTTTCCTTCTCGTAAAAGGTCTCTAGTAATGGCCGCAATGTCTCTGTGGAGGTGCAAGGTTCTAAGGAAGTCATCAATCTGACTTTCTCTCAAAGGTAAAGGATTCTCAAGAACGGTATTAATGGTTTCTCTATCAAACCTCACCACTTTTCCCCCAATGAAAGTTGTCCAACCAAAAGGCTCCCCATCATCAGGAAGGGCATTAATATAGAACTCACGAACCATTTCAACATTGTAACTATCCATAGGAGTTATCAGCCTCCCCCACTTTTTATTTTCTAAGAGTGTAGCCACCGACCGGTATCTCCCTTGCGGATTCAAGTTAAATCTCTTCTCGGGTAAAATGGATCGCCTTTCCAGAGTTAGGTATCTTGCGGCCTGTTTTTCCTCTCTAAAGCGATCATTGTCAAACTGAATCGGTACTTGTCGTGAAGTGCTGACCTTTCTCTTCTTTGCTGGATTGATTTTAAGAGCCATCTGTACTAATCAACAGATAAAACAACAACTAGCAACGAAACAGTTCATTAGAAATGGGAGCAAAACAAAATCACAAACTGAGATAACATAAAAAAAATCTCCAAATTCTGGTCTGTTCGCAGCTAAGTTCGCAAAGCGAAGCCTGGCGAACATTCGCCCCAGATTCGCAATGCGAGGTTCTGGCGAATGCTCGCCCAGGTTTGCAAAGCGAACGGGTCAGCGAACCTGCGATATTTTTCAAAAATAACAGCACCAACAATTCCAACATCAGAGTTCCTTTCACAATACCACCTCTATTCTAATGTTTGCATAAAATTTAACATTCAACAACAAACAAACATTAAACCAGAGGTGAATTGTACACTTTTTAAACCTAGAATAAAATTGTCTCTAATATTCAACCTAACCACATTGCCTAATAGAAAACAACAGAGAGAACAAGAAATTCAAACCTGAACTTGTTGGCAAATGGAAAAAAACTTGGTGAAAAATCAGAGGAACATAGCACGTGAGAGATTGTTCTTGTGAGTGTTTGTGAATGAGGCAAGAGTGAGAATGTCCAAGGGAGTAGGGTTTCCCTTCACAAGTTCTGAAAAAAGGATGGGTCATAGGCCCAAATGTCTGGCCCCGACCAAAATAATTCCCTTTTTAATGAGGTGGCAGTAGGAAAACATATGCCTGTCTCGCTGAGTTCGCAATGCGAACTGGCCAGCGAATGCTCGCCCCAGGTTCGCAAAGTGAACTTGCTAGCAAACATGACAGGTTTTTGAAAAAATTTATGCATCTGCTACTGTAGTACCCCAAATTTTACCCTTAGATCCATTGATCTCTTGCATGTCATTTTAGTTCAATCATGCTGCATAGCTAACCCTTTTATCAGTTTTTTGTTTGTGTTTGTTTCATTTCTATCAGGTATTATTTTAAGGAGATTCAAGAGGTGATTGATCAAGAGTTTGGATGGAGCATTGAATCAAGGAAGTTTCAAGGATTTATCTCCATAACCCTAACCATGATCCTCTCCATAACCAAATTTCTACCCACTTTATCTACCCTCAATTGTCACCCTCAAGTTCCAAACCTTTTTCAACAGTCCTTTATTTAACCTATTTCATTCAATTTGTCAATTTTTAAACCATATCTAAAACCCTAATTAATTAGTCTACCATCATTATTTTCCTAATATTTCATTTTCTTTTATAACAAGATAATAGAAACCAATTCTAATTTTCACTTCACAAGCCCACATGATTGGCCCAACGTACAATATATTGCAAACTATTTTGAGATTAATTTCATTGCCAAGAACCAATAGGAATCAAGCATGGTTGTGCTGACTTTTCAACTCAATTGTCAACCAATATGGAAGCGACATGTGGCGTACAACAAAACCAAAAGCAACCAAATGCTTCTTCTCCCTCGTTCATACTTGCGAAACTCAGATTGGAGAGGAGAAATTCAAACACAACAAGTTAATTAATTCATCCAATAACCCATTTCAATTCAACCCTTGGTGCGCACTTTGTTTAGTTTGAATTCCCTGAGACTTTTCCCTTTTGAGCTCTCAACTGTTTGGTTCATAAAAGTGATTCTGAAGATTTACCAGTTTCGACATTCAAACTGTCCTCGCCTGCGAACCTCTTCACGCCATCTCTAACATTTACCTCATTTGATACCTTTCCCAATGACCTCAAGTGAGGAGCTCAGAAGCAATACGTGAAATGGTAACTCTGCACATCTGAGATTTTGCACGGCATAAGCAGTGGATTTGTCTCCAAGGAGTGGACCGTTTTTGAATTTCAAAAGAGACATTGGCTTCAATTCCTACTCAGCACTCCAAGTGTTTAATGTTTGGACTCACACAACCCTCGTTCAACCTATAAAAGGGACTCTCCTCTACACAACAGAATCATCAACAACTCTCTCAAAAACACTCTACATTCCTCTGAAATTCCCTAAAAGTCTCGAGCAAGCAAGTTGGAGCTTAGCCTTGGAGTTCGCTTTTGGAAGATAAGGAAGTCTTCCTACTTGAAGACAGTGGACTTCATTCCACTTGGTATTATATTCTTACACTTTTATTAATAATGCTCATTTAATGTTTTCATTACGTATCTCATTGTTCTTTATATGCGTGTTTGATTGATATGTGCTTGAATATTTTGCTTGTTCCACTTGTTCTCAAAGTAAAGTGATGTTTTGATTTGATACACATGAATGCTATGGTGTTGAGTATTAATACCTCTGTTTTATCTATCAAATGGTTGTGGCTAAGTTCTCATTGTGGTTTTATCTTGATAAGATTAATGTTTGATGTTTTAAAACTGCTTGGATGTTATATGTAAGAGACTTTGAGATAAGAAGCTCATGGACCTTGTCCATCTTTGAATTTCTGATGTGTTTTTTAAGTTGTGGAATATTTGAGTTTAGCAATCTTTTGTTGTTGATTTAATGATTGTTGATGTTGTCTAATGGTTTTTATTTAAACAGCATGAATGTTTCTTTTTTTGCCACCACTAATATAAGAGCATGTTTGTGTACTCAGTTATGGTTTTAACCTTATCTTTGGGGATATTGTAATATTGATGGTTTTGTTCACAACTGATATGCCTTACTTTCTTTATCGTTGTTTGATCATATGTTTAAGTTTGGATTGTATGAACTGTTAGCCATTGAATTGTATTACCCCTGTTGGAATAATTTCGTGGCAATATATGTTTAAGGTTTGAATGATAAATTTGGATGTTTTGCCTTGGTATTGTTCCTGTCATATGCCTCATTGTTCTTCAACTAGCCATTTTATTTTGTATGTGTTTCCATTAGACTGTGACTTCAGAAGCCATGTCTGTGTAATGTCATAATGTTGCATTGTGTTCATGATGAGTATGCTAGACTTGTTGTGTTTGATTTGTTTCCTAAGTTATGCTATGTGATATCCTGATTCTATATATGTATGGTTAATGAAGATGCTTACTTAATGTTACCTATTTTGTCATACACTACTATTTGTATTAATGACACCATGTGTTGGAATTTGGTCTTGAATGTCATGATGTGTGCTAGTTCTGCTTTGGCTATGTGTGTCTGATTCATGAACACCTCTGAGCATCATGTTACTTATGTGCTTATCTTTAAAACATGATTGTTTTTTTCCTTTTGATAAATATGGCTTCTTATATATTTGTTGTTTATGCCTAGTTGTTATCTGTTTTAAATGTACCAACATTTCTGCTGAACTCTTGTTTTATGACAATGCCACGCTTCCAAAATGCTATGAATCTAACTCACCTTGCTCTGGAAGTGGTTGGTCTGCTTACTTTAAGTTCATGTTTGAATCCATTCCATTTTGTTTCCATAATATGTGTCTTGTTTATCAGTTATGTCCAAATTGCATCATTGCTTGAAATGCTACCTAAATATCTTGTATGTTAATTTGATGCTTTGTAATGTCATGACTAAGCATGTTGCTGACTACTTGGGTTATTGTTACCATTCTATTTGTCTTTTGTTTTAATTATAAGAATCTGTCACCAACATGCTGACTATGCCTTTATATCTAACCTGATCTGCCATTTTCTTTCACCAATCATTGAGACATGTTGAATTGTGACCTGAACATTAGAGTACCTTAAGAACTAATTTGTCATTATGCCCTAACATTCCATTGGTAGCTTGCTTTTCAAACTCTTTACTTTGCCAATCATTTGATATCAGTATTAAGCCTCCTTGCTACTCTCCACTAAGTGCTAGGTCTTGAATATGTTTTAGATATACATGAAATTAACCTCATTACCATGCTAATTTGGATCTGCTTGTCAGCTAAATGTGTTCCAATTTGTCTTTATTTCATCAAACCTCCTGTAAATATGAGGCATGCTGCTGTCGTGATTGTATTTTGGATTTGTTAGCTCACTGCCTTGAAACAACATCATGATTACCTACTGCTTGTTTTGATTGATTTTCTTGATCTTTGAGTCTATGTATGTCATTTCACAATAGCTCTACTACTTCGCATTTAGCATATTAGTGAACTAATACCATGCTATTGTTAGCCTTCATGTGTTTATTGCATTCAAGTTATGTTCTCGTGTGGTGCCTAATTGAGTGGTGTATGCTTGTTGTTTTACCATGGCCGTGTATGAGATTTTTACCCTATGCTTTCGAATGATTGTTGATTGATGATCAGTTTGTGTGATTAAAGTTTGATTGGACTTTTGATACGAGTGGCATTTTTGGATTTTGAATGAGTAAGCATGTCCCTATTTATATGGTTGTTGATGTTTGGTGTGGTAAACATGGCAGTCACGAGCAGTGTACCTTCTGTTTGGTTTGTATGGTTTATTTGGGAAATGCGCACATGTTGGTGTTATATGTTTATTGAAGCGACCATAATATTGGATGTACCAGCCACCCCAGTGGCAAGCACACACAAACACACGCCTTGCCTACCTCTGGGACTGGGGTTCGTATCCCCCTCGCCTCAGTCCTTTTTATTTTACTTTTTTTGAACTTCACTTTTCTTAAATATATATCTGCGCTATCCATTATGTATCAACATGCGCGCTTTGGCCTGGTGGATGGAGTTTTACGCTGTAGGTAAAAGGGCCTGGGTTCAATCCCTAGGTGTACCATTTCCCTATTATTTCTATCACTTGTTGGTTTTACCTTTCAAAGTTTATATCCCAATTTTCAAAATCCTATAACTTGTTCATTTTATATC
The DNA here is from genome assembly GCA_022829125.1 of Lathyrus tuberosus. Taxonomy (NCBI): domain Eukaryota; kingdom Viridiplantae; phylum Streptophyta; class Magnoliopsida; order Fabales; family Fabaceae; genus Lathyrus; species Lathyrus tuberosus. The sequence continues at coordinate 3,716,548 of JALAZF010000549.1, read as the reverse complement.
TTTTTCTCTCCATTCTTTTTGCTATGTTCTCCTAATTAATTTTACTTCCTGAATATAAAAGAAAATCGTTAAGAACATTTAATTTTGAGACTTTTTATTAAGAACGCTTGATCGGGACTTAGTATGTCTATAGATTCTGACTGCAAGTGCACAGTCCTATCGCGTAGTTTTAAAAGATATCGAACCCACAAGGACTTGATAATCAATCTAGTGCTATCTATAGTTACTGTGTTTAGCTAAGGCGGATAATGTCACGGTTTCAGTTTCTAAAGAAATAAAGCGGGAAACTAAATTAGATTAAGAAATATTAATAAAGCAGTCGGTATGTAATATAGTGAACCTATGCGGATTTAATCGAAACTAAGCATATGAAAATATTTCACTTAAGTTATTCTGTAGAAAGTATCAGTTTAAAAACCCTCAACTCACACTCTCGTGGTCTTGTATTAGATTATATCCCTAAAGCCCTATGTCTGCTCTCGCTAGCCCATAAGTGTTTAGAAATATTCTTTGAAAACTTAATAAAGTCTAATTGGTTTTAAAGCGCTCTCGCTGTATTTAAATCCAATGCCTAATCTTAGCTATCCGGTTAAAACCTCACACTCTCGTGGTCTCGATTTTATCCTATTTCACTTTTCTTACTCTCGTAATAAAAAGATTAATTTTAAGTATAAAAGATCTCAGCCAGAAAATTAAGTTAATTATTATTTTAGCTTAGAATAATTAAACCCGATCGGTTACTATTATCACATACCGATCTATTAAATTAGCTAGACATTATAATTAAATCAAACAGAAAACAATTTATTATTAAAGACATTAAATCATGCATAATAATTGAATAGCAATTAATTAACATAAACAAAATGCGATTAATTATAACGTGATACAAATACCTGGAAAATAAATATTCCTTAGCTCCCTCTTCCACAAGTCGGCAAGATTGGAGCTTGGAACCGGAACGGAAAATACTAAATGCTGGGGCTGGAAATAAAATCTAACAATAATAATTTCCTAATGTTGGAAATTATTATAAAGGTTTGGAATAAAAGCAAAACAATGAAACAGCAAGAAAATGAAATGCTGGAAATAAATTCTGGTGAAATTTTGGCAGAGCTCTCGTAAATCAGTCGCTTCCAACTCTCCCCCCTTTTCTCTTCGTATGTTGGCATATTTATAGAGGAGGAGCTTGTAACAGTTGATCTTTGTTCGTGGGCTTTTTGCTGAGAAAGTGCCGGATACTGGGATTGAGTCGTGTGAGAGAATTTAGGAGTTGTTGAAGACTCATTCTTTTATGGCCACGTCTCTTCTGTTTCTTCATAATATGTGTGTTGCGTGTTACGGTCGTGAGGATATGGTGATGATCACTAATATGCTTTCAGCGTGTTACGGTCGTAACACATTGCTTACGGTCGTTAGACATGAAATAGCGCGTTACGGTCGTGACTGTGGTGTGACGATCGTGAAACTCCCTTGAGCGCGTTACGGTCGTAAGGCATATGGTGACGACCGTCACTGTTACAAAATCTCAGATTTTGACAGTGTTTTCTTCTCATTTTCTGTCAATTTTTCTTCACTTCTTCTTTTTTACTATTTTGACTTGAGATGTATCGCACCTGCAAAAAGGCATAAAAACTCGGAATAATCGGGGATTAGTTGAGTCAATGCACGATAAAAATGTACTAAAAACCTAGTAATTATACGATACGATTTCTCTTCATCAAACTCCCCCATACTTAAACCTTTGCTTGTCCTCAAGCAAATAATCGATTAGAAACTCGGACAACTTTTATCGGATGCGCACGCATGATATATCTGTGATTTTCAAAATGATTGTGGAAACCATTCATTGGTTCAGCCGATACTTAAGCAGAACACTAACGATACACTAATGACACACGCATAAAGCTCAGTCGTGGACTTCTATTTTAAGCAATCTGTCCAATAATTCCGTTATGGTCTTACCTAAAGTCTCCGTATCTATTTCACCCGGTTTCGTTCTAGCGCAATCACATTAAGCCCTTTGTCGTAGCACGCACGTAGTGGAGTAACCGGTTAGTGACTTTGATCCTTCTTTTTTTTTTTTTTTTTTTTTTTAGCGCGGGGTCTGGTACACGAGTGTGGCAGCCCTTTAATATCCTACTTGGAGGCTGTGGGGGATCGAGCCGCAGCACGCCCTACCGAGTTCAGGACCATATGCCCCTGAACCAACCAACAATGGATTCTTTCTTTATGTTCTCATCTCTTATATGCGACCGTATAAATTGGTGCAAATTTTCAAGTTTTAGCAGCAGAGATAGAAAAGGTATCTTATGATCAAACACTTATATTCATCGGTTCTCCACGTGGTTTGTGTCTAGACGGTGCTGACTGCTAACATAAACTACTGAGGATTAACATAGCATTTAAGACTCGAGATAAAGGTATAATGGTTATGTAGACGGACTGCGTAAGTAAGAAGTCTAAGGTGTCAAGACTGTATCGGTCTTGTTGAGTCTTTCTCGGCTTCCTAATTACGATTTCTCTAAGATAGATATATCGAGCTATTGCGAAGATAAAGCAAAATAAAATTTTGGTATGGATAAATAAAGCGGGGAAAGAATGAAAATAGAGGAATATCATAACATTACTTGTTCAAAAGAAATATGCGGAAAGGGAAATACATGAAATGGAAAGTACATGGAATGGAAAAGTACTTCTCCCACACTATATCAGACATTGTCCTCAATGTTGTGATATAATAGCGGGGATTTAGCACACAGAAGTAAAAACAGAAATGGAAAAATGCAACTAAACTAGTAAAATATTACTGTGGAACATTCCCGCGGCTCCTGGTGCGTGAACGTCTAGAAGGAGTGGCACCGACATCAGAGTCGTGTATATCCAAACCGCTGATCTCATTCCTCAGAGCTCCTATCTCGCTGAGTGCCTCGCCAAGCTTTTCATCTATGTTTTTCTGGTTGCGAAGGATTTGATCGTTTTGTGCAACCAGACCATCGTACTGCTCCTTGTATCTTCGTTCAAGTGCGGCAGTCATCTAGTTTTGTTGGTGGATGGCAAGGAGGATGTCCTCAAGTGAGATAGGTTGTTGTACATATGATGATTCGGGAATGTCGGTAGCGGGATGCTGATTGTCAGGATTAGGAATGGTACCTTAAGAATTGGCCAGAGTAAACAACCAATTATCTCTGTTTTGCGGGTCGATACGGTCGTTGCAAGGTAAAGTGATGCTGCGATAGACGACGTTGCGAATTACAGGATGAAATTTGCCATCTTCGCGCTCATAAATCAGGTGTGCAGACTTGCAATGGTCCAATGTAAGCAACGCCGGTTCCATATGAGGCAGATTAGTAAGGTTGTCACTAAGATTCAGGCTTAAGGCAATAGAGGTGACAATACCTCCGAGATAGAAGGGTTGGCGTCCTCTCATGCGGGTGGCCTGAATGTGAGCCAGAAGGAATGGAGCGGCGTTGATTGGGTGACCGTTCAATGCACAGTAGATGAAAAAGAGCTCTTTTGAATTGAGCTTATGTTTGCTGTCCCGTGCGAAGATAGTGTTGCACAGGATGCGGTGAAGGTATCGGATAGCCGGATTGTGAATTTGTGTTGCGTTGAGGCTCTCAAAAGAAGATGCATGGTTGTTGGTGATGTTGCGCCACAAATTGAAGGCTTCTTCGTTGAAATCATCGGGCACACGGAAATGAACTCCATCGCCGGTAGTGAAACCAAGCAGCTGTGCAACTTCTGTCTGACTGTATCGATACTCTCGACCAAACATGCGGAACGTCGTGATGCCGGTAAGTTGGCCAGTCGCTCCGGGTGGTGTGATATACCGAAACGAGCTCAGAAACTCCAAGACGAGAGTCTCGTAAATGAACTGTGGCTGGCTACAGATATGCCACAGGTTGAGGTTCTCCAGCAGGCTTTGAACGCTTTCGAGCAATCCCAACTCCCTCAAGCAGTCGAGGTCGACATACCGAGTCGGTTGAAGACCGCGACGGTGAAACTTCTGGAACTTCGTTCGTTGGGCATTGCCTGCGTTGCCCTCTCTGAAAATGGTGTCGAGGGGTTGTTGTTGTTGGTTTGCCATTGCATGCAAGGAGTGAAAATGATTTTTGGGTGAGGGTTATGTGAAATACGATAGAAATTTATGGAATAAATAGGGAGAAAATGTGGAATGTGGGAAGGTTAAGATAAATGGAGTAATGGGTAGTTATGGTATGAGTAATGTGGTAGTGGGTAGGTTACAAATAATAATAATGGGTAATGGGTAGTTATGGAAGATGAAGATGAATGGGAGTGGAGAGGGTGAAGAAAACACGCCCCTGGAAGTTCAGGGAGCGTGGGTTTTGAAACCCTTACGGTCGTAACATGAGACTTACGGTTGTAACGCGCTAAAGGGCGTGTTACGGTCGTCATGGATCTGTTACGCTCGTGGCCGTTGCAAAATTTGATATTCTTGCAGCAACAGACAGTGCAGATTTCCAACTTCCTATAATATTTTTCTCAGCATCCTCGCATCATATTAGAGTCATAATGTAAACTAACAAGCATGCATTTAATTTAAAACTAGCAAATTCCAAATAGAATTGTTAGTGTCAAGAATATATAACACGAAATGCATAAACTTGCAGTAAAGACATAGCTTATAAAAATGTAACCAGTAGAAATTAAACTTATAAAAATGTAAACCAGCAGAATTTTAAAGAGTACTAACAGTGCAGAAAATAAATCAAATATTCGAAAATTTCGGAATGGTAAACTACCTAGAAACAAAGAAACAAAAAGTAAAACTAAACAAATCACTACAGCTCATCAAAGTCGTTTCTTCAGGTCTTCAAGTGCGGCGTTCATATGGTAAAACTGTTCACATGTTAAATCAGTTAGGCCTATAATGTCCAATCTCATGCTTTTAACTTCATCCTTAACAACATTAATGTCAGCTTGATATACTTCAAGAGTTGTCAGAATTTTGTTCAAGCTTTCAGCATATCCTACGTTGTTGATTTCAGGGGTCTCAATGTCTTCGTCAATGTGGTTGATGTCATGGTAACCAGGAGGTGTCTCAGGGTCACTCTCTTCATCAGTCATCATATCATCCCTAACTTGGTAGGATTGTGGTGTCTCAGGTGTTGTTGGATGGTCAGGAGGGTTCAGTTCATAAAGCCAATTGTCACGATTGTGGACACTCACTTTTGCATGGTTCGGAAGGGTGAATAAGGTGACAGCTTCGTCCCTTATCAGGTATTCAAAAGGTGCAGGTCCTATATTTCCTATTAGGCGTCAGTCAAAACAGAAATCTATATTCATAAGACGAATGGAACCAAAGGGTGTGCACCTATTCAGCTGGTATCTAAGTCCAAGTACATTAGCAATCATAGTGACAAGGCCTCCTATGATGATCGGCGCATCAGGGTCCTGAAGAATGCGGCAAAAGGTTTTCATCATGAATGGTACAACATTGACAGGGCGGCCTTGAGTCATGCAGTACAGTAAAAATATCTCATCCTTAGACACCTCGGTTCGGTTTTCTTCCTTTCCAAATATGGTATGGGCTAGGATCTTATGGAAATAGCGAATAGCGGGATTATGTATTTCATTGTTATCCATGTTATTCGGCTCAGGGTGATAGTTTCCGGTTAAGGTTCCCCAAAAGAAATCCAGCTCAATATCCATCAGTTCTACCTGGGTTTCAGTGAAAGCAAAAGGTCCGCTAGGGAATCCTAGTAGGTCAGCTAATTCCTTATGGTTATAACCGAATTCAATACCGAATAGTCTGAAACCGATAAATCCTTTTCAAGGTCCGAAACCGCGCTCAGGTATATGGACTAGAGAGCTCAAGAATTCAAAGGTAAGCTCGCTGTAGGTGACAAATCTAGACTTAATGTGGGCTTTTTCCCATCCAAGTTGGTTATACAGGTAAAGGATACTATCAGAGATACCTAGGCTGTTCATAGTTGGCTCATCATAGTACAGAGTCATACCAATGTTCCTCTGTGACAATTCCTCAAACTTCCTCATTTGGTTTCCTCCTCTAAAAGTGGTTTCCATGAAGTTCCTTGGTTGGTCAGCCATAGTTAGTGTTAAAGCGGGAGAAACAAATCAGGGGGAAAATAGGTAAGGTAGAAAAGACTTTAGAAAACCTGTAGCATGGCAATTTTATAAAGAATTTATAAAACAAAAGTTAAAAAGAAAATAAGAAAAGAAATAAGTGAATAAATGAATAAAACAAAACAAAAACAAATAAGTGGGTTGCCTCCCACTAAGCGCTGTTTTTATCGTCATAAGCCTGACGTAGTGCTTAGTACTAGATTAATCAGGAGAGTTAGTGGACAACTCTAAAAGTTTGAGATTATTCGCATAATCTTTGTTTTCAATATTATGGTATTGTTTTAATCGTTGTCCGTTTACTGTGAACGGTTCACTATTCCTACCCTTAATTTCTATTGCTCCGCTTGGGAATACTTTAGTAATTTCAAAGGGGCCTGACCATCTAGATTTCAATTTCCCAGGAAAAAGCCTAAGTCTAGAGTTGAAAAGGAGCACAACGTCTCCCACCTTGAATTCTTTCCTAGATAAACGCTTGTCGTGCCATCTTTTGGTTCTTTCTTTATATATCTTAGCGTTCTCATAAGCGTCTAATCTTAATTCTTCCAATTCGTTTATATCAAGGACTCGTTTTTCTCCTGCGGCAGTGTAGTTTAAATTCAGCGTTTTGATCGCCCAATATGCTTTGTGTTCTAGTTCTACCGGGAGGTGACAGGACTTTCCGTACACAAGTTTAAAGGGTGTAGTTCCTATAGGTGTCTTGTAGGCGGTCCTATAAGCCCATAAAGCTTCGTTAAGCTTGGATGACCAATCTTTCCTAGATATGGTGACAGTCTTTTCTAGAATTTGCTTTATTTCTCTGTTCGAGACTTCAACCTGTCCACTAGTTTGTGGGTGATAAGGTGTTGCTACACGGTGTCTGACTCCATACTTAGACAGTAATTTGTCGAATATTTTCGAGATGAAATGAGAGCCACCGTCACTAATGACAAGTCTAGGTACACTAAATCTTGGAAAGATTACGTTCTTGAAGAGCTTAATTACTACTCGTGTGTCATTCGTAGGAGAGGCTATAGCCTCGATCCATTTTGAAACATAATCAACAGCTACGAGTATGTACTTATTTCCGAAAGAAGATGGGAAGGGTCCCATGAAATCGATTCCCCAGACATCAAAGACTTCTACTTCTAATATTCCTCTTTGAGGCATTTCATCTCGTCTTGAAATGTTACCTGTGCGTTGACACCGATCACAGTTTATGACGGCGATGTGGACATCTTTCCACAGATTAGGCCAGAATAAACCGGCTTGTAAGATCTTGGCACAAGTTTTAGAAGTGCTTGCATGTCCGCCATATGGAGAGGAGTGGCAATGTGAAATGACATTTTCTATTTCTTCTTCGGGTATACATCTACGGAAGATTCCGTCTGGTCCTCTTTTAAATAGTAGGGGTTCATCCCAATAATAGTACTTGAGATCGTGGAAGAATTTCTTTTTCTGCTGATAGGTTAAGTCAGGTGGAAGCGCTCCAGCGGCTAAGTAGTTGACTATGTCAGCATACCATGGCAATCCTACGGTTGTATTGATCTCTTCGAAGGCTTCCTTGACTTTTGGTTTGTTGGGATCTAGTCGAGCTAGGTCGCCTTTTATTGCTGCTATCAGCTGTTCATAAGGGAAATCGTCGTTAATCGGCACTTGTTCGGGTTTAATACCTTCTATTCTAGATAAATGATCCGCTACGACGTTTTCAGTGCCTTTCTTATCTTTAATTTCGAGATCAAACTCTTGTAAGAGTAAGATCCATCTTAGGAGTCTTGGTTTGGCATCTTTCTTGGTCAATAAATATCTGATAGCAGCGTGGTCTGTGTAAATGATTATCTTCGCTCCTACTAAATAGGAACAGAATTTGTCAAGCGCGAAGACAACTGCTAACAGTTCTTTCTCAGTTGTGGTGTAGTTCATCTGAGCGGAATCTAAGGTTCTACTGGCGTAGTAAATCGCGTGGAGTTTCTTGTCCTTCCTTTGTCCTAGAACTGCGCCTACAGCATAGTCACTCGCATCGCACATAATTTCAAAAGGTAATCTCCAATCGGGTGGTTGCATGATTGGTGCGGTGATAAGGGCTGATTTAAGAGTTTCAAAAGCTTTTAGACAATTTCCGTCAAATATGAACTCGGTGTCTTTCATTAATAACTCGGTAAGAGGTTTGGTGATTTTCGAGAAATCTTTAATGAAACGTCGGTAAAAACCGGCGTGGCCTAAAAAGCTTCGTACTTCTCGTACGGTCTTAGGAGGTTGAAGGTCCTTTATGACTTCTATTTTAGCTTTATCAACTTCAATTCCCTTGTTAGATATTACATGTCCTAGCACGATTCCTTCTCTGACCATGAAATGGCATTTTTCCCAGTTAAGCACGAGGTTTACTTTCACACATCTTTCTAGTACCTTTTCTAGGTTTGATAGACATCCTTCAAAACTTTGCCCGCATACAGAGAAGTCGTCCATGAACACTTCCATGATGTTATCTATGAAATCTGCGAAGATTGACATCATACATCTTTGAAAGGTTGCATGAGCGTTACATAATCCAAAGGGCATTCGTCTATAAGCGAACGTTCCATAGGGACATGTGAATGTAGTCTTCTCTTGATCATCAGGGTGAATAGGGATTTGGAAAAATCCTGAGTAACCATCTAGATAGCATAAGTACGAGTGTTTGGCTAATCGTTCTAACATTTGATCTATGAAAGGTAGTGGGAAATGATCTTTTCGAGTGGCCTTGTTTAGTTTTCGATAATCGATGCACACTCTATGTCCGGTCACTACTCTTTGTGATATCGATTCGCCTTTTACGTTTTTCACAACAGTGATACCTCCTTTCTTCGGTACTACATGTACTGGACTAACCCATTGACTATCAGAGATTGGATATATTATTCCAGCGCCTAGCAGTTTCTTAACTTCATCTCTGACTACAGTGCTAAGGATTGGGTTAATTCTTCTTTGAGATTCTCTAGAGGTTTTGCAATCTTCTTCTAGCATAATACGATGCATACAGATTGAAGGACATATCCCTTTGAGATCAGATATGTTATATCCTAATGCAGTTGGGTATTTCTTTAAGACATCTAAAAGTTTCTTCGTTTCGAGTCTTCCTAAACTGGAATTGATTATAACTGGTCGCGTACATTCAGTGTCTAGGAATTTGTATCTTAGGTTCTTGGGTAAGGTTTTTAACTCTAATTGAGATTTCTTCTTGCATGGCATGGGGTCCGGTGTAAGTGCTAAACTTTCGCTTAGACTATCATCTTGATACGGTGCACGCCAATCGTCATCTTCAAAATTCGGAGGGATTTGAATTTTCATAATTTCAGAGTAAGTGGTTTGTTCTGCTTCCATTTCTCTTACGCACTCGTCTATCACGTCAATTAGATAACATGTATCATCCATGGCTGGTGCTTGTAAGAATTGAGTTAGGATGAATTCCACTTTTTCCTCTCCAACTTCAAATGTAAGTCTGCCCTTCTTAACGTCAATTATGGCTCCAGCTGTGGCTAGGAAAGGTCTTCCTAATATGATGGGTGTAACAGAGTCCTCAGTAATGTCCATGATTATGAAATCGGTCGGGATATAAAATTGACCTATCCTTACTGGAACGTTTTCCAGTATTCCTACAGGGTATTTGACTGATCGGTCAGCCAACTGAACCGACATTTTGGTAGGTCTAAGTTCTCCCATCTCCAGCTTCTTGCAAATAGATAAGGGCATGACGCTAATACTTGCTCCCAAGTCGCATAGAGCTTTGTCTATGACGAACTTTCCAATGTTACAAGGTATAGAGAAACTACCTGGATCTTTTAACTTAGGGGGCATATTGTTTTGAATAATAGCGCTACACTCAGCAGTAAGTGTAACTGTTCCATTGTCCTCTATCTTTTTCTTGTTAGATAGGATTTCCTTGAGAAATTTAGCATACGAGGGCATTTGAGTGATAGCTTCTGTAAACGGAATAGTAATATTCAACTGTTTTAGAAGTTCAACAAACTTTTTAAACTGGCCCATCGTTTTGGACTTGGTAAATCTTTGGGGGTACGGGATTGGTGGTTTATAAGGTGGTGGAGGCACATAAGGCTTCTCATTCTCCACGGCCTCTTGATTTTTGTCTTCCCTCTCTTCTGGTTCATTCTCCTTTTCAGTCGATTTATCTTGTTTCTGGTACATAGCTGGGTTTTCAATCCTAGGATCAATAGGTCCGTCTAATTCTTTTCCACTTCTTAATATAACTGCATTTGCATGACCTTTTGGATTCGGTTGTGGCTGTCCTGGAAATGTGCCAGCTGGAGCAGCAGTAGATGCTTGTTGTTGAGCCACTTGTGAAATTTGAGTTTCAAGCATTTTATTGTGGGTGGCTAAAGCGTCTACCTTGCTCGCTAATTGTTTAATCTGTTTACTAGTGTGTACGTTTTGATTTAGGAATTCTTTGTTCGTTTGAGTTTGGGTAGCTATGAAATTTTCCATCATCAATTCAAGGTTGGATTTTCTAGGAACGTTTGGAGCAGCTACAGCGGGTTTTTGATATCCTGGTGGTACAGCAGGTGCTTGGTTAGGTGCATACAAGGCATTATTGTTCTTATAGGAAAAGTTCGGATGATTTTTCCAGCCTGGGTTATAGGTATTCGAGTACGGATTTCCTTGAGCATAATTCACCTGGTCTGTGGTCATTCCAGCTAAAATTTGACATTCCGGGCCAGTGTGTCCTGGATTTCCGCATATTTCGCAATTTGGACTTACAGCAGCCACGGTGGCTGGGGGTGTTATGGTCAAGTTATCAGTCTTTTGGGCAAGGGCATCTACCTTCGCGTGGACGTGATCTAGGCTGCTCACTTCATACATTCCGCCTTTCGTCTGGGGTTTCTCCACAGCAGTTCTCTCACCTCCCCATTGACAATGGTTTTGAGCCATATTTTCAATGAGGGTATAGGCTTCAGTGTATGGCTTGTCCATAAGTGCACCGCCCGCGGCAGCGTCTATTGTTAATCTGGTGTTGTATAGAAGCCCATTGTAGAAGGTGTGAATGGTTACCCAGTCTTCGAGACCGTGATGTGGACATAATCTCATCATGTCTTTGTATCTCTCCCATGCTTCGTAGAGAGATTCTGAATCCTTCTGTCTAAATCCGTTGATTTGAGCCCTTAGCATAGCGGTTTTACTCGGTGGAAAATATCTAGCTAAGAAAACATTCTTTAACTCCTCCCACGTAGTAATAGAGTTGGACGGCAAGGATTGTAACCAAGCCCAAGCTCTATCTCTTAGAGAGAAAGGAAAAAGACGTAGTCTTATCGCGTCTGCAGTAACACCATTTGCTTTCACTGTGTCGGCATACTGCACAAACTTGGTCAAGTGTTCATTAGGATCGTCCGTTGGATTTCCAGAGAATTGGTGTTGTTGTACGGCTGACAGCAGTGAAGGTTTCAACTCGAAATCGTTTCGGTTGATAGCGGGAGCAGCAATGCTAGTATGAGGCTCCTGTTGAGACAGAGTAGCGTAATACTTCAGCGGTCTGTTCTGAGGTCCTTCGGCCATGTCTTGTTCGTTGACTGGATTAGGAGGATAAGCAAGAAGATCGGGAATGTTATGCCTGCGTTGATACTCTACTATTCTGCGTCTTAGATGCAGGAAACGTTCTAATTCGTCGATTGGTGGTTGCAAGATATCGCCTTGAGAGCGGGTACTTGGCATACAATCGACAAACAAAAGGGAAATATGGTTGGTGCCTTAGCCTATACGGCGCAACAATCGAATTGCACTATTGACTAAATCGAAGTCCCCGGCAACGGCGCCAAAAACTTGATCGGGACTTAGTATGTCTATAGATTCTGACTGCAAGTGCACAGTCCTATCGCGTAGTTTTAAAAGATATCGAACCCACAAGGACTTGATAATCAATCTAGTGCTATCTATAGTTACTGTGTTTAGCTAAGGCGGATAATGTCACGGTTTCAGTTTCTAAAGAAATAAAGCGGGAAACTAAATTAGATTAAGAAATATTAATAAAGCAGTCGGTATGTAATATAGTGAACCTATGCGGATTTAATCGAAACTAAGCATATGAAAATATTTCACTTAAGTTATTCTGTAGAAAGTATCAGTTTAAAAACCCTCAACTCACACTCTCGTGGTCTTGTATTAGATTATATCCCTAAAGCCCTATGTCTGCTCTCGCTAGCCCATAAGTGTTTAGAAATATTCTTTGAAAACTTAATAAAGTCTAATTGGTTTTAAAGCACTCTCGCTGTATTTAAATCCAATGCCTAATCTTAGCTATCCGGTTAAAACCTCACACTCTCGTGGTCTCGATTTTATCCTATTTCACTTTTCTTACTCTCGTAATAAAAAGATTAATTTTAAGTATAAAAGATCTCAGCCAGAAAATTAAGTTAATTATTATTTTAGCTTAGAATAATTAAACCCGATCAGTTACTGTTATCACATACCGATCTATTAAATTAGCTAGACATTATAATTAAATCAAACAGAAAACAATTTATTATTAAAGACATTAAATCATGCATAATAATTGAATAGCAATTAATTAACATAAACAAAATGCGATTAATTATAACGTGATACAAATACCTGGAAAATAAATATTCCTTAGCTCCCTCTTCCACAAGTCGGCAAGATTGGAGCTTGGAACCGGAACGGAAAATACTAAATGCTGGGGCTGGAAATAAAATCTAACAATAATAATTTCCTAATGTTGGAAATTATTATAAAGGTTTGGAATAAAATCAAAACAATGAAACAGCAAGAAAATGAAATGCTGGAAATAAATTCTGGTGAAATTTTGGCAGAGCTCTCGCAAATCAGTCGCTTCCAACTCTCCCCCCTTTTCTCTTCGTATGTTGGCATATTTATAGAGGAGGAGCTTGTAACAGTTGATCTTTGTTCGTGGGCTTTTTGCTGAGAAAGTGCCGGATACTGGGATTGAGTCGTGTGAGAGAATTTAGGAGTTGTTGAAGACTCCTTCTTTTATGGCCACGTCTCTTCTGTTTCTTCATAATATGTGTGTTGCGTGTTACGGTCGTGAGGATATGGTGACGATCACTAATATGCTTTCAGCGTGTTACGGTCGTAACACATTGCTTACGGTCGTTAGACATGAAATAGCGCGTTACGGTCGTGACTTTGGTGTGACGATCGTGAAACTCCCTTGAGCGCGTTACGGTCGTAAGGCATATGGTGACGACCGTCACTGTTACAAAATCTCAGATTTTGACAGTGTTTTCTTCTCATTTTCTGTCAATTTTTCTTCACTTCTTCTTTTTTACTATTTTGACTTGAGATGTATCGCACCTGCAAAAAGGCATAAAAACTCGGAATAATCGGGGATTAGTTGAGTCAATGCACGATAAAAATGTACTAAAAACCTAGTAATTATACGATACGATTTCTCTTCATCAACGCTTATTAAAAATGTTTATTGCACTTCTTTATGCATCTCACTTTGTTATTTTCATATATATCATGTTTGATCATTTCCTAATATGTATGATTCTAACTTTGCATTTACATCATCATTTTGTTTCATCTCATATCTTATTCATGTCTTTTACATCATCATGTTTGAATTATAACTTGTTATCTTTTAGTGTTGTTACAATTGTTATCTTTCCACCCCATTCCAAAGGGAGATCACCTTAAATTGACTCATGAGTCACTAAACAACCGCCATACCTTATCCTTCTAGGTTCACCCTTGTTTCTTTGCCTCATGAGAGCCAATGAAATCATAACTTAGAAGTAGGTTGGAGTTCTTAAACTCCATGTGATTCTCATAATCATGAGAACTCACTTTTTCCCCTGTAACTTAGACTTAGAGAGTTATCGTGAACTCTACAATGAGTTTATACTCATTTCCCCTTGGAACTTTGGCCATTGTCAATGGTTCCTCTTCCTTCACCCTTAGATCGGTGAACTACAGATACTCTGATTCCACTCCCGTAAGGATACGTAGGCGCAAAGTGCGATGCTTTGTCGAGTATACTTAGATATAAACCCCTAAGGTTTCAACCTTTAGCATAGCACCCTTAGCAAGCGAGTAAGATATAACAAATTAAAACAAGAGGTTCCCGTAGAGTACTATAGACGTTTAGGATGCTAATACCTTCCCTAAGCATAACCAACCCCCGCACCTTAGATCTCCCCCCTTTAGGTTTTTCTCGATCTTGAGCCTTTCCTTTGGATAAATCAAAGTCGGTTGTGAATTTAAAGAAATGCGATGAAAGTTAATTAATATCTTGTTATCCGATTGTCACCGCAACAGAAATGGCGACTTCATTGGGGAGGCGTTTTTTCGAGGGTTAAGCCTAACTTGTTTTGCTCATGTTATCTATGTGCATTTATCTGTATTTTTGGTTCCTTCTATGGGCATAGTACTATTGAGTGGTGAGATAAGTCCTAACCCGAACTTGAGAGTACATTTGATTAGGAACGTGGACATAGTCAAGGAAACTTCGAGGGAGAAATCCCAAAGGAGTTGACTTGAAGTTCTACACTCAGTTGAGGCCCTCTCGGAAGTGGTATATGTTGAACGAGCAATCGTGAATGCGTTACTACTTTCGACCTGGGTGCCAGGGATACTGATGACCTTTAGTTACCCTTTTACCCCACTTGGCCTTTTAAGATGTAGTGCGATGACTATGAGGGAGTAATCCTAAATGGTTGCTACGCGATGCTACACTCAGACGAGGCTCTCTTGAGAATTTTATTAATCACCGAGCAATTGGAAAGTTGATAAAATCCGAAAGATGGGTTGTCGACTCTGGGAACTTATTAGAACCCTGTTCTGCAAACTGAGAACCCGTAGTACACACCTCTTGGGATGGGTAGACCATGGCTCCACGCTCATGAGTCTAACCCTAGGTTTTGTTGTGTTGTGTTTATCTGTTTATTTGTGTTTTTTTGTTGCATGCATTCATCCATACATCATACCTCGTTCAAGGAACTCAATGTTGTTTTGCAAACCTGTTAGGATGGATTTTGAAAGAAGGAAAACGAAGAAATACACCTTAATTAGTCCAAAATTGGAGGATCTGAAGAACCTGGGTGAGCCGATCAACGAATCATCAACATTCCAAAGAAAGTATGGGAGGATTTTCTCTTTCATGAAGTCAAGAATGGTAGATGGGTTGCTTCCCACTCTCATGCAATTCTATGATCCCGTGTATCATTGTTTCACTTTCCCAGACTATCAGTTAATGCCTACGCTCGAGGAATATGCCATTTTGGTTGGTATTCCTATCACTCCAAATTCCTCTTACTCTGGTTTGGAAAAGACACCTAAGGAGAAGGACATTGCAGAAGCCGCTCACCTCAAGTTGTCAGATGTTAAAGCTAACTTGGTTATCAAAGGAGGAATTTTCGGTTTTCCCGCCAAGTTCTTGATGGAGAAAGCCCGTCATTACGTCAGTACAAAAAACATGGTGGATTATGAAGTTGTTATGGCTCTACTCATTTATGGGCTATTTCTGTTTCCCAACATCGAGAACTTCGTCGACATGAATGCAACCAAAATTTTCATTCTTGGAAATCCGGTTCCTACTCTGCTTGCTGACGCTTACCATTCAGTGCACCTAAGGAATTCTCATGGAGGAGGAATGGTAACTTGTTGTGCTACATTGTTATATAAATGGTTCATTTCTCACTTACCTCGTTCGGCAACCTTTTGGGACCTCAAAGATGGGCTTCTATGGTCAGAGAAGATTATGTCCCTCACGAACACTGATTTAGAGTGGTATAATCCGACGCTCAAAGGTAGAGACATGATCTTTAGCTGTGGGGGTTTCGCTAACATACCTCTTCTTGGTATAGAAGGGGGTATAAGTTACAATCCAGCCTTGGCCTGTCGTCAACATGGTTACTCTATGAAGGTTAAGCCAAGTAACGTTTATTTGGAAGGATTATTCTTCGAAGAAAACAAGGACCCTGTGCTCAAAGAGAGGATGGTGTACGCTTGGCATCATGTTCACAAGAGGGGAATTTCTGCCTTAGGAAAACCCGAGTGTTTGGCTTCAGAATCTTACACTTGTTGGGTACAGGAGAGGGCTATTAATTTGCGGTTACCATACGAACGTCATGAGCCTATTCCACTACCTCCTCGAGACCATGTCCTATACTTCACGAGTAATGAGGATGAATTGAAGATTCGACTGGCTCAGGCAGAGCAAGAAAGGAACGCATGGAAGAACAAGTACCAAATTCTTGACTTTGAGATGAATGCACTTCAAAAGAGTCTTAGGAGAAAGGAGGAAGAATCTGTCAGGAAGAGGAAGGCGAAAGGAGATTTATTTTCTCCTGGCACTTCATCTACACCTACTGCTAGCAGCTTGGCTCCACCAAAACCATGGAAGTCACATTTGGACGAGGTTACTCTTGAGAACAAAAGATTGCAGAAGGAGAACCAGAGGCTCACGATGAGATTGACGGGAGAAGACTAATCAAAGGACCTAGGGTTTAGTTTTTCATTATGTTGTACTCTTATTTTGGCTTTTGAAGGTGTAACCATGTTCTTTTTGTAATCCTGAAAAAAAAACCTTTATTGATGAAATGAAATCCTTCTTTGAATTTTACGAAGGTGTTCCTTATCCAATAGTGTTTTCAAAACACAGTTTGAGTTTCCTTGAATCCCGCATATCATTTGCATTGCATCTTGCATTCCTACTAAGCTATCAAGATACTAATTTTATTTTGCAGATTTTGTAGAAATGGATGCTACAGGGAAAAGAGTTTGGCCTTACTTCTTTGAACTACCTGAAGTGGAGCATCTATTGTGGTTAGGAGAGATGGTTGAAGATCAGTCAGCCTTCGCTGACAGATATGGATGCCTCATCCCACTGATGAAGACACCAGTACCTGTAGGGCCTCTTGAAGTCTTGGTCCAGTTGTATCATCCCCCGTACCGCTGTTTCGTGTTCCCTGAATTCCAGTTGGTGCCAACCCTGGAGGAGTTCTCAGCCATGATAGGAATTCCAGTCACAGAAGCTCCCATCTTTTCTGGGATTGAAGAAATGCCTTCTGCCAGAGACATCGCCAGAGTAACCAGGATCAGATTATCTGACATCCAGGCTAACTTGACTAACAAAGGAGGAAAGTGTGGGCTGCCTGTCCAATTCTTGATGGAAATGGCTCTGTACTTCAAAAATAGAGGAAGTGAAGCTTTGTTTGAGTCAACCCTAGCTCTGATGATATATGGTTTGTTTCTATTCCCAAATTCCATGAACTTTATGGATACCCAAGCCATTCAGCTTTTCACAGGCACTAATCCGGTCCCAACACTGCTAGCTGACGTCTACCATTCCATACGGATCAGATACACAAGAGGCTGTGGGCCAATTGTCTGTTTCGTAGCCCTCTTTTACAAGTGGTTCGTTTCTTATCTGCCCAAGACTCCGACTTTATGGGTGGTTGAAGACTGTAAGATTTGGTCTAAAAAGCTGTTAGAATTGAAGCATACCGACATCGAGTGGTATGATTCAACTGACGAAGGAATCATCATAATCAATATATGTGGGGATTGCCCCAATGTGCCTCTTATGGGAAGAAACAATTGTATAAATTACAACCCGGTCCTTGCACGCCATCAGTTGGGTCATCTGAAGGAGGGAATTTCAGATGACGAGGATATGCAGATGATATTTTATGATGAAAGGGGAGGTTTTGAAATGAAGATGCGGTTGGAACATGCTTGGCGCCAGATTAATAGACAATTATGGAAAGCTGAATGCCCAGTCACGGAGGCTCACTTGCAATGGTCTCGTGATATAGCTCGTGTAATGATGAAGCCACATCCTCACCATGAATCACCTACCAAGACAAAGCAGAAGATGGTGGAAGAGTTAGGAGAATTGGTTCTCGCAAAAGAGGAAACAAAGGAGCGTATCATCAAAATAATGAGAGTAATCAATGGAGGAGAGGGATCATCAACCGGTGGATTCAATCTCTAATGTTACTGTTGACATTTCTGTTATCATTGTCCCTTTCATTTTGATGTATTTCTATTTATGTACTTGGAGTATAAGGATACACTGCTCCGGATGTAATGATCACCAGAATCTTGAATGAAGAAGTTTATTTTTATCAAGGAATCTATTATCTATATTATTTGAAAAATTTCTTTGGTTTCTTGATAGTTTAGCCTGCATTTGCATTTGCATTTTCGTGTGCATTTCTTTCCTTGTCTTTGTCTTATGTCACTGTGTTCTCTCCAGAATCGTTACACTGAATCCCAGACACAGCTACAACACTCGGGCCCAAGGTCGACTTAGGATGTCAGAGGCTTACGGAGAAATGGGCAGAGTCAATAATGAATTGAATGAGATAAGAGGAGGAATGGGACAAATCCTCGAGGCAATTAATGTTATGAAAGCAAAGATGGACACACAGACCACTGTGGTCTCTGAAATCGTCACCACAATGGTAGAACCTCCTATCGTCCCTGTCATCCCTACTCTGGGCATGCCAGAAGATTTTATCCGTGCTACAGTTCCTTTGACAACACAACAAGCAATTCCTTTGGTCAATGAGACTCTTCAAGCTATTCCTACTTATGCTCCGCCAGCAGTACAAACGCAAGTGCATCCGGTTTTCCATAACCACCATCCCTATGATTATGTTGATGTGTCAGAAGAAGGAGATGATAGACACGAGAATTTGAGGGAAAGTGTTGAAACAATGCAGAGAAAGATGAAGGCGATGGAGTTGAGTAATGCATTCAGTACTGATATCAAGGACATGTGTTTAGTTTCAGATTTGGTAATTCCACCCAAGTTCAAGTTACCAAGTTTTGAGTTATACTCAGGGGCCACATGTCCCCGATCCCATTTGATCATGTACTATCGAAGAATGGCCGCGCATATAGGTAATGACAAGCTGATGATCCATTATTTTCAAGACAGTTTGAAAGGAGCTGCTGCCAAGTGGTACTTAAGTCTAGACCAGTCCCAGATCCGTTGTTTTCAGGATGTAACCGATGCTTTTGTGAAACACTACAAGTACAATATGGATCTAGCTCCTGATCGTAGACAATTATTGAGTATGGCCCAGAAAGGTACTGAGACCTTCAAAGAATACGCACAACGTTGGAGAGAGACTGCTTCTCAAGTCGAACCACCATTGACTGAGAAAGAGTTGGCTGATTGGTTTGTAGACACAGTAAAGCCTGAATTTTATGAGAGAATGATCAGCAGTGTCAGTGGAAATTTCGCTGATATTGTTGCCATTGACGTGAAGGTAGAAGCAGGATTAAAGAGTGGAAAGGTAATTGGTTTTCCGAGTAGTTTAGCTGGCGTCAGTACTAAGAAGTCTCCTAGTCATTCTCATAAGAAGAAAGAAGGCAAAACTAATGCCATTATGGCAAGGAAAACCCAGAGCCCTCGATGGAAGCAACCAATGTACCAGCAACAGCAGAGACCAAATTTCTTGCAGCATCCAGTCTACCAGATGCAGTATGCTCAGCAACCCTACGTAGCTGCTGTTACACCTACTTTCAATCACCAAGCAGCGTAGCAGGTGCCGGCATATCAACAGACAGCTTATCAGCAATGGCCTAAAAACCAAAATCATCAGCAACCGAGACCCCAGGTTCCACAGCAGAATTCATCCCACAAGAGGCAAGGAGGAAAGCCAACATTTCCACCTATACCAATGTCATATACAGAGCTTTACCCTTCCTTAGTGGAGCAAGGGCTGATCGTTACCAGGCCTTTGGGACCACCGACAGAGAAATCTACGCCTTTCTTCAATCAAAATGTAACTTGTGCTTTTCATCAAGGAGGCGCTGGTCATGACCTGGAGGGATGTTTAGCATTGAAAAATGTAGTGAAGGTTTTGATGGAGAAAAACATTCTTTCATTTGTTGATAATCAACCGAATGTGAAGAACAATCCTTTGCCTACCCATGGGACCACTAATGCCATAGAAGATGAGAAGGATGAGGTCTTAGTTTTGGATGCAACGAAGATCTAAACTCCTATCAAGGCTTTCCATGCTAAACTGTTTAAAGCCTGGTTAGTTGAAGTTTGCCATGATGTCTGTGAAGAATGTAATGTTAGTACCAAGGGCTGCCGTTTAGCCCAAGATGATGTTCAGTATCTGATCAATGAAGGGTTCCTACAGGTGTTCAGCAAAGAAAAGGAAAACAAAGTTGCAACAATTGAGCCTGTGTTTAACCTGCCAAAGCCAAAAGGGTCGGTATCCAAGTCCAACGCACCCAAATCCGGGTCTGTGGTTCCTGTATTTAATAAGCCAGTACCGATTTTCAACAATCCTGAAGCGATTAATGCTTCCACCATTAGTAATTCCAAGCAATGTGACATCCGACTACCTGTTCTATTTAGGTTCCGAGGGACCAAGGTCGTGCCGTGGGTCTATGAGAATGTTATAGGTAGCAGAAGACGAGAACACGTGATTCCAAGGAAAGAGGTGGGAATCACTGTTGAAGATGTAGTTCCAAGGAAAGAGGTGGGAACTACTATTGAAGAAGTGACCAATATATTTGGAACTGGGAAGATGACCCGAAGTGGAAGAGTATACACCCCTTCCTTCAAGGAAACCACACCCAAGGAGACTATTATCCCCACACCATCTAGAGACAAGGGAAATGAGGTAATTTTTCAAGAAGCAGATGAAGAGTTCTTAAGAATCATCAAGAGGAGTGATTACAAAGTGATAGATCAGCTCCATCAGACACCATCCAAGATTTCGATCTTATCTCTGTTAACTAATTCGCCAGTTCATAGAGCAGCTTTGCAGAAGGTGCTAGCTTAAGCACATGTAGCTCAGGATAAAATAGCTAGACAGTTTGACCATGTCGTCGCCAACATCACATCTTGCAATACTCTTAGTTTTAGTGATGAGGAGTTACCCCGAGTTGGAAGGAATCATAATCTTGCTTTGCACATATCGGTAAAATGTCAGGAGAATACAATGGCCAGAGTTCTCGTAGATACTGGTTCATCCTTGAATGTTTTGCCAAAGAGAACTCTTGATAAATTGTCTTACCAAGGAGCTATAATGAGACCCACTTCTCTTATCGTCAAAGCTTTTGATGGTTCAAGAAGATCGGTGATGGGAGAAATTGAGCTACCCATTTTAATTGGCCCTCAAACATTCAACATCCTTTTTCAGATCTTGGATATCAACCCTGCCTACAGTTGTCTACAAGGTAGACCTTGGATCCACGAAGCTGGTGCTGTAACCTCTACCTTACATCAGAAGATGAAGTTCATGGCCGATGAGAAGTTAGTTATCATACATGGCGAGGAGGACCTGATGGTCAGTAATTTGTCCTCGTTTCGTTACATCGAAGCCGATGAAGATGCTTTGGAAACTTCTTTCCAGGCTCTTGAAATAGCTAATGTCGTTATGCTGGACAACAAGGAACCAGTGGCCTCTGATTGTCCATCTTTCGCTTCTTTCAAAAGCATTCAATCTGCTTTGCAAGGAGGAGTACCTGAAGGCTGGGGCAAGATCGTCGAAGTCCCCGAAAGAGAGAAATACCAAGGGTTGGGTTACAAACCAACTTTTGAGGGTAGAGCTGCTTCAACAAAAGGAAGACTAAGGACCATTCAAGAAGTGTTCATCAGTAGAGGACAACAAGTTCATGCAATTATTGAGGATGCTGAAGACGAAGATATCAATCACTTGGTGTTTCGTTGTGACGCTGCTTTAAGTAACTGGGAAGCCATTGAGATACCTACTTTGTACCCTATGACAGAGTAATTTGTTTGTGAGCTTTGATGTTTTCAATTCCGCAGCCTTGCCCGAGGCTTTCGGATTATTTTGTATGGGCCACCGCTTTTAAATCTTATTAATTATTGAAGTGTTTGTTTTTGTTGAAACTCTTTGTCTTCATTCTTGCTTTCGTTTTAAGAAAAATGGCAATCTTTTCCAAACTGCATTTTTTTCTCCTTCTTGTGTTCATGTTTGTGCATTTTTAATAAGATGAATCCATCCATCGTGCATAATGATTCCCAAACCCGTTGTATTCAATGACCCTACTCTCACTATCGACTTTGATTCACCCATTTATCAAGCTGAGGAAGAAGAGGATTATGAGGTCCCCGATGATTTGGCTGAAATGTGCGAGTATCAGTACACGGACCTTCAGCCACATGAAGAAAAAGTTGATGTCATCAACCTTGGCACTGATGAAAAGAAGAAGGAGGTCAAGATTGGGGCAACGCTTGGGGTAGAGGTCAGACGACGGCTAGTCTTGCTTTTGGAAGAATATGTAGATGTTTTTGCTTGGTCTTATCAAGACATGCCTGGATTGGATACGGACATAGTAGTTCATAAACTACCGTTCAAGCCTGAGTGTTCACCCGTGAAGCAGAAACTCTGTAGAAGTAGACCAAATATGGCTCTCCAAATCAGAGATGAGGTTAAGAAGCAATTGGATGCAGGATTCTTGGCAGTTTCAAAAAATACAGAATGGGTAGCCAACATCGTGCCGGTTATGAAGAAAAATGGTAAAGTACGAATGTGCGTGGATTACAGGGATCTCAACAAAGCTAGTCCCAAGGACGATTTCCCACTACCACACATTGACACTCTTGTGGATAATACGGCTAAGTTTGCAGTTTTCTCCTTCATGGACGGTTTTTTCGGCTACAACCAAATCAGAATGGACCCAGCTGACATGGACAAAACTACCTTTATCACCCCGTGGGGAACCTACTATTACAAAGTTATGCCCTTTGGTTTGAAGAACGCAGGGGCAACTTATCAGAGAGCTATGGTAACTTTATTCCACGATATGATCCACAAGGAAATTGAAGTATACGTGGATGACATGATTGCTAAATCCCGAAGCGAGGAAGAACATTTAGATCATCTTTTGAAGTTGTTTAAGAGGCTCCGAAAGTATCAGTTGAAGTTGAACCCAGCCAAGTGCACCTTTGGTGTCAGGTCAGGGAAGTTGCTTGGTTTTATTGTCAGCCAGAAAGGAATTGAAGTAGATCCTGACAAAGTACGAGCTATTTAAAAAATGCCAGCTCCACAAACTGAATCACAAGTGAGAGGATTTCTGGGTCGTTTAAACTATATATCCAGATTTATCTCCAACATGACTCCAATTTGCGAACCGATCTTTAAACTACTCCGCAAAGACCAGACTGTAGAGTGGAATTCCAATTGCCAATAAGCTTTTGAGAAGCTCAAGAGCTATTTGCAGGAACCACCTATTCTGATTCCTCCTGTTCCTGGAAGGCCTCTTATCATGTATATGACTATTCTAGAGGGATCCATGGGTTGTGTATTGGGCCAACATGATGAAACTGGTCGCAAAGAGCATGCCATTTATTACCTGATTAAGAAGTTTGTTGGTAGTGAAAACCGTTATTCATTACTTGAGAAAACCTGTTGTACCTTAGCATGGGCCGCTAAATGTTTGAGGCAGTATCTGATATGCCACACTACTTTGTTGATCTCAAAAATGGATCCAATAAAGTATATCTTTGAGAAGCCTGCTCAGACAGGAAGACTCGCCAGTTGGCATATGCTATTGTCAGAATATGATATCCAGTATGTACCTCAGAAGGCTATTAAAGGAAGTGTATTATCAGAATACCTCGCAGACCAGCCTGTTGAAAATTATGAGCCGCTCAAGTTTGACTTCCCGGATGAAGACATTATGGTAGTGAAAGATTGTGAAGAACTTGGCCCTAACGAAGGTTTTGAGACTAGTTATAGATGTAAGATGATGTTTGATGGTTCTTCCAATTTCAAAGGACATGGCGTAGGTGTTGTATTGATAAACCCCGATGGTGGTTATACTCCTTTTACAGCAAGGTTGGATTTTGAATGCACAAACAATATTGCTGAGTACTAAGCGTGTATCTTGGGACTAGGAGCTGTAATTGATCTTGGAATCAATGTTCTTGAAGTTATGGGTGATTCTGCTTTGGTCATTTACCAGGTCAAGGGTGAATGGGAAACCAAGGATGAAAATCTTATTCCATACCGTGCTTACATTATGGAATTGATTAAGTGTTTTGATGAGATCACTTTCCGTCATGTACCTCGTACTGAAAACCACATGGCTGATTCCTTAGCTATGTTGGCTTCAATGTGGCAAGTCAGGTTTCACAATGAAGCACCTCTCATCAGTATCGAATGCAAGACTGAACCCGCCTATTGCCAGGCAGTTGAAGAAGAGATGGATGGGAAACCTTGGTTTCACGACATCATGAATTATTTGAAGACTCAAGAATATCCTGTCAATGCTTCCAATCTCGACAAGAGAACTTTTCGAAGACTTTCATCCAAGTTCTTTCTCAATAACAATGTACTTTACAAGAGGAATCATGATATGGTCCTGCTAAGATGTGTTGATAGACGAGAAGCAGACCTGTTGATTCACGACATTCACGAAGGCGCCTTTGGCACTCACGCCAACGGACATGCCATGGTTAAGAAAATTTTAAGGGCTGGGTATTATTGGTTGACTATGGAAGCTGATTGCATCCAATACGCCAGGAAATGCCATAAGTGCCAGATCTACGCTGATAAAATGCACGTTCCTCCTACTCTGTTGAATGTATTGTCATCCCCTTGGCCATTCTCTATGTGGGGCATCGATATGATTGGAGCTATTGAGCCAAAAGTTTCAAATGGTCATTGTTTCATTTTAGTGGCCATTGACTATTTCACTAAATGGATTGAAGCTGCTTCTTTTACCAATGTGACTAGGCAAGTGGTTGCTCGTTTCATCAAGAATAACATCATTTGTCGTTATGGAATTCCCAACAGGATCATCACTGACAATGGAACAAATCTGAATAACAAGACGATGAAAGAGTTATGTGATAATTTCAAGATTGAGCATCACAATTCCTCGCCTTATCGTCCCAAGATGAATGGAGCTGTCGAGGCTGCCAATAAAAACATCAAGAAGATTCTACAGAAAATGGTCAAGACTTATAAAGATTGGCACGAGATGTTACCATTTGCTCTGCACGGATATAGAACTTCGGTTCGAACCTCAACAGGGGAAACCCCTTTTTCCCTTGTATATGGAATGGATGCAGTGCTCCCCATTGAAGTAGAAATACCATCTTTGAGAATCCTAATGGAAACCAAGCTTGACGAAGCTGAATGGGTTAGAGAGAGATACGACCAACTGAACCTCATTGACGAGAAGCGACTGACTGCCATATGTCATGGTCATCTGTATCAGAAAAGAGTGAAGAGGGCATTTGACAAGAAGGTCCGTCTCTGGGAATTCCGAGAAGGAGAACTTGTACTCAAGAAGATTCTGCCATCTCAAAGGGATGCTCGCGGAAAGTGGGCGCCTAATTATGAGGGTCCGTTTGTGGTAAAGATTGTATTTTCAGGAGGTTCTTTATTCCTCACAACAATGGACGGTGAACAGCTCTCACACCCTGTGAACGCTGACTCTGTACGGAAATATTATGCTTGAAAAGAATTCTAGAATTTTAGTCATTAGGGAGTAGGACATTGAATATGATGTAGTCCTTTCTCTTGCCATTTTTCAATTGTAATGATCCATGGAGCTTCGCTATTGGCAAGTTACCATTCTAATGAAATCAGTTTTCTTGAGCCACTTCTTTGTTTGATATTTATCATTACTCTGATATTTTTCATTGTTATGCAAAACTCAACTCATTTATTAATAATGGTTTTAAAAGCGGAATGTTTTGAAAAATGTTGAGCTCTGAAAGAAGATTGGCAATGTCTCCCTAACTTAAATGCTTTAACAATGGCTAACCATTAAGGACGTCTCATCGGTATCCACACAAGATGTTTGGAAAGAAGTTGTTGCCCCAGTAAATTATAAATGTGCCCATATTGGCTTTGAAGGCTGACTATCTGCTCAGATTTCAGTGTGATTCTTTGTGGTGGACACGGTGTTTTTCCTTTTGGCTGTCTCCGGTCTGTCGTCTCTTGCATATCATTGGCATTCGCATCATACCATAGCATTGAGTATCTTTGCATTTGGGTGTTTGTTGTTTGTGTGGTTTTGTTTTGCTTTTCTTTTTTCCCCTTTTGTGGGTCTTGGGTTCTTTGTCTTTGTTTTGCTCGTGTCCGGTCTTTCGTCTCTGTGTGCCAGATTCTGACCATTTGTGCGGTATTCCCCAGGAAGTCTAACCTGCAACCATCTTATTACCTATATCACCTCATTTGGATACCTAACGTTTCAGTAACCACTAACACCTACATTTACTGGTTATCGTGAACCATTTGTTTGAAATTAGGTTATCGTAAACCTGCATTTTCTGGTTATCGTGAACCATTTGTTTGAAATCAGGTTATCGTGAACCTGCATTTTCTGGTTATCGTGAACCATTTGTTTGAAATCAGGTTATCGTGAACCTGCATTTTCTGGTTATCGTGAACCATTTTTTTTTATCTTCAGGTTATCGTGAACCTGTATCTTCAGGTTATCGTGAACCTGTATTTTCTGGTTATCGTGAACCACTTCGTTGGAAATCAGATTATCGTGAATCTGTATTTCAGGTTATTGTGAACTAACTTTTCTAGTTCTGGTTATCGTGAACCAGTTGTTCTTTTTTGGGTTATCGAGAACCATTTATTTCTTTCAGGTTATCGTGAACCTGTATTGCTTAAACTCAGGTCAGATATGAACCTAAACCAAATTACAAATCCAGTTTATACTGTTTTTCCTCATAAAGCAATTATTTATCTCAACCAACTCTTATGAATACCAGAGTCTATTCTTGGCTCATTAGCCTTATTACTTTTAAATTCCATGTGTTTTTATCTGGCGCGCAGAGTTCGTCTCTGTCTTTTCTGGCTTTTCTTAAAGATCCCGTTCGAACTCTTCAGCAAAAGAAATCCCCAGAAAATCTTTTCGGGAGTCTTCTTCCCCAGTGTCGTCCGGTCTTTTTTTGAACCTGTCGTCCTTCTCCCTGGATCCTTCCCCAGTAAAGAATCCCTTTTGTTTTCTATCCCCGGTGTTGCCTCAGAGTCTCCCCAGTGATTCTCTTTTGTTGGTTAGCCTGCATCCCCAACGAGTTTTCCTTGTAGATACTAACCTTCTTCTTGCTTCCCCAGTGAAGCTTCCCTCTGTGTTGTAAGCTCTTTGTTCTTTTGTGTCCTATTTTGTCTGCATTTTTGCATCCTTCATGGCATCATATCATCATATTAGTAGCATTGCACGTCTTTGTATCTAAGGGCAAAATTTTCGGTTTGCTATATTTAAATACCTTTCACCTCGATGTCCCGAGGATCTTCGTTCCTCGTGCCATCCGGCGAAGATATTTAAATAGGGGCAACTGTTGTACCCCAAATTTTACCCTTAGATCCATTGATCTCTTGCATGTCATTTTAGGTCAATCATGCTGCATAGCTAACCCTTTTATCAGTTTTTTGTTTGTGTTTGTTTCATTTCTATCAGGTATTATTTTAAGGAGATTCAAGAGGTGATTGATCAAGAGTTTGGATGGAGCATTGAATCAAGGAAGTTTCAAGGATTTGTCTCCATAACCCTAACCATGATCCTCTCCATAACCAAATTTCTACCCACTTTATCTACCCTCAATTGTCACCCTCAAGTTCTAAACCCTTTTCAACAGTCCTTTATTTAACCTATTTCATTCAATTTGTCAATTTTTAAACCATATCTAAAACCCTAATTAATTAGTCTACCACCATTATTTTCCTAATATTTCATTTTCTTTTATAACAAGAGAATAGAAACCAATTCTAATTTTCATTTCACAAGCCCGCATGATTGGCCCAACGTAGAATATATTACAAACTATTTTGAGATTAATTTCATTGCCAAGAACCAATAGGAATCAAGCATGGTTATGCTGACTTTTCAACTTAATTGTCAACCAATATGGAAGCGACATGTGGCGTACAACAAAACCAAAAGCAACCAAATGCTTCTTCTCCCTTGTTCATACTTGCGAAACTCAGATTGGAGTGGAGAAATTCAAACACAACAAGTGAATCAATTCGTCCAATAACCCATTTCAATTCAACCCTTGGCGTGCACTTTGTTTAGTTTGAATTCCCTGAGACTTTTCCCATTTGAGCTCTCAACTGTTTGGTTCATAAAAGTGATTCTGAAGATTTACCAATTTCGACATTCAAACTGTCCTCGCCTGCGAACCTCTTCACGCCATCTCCAACATTTACCTCATTTGATACCTCTCCCAATGACCTCAAGTGAGGAGCTCAGAAGCAATACCTGAAATGGTGAATCAACTCTGCACATATGAGATTTTGCACAGCATAAGCAACGGATTTGTCTCCAAGGAGTGGACCATTTTTAAATTTCAAAAGAGACGTTGGCTTCAATTCCTACTCAGCACTCCAAGTGTTTGATGTTTGGACTCACTTAACCCTCGTTCAGCCTATAAAAGGGACTCTCCTCTACACAACAGAATCATCAACAACTTTCTCAAAAACACTCTACATTCCTCTGAAATTCCCTAAAAGTCTCGAGCAAGCAAGTTGGAGCTTGGCCTTGGAGTTCGCTTTTGGAAGAGAAGGAAGTCATCCTACTTGAAGACAGTGGACTTCATTCCACTTGGTATTATATTCTTACACTTTTATTAATAATGCTCATTTAATGTTTTCATTACGTATCTCATTGTTCTTTATATGCGTGTCTGATTGATATGTGCTTGAATATTTTGCTTGTTCCACTTGTTCTCAAAGTAAAGTGATGTTTTAATTTGATACACTTGAATGCTATGGTGTTGAGTATTAATACCTCTGTTTTGTCCATCAAATGGCTGTGGCTAAGTTCTCATTGTGGTTTTATCTTGATAAGATTAATGTTTGATGTTTTAAAACTGCTTGGATGTTATATGTAAGAGACTTTGAGATAAGAAGCTCGTGGACCTTATCCCTCTTTGAATTTCTGATGTGTTTTTTAAGTTGTGGAATATTTGAGTTTAGCAATCTTTGTTGTTGATTTAATGATTGTTGATGTTGTCTAATGGTTTTTGTTTAAACAACATGAATGTTTCTTTTTTTGCCACCACTAATATAAGAGCATGTATGTGTACTCAGTTATTGTTTTAACCTTATCTTTGGGGATATTGTAATATTGATGGTTTTGTTCACAACTGATATGCCTTACTGTCTTTATCGTTGTTTAATCATATGTTTAAGTTTGGATTGTATGAACTGTTAGCCATTGACTTGTATTACCCCTGTTGGAATAATTTTGTGGCAATATATGTTTAAGGTTTGGATGATAAATTTGGATGTTTTGCCTTGGTATTGTTCCTGTCATATGCCTCATTGTTCTTCAACTAGCCATTTCATTTTGTATGTGTTTCCATTAGACTGTGACTTCAGAAGCCATGTCTGTGTAATGTCATAATGTTGCATTGTGTTCATGATGAGTATGCTAGACTTGTTGTGTTTGATTTGTTTCCTAAGTTATGCTTTGTGATATCCTGATTCTATATATGTATGGTTAATGAAGATGCTTACTTAATGTTACCTATTTTGTCATACACTACTATTTGTATTAATGACACCATGTGTTGGAATTTGGTCTTGAATGTCATGATGTGTGCTTGTTCTGCTTTGGCTATGTGTGTCTGATTCATGAACACCTCTGACCATCATGTTACTTATGTGCTTATCTTTAAAACATGATTGTTTTTTTCCTTTTGATAAATATGGCTTCTTATATATTTTTTGTTTATGCCTAGTTGTTATCTGTTTTAAATGTACCAACATTTCTGCTGAACTCTTGTTTTATGACAATGCCACGCTTCCAAAATGCTATGAATCTAACTCAACTTGCTCTGGCAGTGGTTGGTCTGCTTACTTTAAGTTCATGTTTGAATCCATGCCATTTTGTTTCCATAATATGTGTCTTGTTTATCAGTTATGTCCAAATTGCATCATTGCTTGAAATGCTACCTAAATATCTTGTATGTTAATTTGACGCTTTGTAATGTCATGACTAAGCATGTTGCTGACTACTTAGGTTATTGTTACCATTCTATTTGTCTTTTGTTTTAATCATAAGAATCTGTCACCAACATGCTGACTATGCCTTTATATCTAACCTGATCTTCCCTTTTCTTTCACCAATCATTGAGACATGTTGAATTGTGACCTGAACATTAGAGTACCTTAAGAACTAATTTGTCATTATGCCCTAACATTCCTTTGGTAGCTTGTTTTTCAAACTCTTTACTTTGCCAATCATTTGATATCGGTATTAAGCCTCCTTGCTACTCTCCACTAAGTGCTAGGTCTTGAATATGTTTTAGATATACATGAAATTAACCTCATTACCATGCTAATTTGGATCTGCTTGTTAGCTAAATGTGTTCCAATTTGTCTTTATTTCATCAAACCTCCTGTAAATATGAGGCATGCTGGCTGTCGTGATTGTATTTTGGATTTGTTAGCTCACTGCCTTGAAACAGCATCATGATTGCCTAATGCTTCTTTTGATTGATTTTCTTGATCTTTGAGTCTATGTATGTCATTTCACAATAGCTCTACTACTTCTCGTTTAGCATATTAGTGAACTAATACCATGCTACTGTTAGCCTTCATGTGTTTATTGCATTCAAGTTATGTTCTTGTGTGGTGCCTAATTGAGTGGTGTATGCTTGTTGTTTTACCATGGTCGTGTATGAGATTTTTACCCTATGCTTTCGAATGATTGTTGATTAATGATCAGTTTGTGTGATTAAAGTTTGACTGGACTTTTGATACGAGTGGCATTTCTGGATTTTGAATGAGTAAGCATGTCCGTATTAATATGGCTGTTGATGTTTGGAGTGGTAAACATGGCGGTCACGAGCAGTGTACCTTTTGTTTGGTTTGTATGGTTTATTTAGGAAATGCGCACATGTTGGTGTTATATGTTTATTGAAGCGACCATAATATTGGATGTACCAGCCACCCAGTGGCAAGCGCACACAAACACACGCCTCGCCTACCTCTGGGACTGGGGTTCGAATCCCCCTCGCCCCAGTCCTTTTTATTTTACTTTTTCTGAACTTCACTTTTCTTAAATATATATCTGTACTATCCATTATATATCAACATGCGCGCTTTGGACTGGTGGATGCAGTTTTACGCTCTAGGTAAAAGGACCTGGGTTCAATCCCAAGGTGTACCATTTCCCTATTATTTTTATCACTTGTTGGTTTTACCTTTCAAAGTTTATATCCCAATTTTCAAAATCCTATAACTTGTTCATTTTATATCTTTTTCTCTCCATTCTTTTTGCTATGTTCTCCTAATTAATTTTACTTCCTGAATATAAAAGAAAATCGTTAAGAACATTTAATTTTGAGACTTTTTATAAAAAACGCTTATTAAAAATGTTTATTGGACTTCTTTATGCATCTCACTTTGTTATTTTCATATATATCATGTTTGATCATTGCCTAATATGTATGATTCTAACTTTGCATTGACATCAACATTTTGTTTCATCTCATATCTTTTTCATGTCTTTTACATCATCATGTTTGAATTATAACTTGTTATCTTTTAGTGTTGTTACAAT
This sequence comes from Lathyrus tuberosus, assembly GCA_022829125.1. NCBI lineage: Eukaryota > Viridiplantae > Streptophyta > Magnoliopsida > Fabales > Fabaceae > Lathyrus > Lathyrus tuberosus. Next base: position 3,684,952 of record JALAZF010000549.1, on the reverse strand, counting down.
TGTTATCTTTCCACCCCATTCCAAAGGGAGATCACCTTAAATTGACTCATGAGTCACTAAACAACCGCCATACCTTATCCTTCTAGGTTCACCCTTGTTTCTAGGCATCATGAGAGCCAATGAAATCATAACTTAGAAGTAGGTTGGAGTTCTTAAACTCCATGTGATTCTCATCATCATGAGAACTCACTTTTCCCCCTGTAACTTAGACTTAGAGAGTTATCGTGAACTCTACAATGAGTTTATACTCATTTCCCCTTGGAACTTTGGCCATAGTCAAAGGTTCCTCTTCCTTCACCCTTAGATCGGTAAACTACGGATACTCTGATTCCACTCCCGTAAGGATACGTAGGCGCAAAGTGCGATGCTTTGTCGAGTATACTTAGATATAAACCCCTAGGGTTTCAACCTTTAGCATAGCACCCTTAGCAAGCGAGTAAGATATAACAAATTAAAACAAGAGGTTCCCGTAGAGTACTATGGACGTTTAGGATGCTAATACCTTCCCTAAGCGCAACCAACCCCCGAACCTTAGATCTCCCCCCTTTAGGTTTTTCTCGATCTTGAACCTTTCCTTTGGATAAATCAAAGTCGGTTGTGAATTTAAAGAAATGCAATGCAAGTTAATTAATATCTTGCTATCCGATTCTCACCGCAACAGAAATGGCGACTTCACTGGGGAGGCGTTTTTTCGAGGGTTAAGCCTAACTTGTTTTGCTTATGTTATCTATGTGCATTTATCTGTATTTTTGGTTCCTTATATAGGCATAGTACTATTGAGTGGTGAGATAAGTCCTAACCCGGACTTGAGAGTACATTTGATTAGGATCATGGACATAGTCAAGGAAACTTCGAGGGAGAAATCCCAAAGGAGTTGACTTGAAGTTCTACACTCAGTTGAGGCCCTCTCGGAAGTGGTATATGTTGAACGAGCAATCGTGAATGCGTTACTACTTTCGACCTGGGTGCCAGGGATACTGATGACCTTTAGTTACCCTTTTACCCCACTTGGCCTTTTAAGATGTAGTGCGATGACTATGAGGGAGTAATCCTAAATGGTTGCTACGCGATGCTACACTCAGACGAGACTCTCTTGAGAATTTTATTAATCACCGAGCAATTGGAAAGTTGATAAAATCCGAAAGATGGGTTGTCGACGCTGGGAACTTATTAGAACCCTGTTCTACAAACTGAGAACCCGTAGTACACACCTCTTGGGATGGGTAGACCATGGCTCCACGCTCATGACCTCTGACCCTAGGTTTTGTTGTGTTGTGTTTATCTATTTATGTGTGTTTTTTTGTTGCATACATTCATCCATACATCATGCCTCGTTCAAGGAACTCAATGTTGTTTTGAAAACCTGTTAGGATGGATTTTGGAAGAAGGAAAACGAAGAAGTACACCTTCATTAGTCCAAAATTGGAGGATCTGAAGAACCTGGGTGAGCCGATCAACGAATCATCAACATTCCAAAGCAAGTATGGGAGGATTTTCTCTTTGATGAAGTCAAGAATGGTAGATGGGTTGCTTCCCACTCTCATGCAATTCTATGATCCCGTGTATCATTGTTTCACTTTCCTAGACTATCAGTTAATGCCTACGCTCGAGGAATATGCCATTTTGGTTGGTATTCCTATCACTCCAAATTCCCCTTACTCTGGTTTGGAAAAGACACCTAAGGAGAAGGACATTGCAGAAGCCACTCACCTCAAGTTGTCAGATGTTAAAGCTAACTTGGTTATCAAAGGAGGAATTTTTGGTTTGCCCGCCAAGTTCTTGATAGAGAAAGCCCGTCATTACGTCAGTACATAGAACATGGTGGATTATGAAGTTGTTATGGCTCTACTCATTTATGGGCTATTTCTGTTTCCAACATCGAGAACTTCGTCGACATGAATGCAACCAAAATTTTCATTCTTGGAAATCCGGTTCCTACTTTGCTTGCTGACGCTTACCATTCAGTGCACCTAAGGAATTCTCATGGAGGAGGAATGGTAACTTGTTGTGCTACATTGTTATATAAATGGTTCATTTCTCACTTACCTCGTTCGGCAACCTTTTGGGACCTCAAAGATAGGCTTCTATGGTCAGAGAAGATTATGTCCCTCACGAACACTGATTTAGAGTGGTATAATCCGACGCTCAAAGGTAGAGACATGATCTTTAGCTGTGGGGGTTTCGCTAACATACCTCTTCTTGGTACAAAAGGGGGTATAAGTTACAATCCAGCCTTGGCCTGTCGTCAACATGGTTACTCTATGAAGGTTAAGCCAAGTAATGTTTATTTGGAAGGATTATTCTTCGAAGAAAACAAGGACCCTGTGCTCAAAGAGAGGATGGTGCACGCTTGGCGTCATGTTCACAAGAGGGGAATTTCTGCCTTAGGAAAACCCGAGTGTTTGGCTTCAGAATCTTACACTTGTTGGGTACAGGAGTGGGATATTAATTTGCGGTTACCATACGAACGTCATGAGCCTATTCCTCTAGCTCCTCGAGACCCTATCCTATACTTCACGAGTAATGAAAACGAATTGAAGATTCGACTGGCTCAGGCAGAGCAAGAAAGGAACGCATGGAAGAACAAGTACCAAATTCTTGACTTTGAGATGAATGCGCTTCAAAAGAGTCTTAGGAGAAAGGAGGAAGAATCCGTCAAGAAGAGGAAGGCGCAAGGGGATTTATTTTCTCCTGGTACTTCATCTACACCTACTGCTAGCAGCTTGGCTCCACCAGAACCATGGAAGTCACATTTGGACGAGCTTACTCTTGAGAACAAAAGATTGCAGAAGGAGAACCAGAGGCTCACGATGAGATTGATGGGAGAAGACTAATCAAAGGACCTAGGGTTTAGTTTTTCATTATGTTGTACTCTTATTTTGGCTTTTGAAGGTGTAACCATGTTCTTTTTTGTAATCCTGAAAAAAAAAACCTTTATTGATGAAATGAAATCCTTCTTTGAATTTTACGAAGGTGTTCCTTATCCAATAGTGTTTGCAAAAGACAGTTTGAGTTTCCTTGAATCCCGCATATCATTTGCATTGCATCTTGCATTCCTGCTAAGCTATCAAGATACTAATTTTATTTTGCAGATTTTGTAGAAATGGATGCTACAGGGAAAAGAGTTTGGCCTTACTTCTTTGAACTACCTGAAGTGGAGCGTCTGTTGTGGTTAGGAGAGATGGTTGAAGATCAGTCAGCCTTCGCTGACAGATATGGATGCGTCATCCCACTGATGAGGACACCAGTAACTGTAGGGCCTCTTGAAGTCTTGGTCCAGTTGTATCATCCCGCGTACCGCTGTTTCGTGTTCCCTGAATTCTAGTTGGTGCCAACCCTGGAGGAGTTCTCAGCCATGATAGGAATTCCAGTCAGAGAAGCTCCCGTCTTTTCTGGGATTGAAGAAATGCCTTCTGCCAGAGACATCGCCAGAGTAACCAGGATCAGATTATCTGACATCCAGGCTAACTTGACTAACAAAGGAGTAAAATGTGGGATGCCTGCCCAATTCTTGATGGAAAAGGCTCTGTACTTCAAAAACAGAGGAAGTGAAGCTTTGTTTGAGTCAACCCTAGCTCTAATGATATATGGTTTGTTTATATTCCCAAATGCCAAGAACTTTGTGAATACCCAAGCCATTCAGCTTTTCACAGTCAACAATCCGGTCCCGACACTGCTAGCTGACGTCTACCATTCCATACGGACCAGATACACAAGAGGCTGTGGGCCAATTGTTTGTTGCGTAGCCCTCTTTTACAAGTGGTTCGTTTCTTATCTACCCAAGACTCCAACGTTCTGGGAGGTTGAAGACTGTAATATTTGGTCTAAAAAGCTGTTAGAATTGAAGCATACCGACATCGAGTGGTATGATTCAACCGACGAAGGAATCATCATAATCCATAGCTGTGGGGATTGCCCCAATGTGCCTCTCATGGGAAGAAACAGTTGTATAAATTACAACCCGGTCCTTGCACGCCGTCAGTTGGGTCATCTGAAGGAGGGAATTCCAGATGACGAGGATATGCAGATGATATTTTATGATGAAAGGGGAGGTTTTGAAATGAAGATGCGGTTGGAACGCGCTTGGTGCCAGATTAACAGACAATTATGGAAAGTCGAATGCCCAGTCATGGAGGCTCACTTGCAATGGTCTCATGATATAGCTCGTGTAATGATAAAGCCACATCCTCACCATGAATCACCTACCAAGACAAAGCAGAAGATGGTGGAAGAGTTAGGAGAATTGGTTCTCGCAAAAGAGGAAACAAAGGAGCGTATCATAAAAATAATGAGAGTAATCAATGGAGGAGAGGGATCATCAACTGGTGGATTCAATCTCTAATGTTACTGTTGACATTTCTGTTATCATTGTCCCTTTCATTTTGATGTATTTCTATTTATGTACTTGGAGTATAAGGATACACTGCTCCGGATGTAATGATCAGCAGAATCTTGAATGAAGAAGTTTATTTTTATCAAGGAATCTATTATCTATATTATTTGCAAAATTTCTTTGGTTTCTTGATAGTTTAGCCTGCATCTGCATTTGCATCTGCATTTGCATTTTCATGTGCATTTCTTTCCTTGTCTTTGTCTTATGTCACCGTGTTCTCTCCAGAATCTTTACACTGAATCCCAGACACAACTACAATACTCGGGCCCAAGCTCAACTTAGGATGTCAGAGGCTTACGGAGAAATGGACAGAGTCAACAATGAATTGAATGAGATAAGAGGAAGAATGGGACAAATCCTCGAGGCAATAAATGTTATGAAAGCAAAGATGGACACACAGACCACTCTGTTCTCTGAAATCGTCACCACAATGGTAGAACCTCCTATCGTCCCTGTCATCCCTACTCTGGGCATGCCAGAAGATTTTATCTATGCTACAGTTTCTTTGACAACACAGCAAGCAATTCCTTTGGTCAATGAGACTCTTCAAGCTATTCCTACTTATGCTCTGCCAGCAGTACAAACGTAAGTGCATCCGATTTTCCATAACCACCATCCCTATGATTATGTTGATCTATCAGAAGAAGGAGATGATAGACACGAGAAGTTGAGGAAAAGTGTTGAAACAATGCAGAGAAAGATGAAGGCGATGGAGTTGAGTAATGAATTCAGTACTGATATCAAGGACATGTGTTTAGTTTCAGATTTGGTAATTCCACCCAAGTTCAAGTTACCAAGTTTTGAGTTGTACTCAGGGGCCACATGTCCCCGATCCTATTTGATCATGTACTATCGAAGAATGGCCGCGCATATAGGTAATGACAAGCTGATGATCCATTATTTTCAGGATAGTTTGAAAGGAGCTGCTGCCAAGTGGTACTTAAGTCTAGACCAGTCCCAGATCCGTTGTTTTCAGGATGTAACCGATGCTTTTGTGAAACACTACAAGTACAATATGGATCTAGCTCCTGATCGTAGACAATTATTGAGTATGGTCCAGAAAGGTACTGAGACCTTCAAAGAATACGCACAACGTTGGAGAGAGACTACTTCTCAAGTCGAACCACCATTGACTGAGAAAGAGTTGGCTGATTGGTTTGTAGACACAGTAAAGCCTGAATTTTATGAGAGAATGATCAGCAGTGTCAGTGGAAATTTCTCTGATATTGTTGCCATTGACGTGAAGGTAGAAGCAGGATTAAAGAGTGGAAAGGTAATTGGTTTTCCGAGTAGTTCAGCTGGCGTCAGTACTAAGAAGTCTCCTAGTCATTCTCATAAGAAGAAAGAAGGCGAAACTAATGCCATTATGGCAAGGAAGACCCAGAGCCCTCGATGGAAGCAACCAATGTACCAGCAACAGCAGAGACCAAATTTCTTACAGCATCCAGTCTACCATATGCAGTATGCTCAGCTACCCTACGTAGCTGGTGTTACACCTACTTTCAATCACCAAGCAGCGCAGCAGGCACCGGCATATCAACAGACATCTTATCAGCAATGGCCTAAAAACCAGAATCATCAGTAACTGAGACCCCAGGTTCCGCAGCAGAATTCATCCCACAAGAGGCAAGGAGGAAAGCCAGCATTTCCACCTATACCAATGTCATATACAGAGCTTTTCCCTTCCTTAGTGGAGCAAGGGCTGATCGTTTCCAGGCCTTTGGGACCACCGACAGAGAAATCTATGCCTTTCTTCAATCCAAATGCAACTTGTGCTTTTCATCAAGGAGGCGCTGGTCATGACCTGGAGGGATGTTTAGCATGGAAAAATGTAGTGAAGGTTTTGATGGAGAAGAACATTCTTTCATTTGCTAATAATCAACCGAATGTGAAGAACAATCCTTTGCCTACCCATGGGACCACTAATGCCATATAAGATGAGAAGGATGAGGTCTTTGTTTTGGATGCAACGAAGATCAAAACTCCTATCAAGGTTTTCCATGCTAAACTGTTTAAATTCGGGTTAGTTGAAGTTTGCCATGATTTCTGTAAAGAATGTAATGTCAGTACCAAGGGCTTCCGTTTAGCCCAAGATGATGTTCAGTATCTGATCAATGAAGGGTTCCTACAGGTGTTCAGCAAAGAAAAGGAAAAGAAAGTTGCAACAATTGAGCCTGTGTTTAACCTGCCAAAGCCAAAAGGGCCGGTATCCAAGTCCAACGCACCCAAATCCAAGTCTGTGGTTCCTGTATTTAATAAGCCAGTACCAAATATTCCACTTGTTCTCAAAGTAAAGTGATGTTTTGATTTGATACACATGAATGCTATGGTGTTGAATATTAATACCTTTGTTCTGTCCATCAAATGGTTGTGGCTAAGTTCTCATTGTGGTTTTATCTTGATAAGATTAATGTTTGATGTTTTAAAACTGCTTGGATGTTATACGTAAGAGACTTTGAGATAAGAAGCTCGTGGACCTTGTCCCTCTTTGAATTTTTGATGTGTTTTTTAAGTTGTGTAATATTTGAGTTTAGCAATCTTTGTTGTTGATTTAATGATTGTTGATGTTGTCTAATGGTTTTTGTTTAAACAGCATGAATGTTTCTTTTTTTGCCACCACTAATATAAGAGCATGTTTGTGTACTCAGTTATGGTTTTAACCTTATCTTTAGGGATATTGTAATATTAATGGTTTTGTTCACAACTGATATGCCTTACTGTCTTTATCGTTGTTTGATCATATGTTTAAGTTTGGATTGTATGAACTGTTAGCCATTGACTTGTATTACCCCTGTTGGAATAATTTCGTGGCAATATATGTTTAAGGTTTGAATGATAAATTTGGATGTTTTGCCTTGGTATTGTTCCTGTCATATGCCTCATTGTTCTTCAACTAGCCATTTCATTTTGTATGTGTTTCCATTAGACTGTGACTTCAGAAGCCATGTCAGTGTAATGTCATAATGTTGCATTGTGTTCATGATGAGTATGCTAGACTTGTTGTGTTTGATTTGTTTCCTAAGCCATGCTTTGTGATATCCTGATTCTATATATGTATGGTTAATGAAGATGCTTACTTAATGTTACCTATTTTGTCATACACTACTATTTGTAATAATGACACCATGTGTTGGAATTTGGTCTTGAATGTCATGATGCGTGCTAGTTCTGCTTTGGCTATGTGTGTCTGATTCATGAACACCTCTGACCATCATGTTACTTATGTGCTTATCTTTAAAACATGATTTTTTTTTCCTTTTGATAAATATGGCTTCTTATATATTTGTTGTTTATGCCTAGTTGTTATATGTTTTAAATGTACCAACATTTCTGCTGAACTCTTGGTTTATGACAATGCCACCCTTCCAAAATGCTATGAATCTAACTCACCTTGCTCTGGCAGTGGTTGGTCTGCTTACTTTAAGTTCATGTTTGAATCTATGCCATTTTGTTTCCATAATATGTGTCTTGTTTATCAGTTATGTCCAAATTGCATCATTGCTTGAAATGCTACCTAAATATCTTGTATGTTAATTTGATGCTTTGTAATGTCATGACTAAGCATGTTGCTGAGTACTTGGGTTATTGTTACCATTCTATTTGTCTTTTGTTATAATCATAAGAATCTGTCACCAACATGCTGACTATGCCTTTATATCTAACCTGATCTGCCCTTTTCTTTCACCAATCATTGAGACATGTTGAATTGTGACTTGAACATTAGAGTACCTTAAGAACTAATTTGTCATTATGCCCTAACATTCCTTTGGTAGCTTGCTTTTCAAACTCTTTACTTTGCCAATCATTTGATATCAGTATTAAGCCTCATTGCTCCTCTCCACTATGTGCTAGGTCTTGAATTTGTTTTAGATATACATGAAATTAACCTCATTACCATGCTAATTTGGATCTGCTTGTTAGCTAAATGTGTTCCAATTTGTCTTTATTTCATCAAACCTCCTGTAAATATGAGGCATGCTGGCTGTCGTGATTGTATTTTGGATTTGTTAGCTCACTGCCTTGAAACAACATCATGATTACCTACTGCTTGTTTTGATTGATTTTCTTGATCTTTGAGTCTATGTATGTCATTTCAAAATAGCTCTACTACTTCTCATTTAGCATATTAGTGAACTAATACCATGCTACTGTTAGCCTTCATATGTTTATTGCATTCAAGTTATGTTCTTGTGTGGTGCCTAATTGAGTGGTGTATGCTTGTTGTTTTACCATGGCCGTGTATGAGAGTTTTACCCTATGCTTTCGAATGATTGTTGATTGATGATCAGTTTGTGTGATTAAAGTTTGACTGGACTTTTGATACGAGTGGCATTTCTGGATTTTGAATGAGTAAGCATGTCCCTATTTATATGGCTGTTGATGTTTGGTGTGGTAAACATGGCGGTCACGAGCAGTGTACTTTCTGTTTGGTTTGTATGGTTTATTTGGGAAATGCGCACATGTTGGTGTTATATGTTTATTGAAGCAACCATAATATTGGATGTACCAGCCACCCTAGTGGCAAGCACACACAAACACACGCCTCGCCTACCTCTGGGACTGGGGTTCGAATCCCCCTCGCCCCAGTCCTTTTTATTTTACTTTTTCTGAACTTCATTTTTCTTAAATATATATCTACGCTATCCATTATGTATCAACATGCGCGCTTTGGCCTGGTGGATGGAGTTTTACGCTGTAGGTAAAAGGACCTGGGTTCAATCCCTAGGTGTACCATTTCCCTATTATTTTTTATCACTTGTTGGTTTTACCTTTCAAAGTTTATATCCCAATTTTCAAAATCCTATAACTTGTTCATTTTATATCTTTTTCTCTCCATTCTTTTTGCTATGTTCTCCTTATTAATTTTACTTCCTGAATATAAAAGAAAATCGTTAAGAACATTTAATTTTGAGACTTTTTATTAAGAACTCTTATTAAACATGTTTATTGCACTTCTTTATGCATCTCACTTTGTTATTTTCATATATATCATGTTTGATCATTGCCTAATATGTATGATTCTAACTTTGCATTGACATCGTCATTTTGTTTCATCTCATATCTTATTCATGTCTTTTACATCATCATGTTTGAATTTTAACTTGTTATCTTTTATTGTTGTTACAATTGTTATCTTTCCACCCCATTCCAAAGGGAGATCACCTTAAATTGACTCATGAGTCACTAAAAAACCGCCATACCTTATCCTTCTAGATTCACCCTTGTTTCTTGGCCTCATGAGAGCCAATGAAATCATAACTTAGAGTTAGGTTGGAGTTCTTAAACTCCATGTGATTCTCATCATCATGAGAACTCACTTTTCCCCCTGTAACTTAGACTTAGAGAGTTATCGTGAACTCTACAATGAGTTTATACTAATTTCCCCTTGGAACTTTGGCCATAGTCAATGGTTCCTCTTCCTTCACCCTTAGATCGGTGAACTACGGATACTCTGATTCCACTCCCGTAAGGATACGTAGGTGCAAAGTGCAATGCTTTGTCGAGTATACTTAGATATAAACCTCTAGGGTTTCAACCTTTAGCATAGCACCCTTAGCAAGCGAGTAAGATATAACAAATTAAAACAAGAGGTTCCCGTAGAGTTCTACGGACGTTTAGGATGCTAATACCTTCCCTAAGCGTAACCAACCCCCGAACCTTAGATCTCCCCCCCTTTAGGTTTTTCTCGATCTTGAAACTTTCCTTTGGATAAATCAAAGTCGGTTGTGAATTTAAAGAAATGTGATGCAAGTTAATTAATATCTTGTTATCCGATTCTCACCGCAACATCTACCACTTCCTAAACCAATTCTAAAATATCTGAAATCATCAAAGCAGCAAAGAAAACAAAAATACTTACAATGTTGGGGTGCCTCCTAACAAGCGCTTGTTTAACGTCGGATAAGCTCGACGGTCCAAGATGATTTCAAAGATCATCGAGAAACACACTGCAATTCTCTCGGTCGACTTCTCCTCCAAGATATAATTTCAACCGTTGGCCATTTACTGTCCAAATTTCTTTCTTTTTAAAGTTCTCAATGACTATTGCACCATAGTGCTTGACAACCTTGACCAAAAACGGTCCAGACCATTTGGAGTTTAGTTTTCCCGGAAACAATTTCAGACGGGAATTGAATAAAAGTACCATCTGGCCAACCCGGAATTCCTTCTAAGAAACCTTTTTGTCATGGTATCCTCTCACTTTCTCCTTATAGATCTTACTTGAGTGGTACGCGTTATTTCGCATCTCTTCCAATTCATGCAACTGAACATTCCTTTTTTCACCGGCCAAACTCGGATCAAAATTTAACATTTTCAAAGCCCAAAGAGCCTTATGCTCCAATTCGACGGGTAAATGGCATGTCTTGCCATAAACCATTTGAAAAGGAGTTAGATCGATTTGAGATTTGTAAGCGGTGCGATACGCCCATAAAGCCTCATCTAATTTTTGTGACCAATCTTTCCGCGAGCTCGACACGGTTTTCTCTAAAATTCTTTTGACATCTCTATTAGACACTTCTGCCTGACCATTGGTCAGTGGGTGGTACGGAGTTGCAACTTTGTGCTTTACACCATAATGCTCTAAGACCTTTTCGAGCGGTGCATTGCAAAAATGCGAACCTCCGTCACTGATTAACACACGAGGGGTGCCAAAACCGGAGAATATTTTTTTCTTTAAAAAATTTATAACCGTCTTTCCATCGGCCCTCGGTGACGCAATTGCTTCCACCCACTTGGAAACATAGTCAACCGCAACTAAGATATACTCGTTTGAAAAAGATGGTGGGAATGGTCTGACAAAATCAATACCCCAACAATCGAACACCTCGACTTCCAAAATTGTTTGCAAGGGCATTTCATTTCTTTTTCCAATCCCGCCACTTCTTTGGCATGTGTCACACCTTTTTGCATGGAGGTCGGCATCTTTAAACAATGTTGGCCAATAAAAGCCCGATTGGAGGACTTTAGTTGCCATTCTTAAACCATTGTAATGCCCTCCATAAGGCGAGTTGTGACAATGCCAAAGGATACTCTTGGCTTTGTCAAGAGTGACACACCTCCTCAATAAATTGTCACCTACTAACTTAAACAAGTATGGCTCGTCCCAAACATAGAAATTAGCATCCGAGAATAATTTCCGTCTTTGATTCCAAGTGAGGTCCTCCGGTATAAATCCGGTTGCCTTGTGGTTAGTAAAATCTGCGAACCACGGCCTAACTTGTACTCGAAAATTTTTTTCATCCGGAAATTCTTCACGGACCTCATTTTCACGGTGAGTTACCTCTACATTGACCAACCTAGATAAAAGATCTGCTACCAAGTTTTCTGACGCTTTCTTGTCACGGATTTCCAAATCAAACTCTTGTAACAAAAGGACCCACCGGATTAACCTTTGTTTTGAATCCGGCTTGGTAAGCAGATATTTAATTGCCGAGTGGTCAGTGTAGACTACCACCTTTGAAGCAATCAGATAAGACCAAAATTTCTCCAATGCATACACTATCGCAAGCAACTCTTTTTCGGTTGTTGCATAGTTTACTTGAGCTTCATTCAAGACTTTGCTCGCGTAGTGTATATCATGAAAATTTTTTGTTCTCCGTTGACCCAATACCGCACCTACCGCATAATTGCTCGCGTCACACACGAGTTCAAAATCCATTTTCCAATTGGGCGCGATGATTATGGGTGTGGTAGTCAAACTTTGTTTTAAAGAATTAAAAGTGACCATGCAAGACTCATCAAAATCAAAGGACTTATCTTTGTTGAGCAAATTGCTCAGAGGCTTTGCTATTTTTGCAAAATCCTTGATGAACCTCCGATAAAACCCCGCATGTCCAAGGAAGCTCCGTATACCTTTTACATTCAACGGTGGTGGCAATTTCTCAATAACATCCACCTTGGCTTGATCGAATTCAAGGCCTTTTGAAGAAACTTTGTGGTTGAGCATAATTCCTTCGGTCGCCATGAAGTTACATTTTTCCCAATTGAATACCAAGTTGGTTTCCACACACCGTTCCAAAACCGCTTCCAAGTTTTTCAAACAAATATCAAACGATTGCCCAAAAACCGAGAAGTCATCCATAAAAACCTCAATTGTCTTTTCGATCAAATCTGAGAATATTGCTTGCATACACCTTTGAAAAGTCGTCGGTGCCTTACAGAACCCAAACGGCACCCTCATATACGCAAAGATTCCAAAAGGGCATGTAAAAGTAGTTTTTTCATGGTCCTCCGGGTTCACAATAATTTGATTGTAACCCGAATAACCATCCAAAAAACTGTATAATTGTTGACCGGAAAGTCTCTCAAGCATTTGATCCATGAACGGAAGAGGGAAATGATCTTTCCTCGTAGCTTTGTTTAGCCTACGGTAATCAATACACATTTTCCACCCGCTCACGGTTCTTGTTGGGATTAACTCATTTTTCTCGTTTTGGATAACCATCAATCTGCCTTTTTTCGGCACCACTTGTACCGGACTAACCCATGGGCTATCAGAAATGGGGTAAATCATTCCGGCATCTAACATTTTTACCACTTCCTTCCGAACCACCTCTTTCATGGTAGGTTTTAAGCGGCGTTGTGGTTGAGCGACCGACTTGAAATCCTCTTCCGTTAAAATCTTGTGCATGCAATAAGCTGGACTTATTCCCTTTAGATCGGAAATAACCCAACCTATAGCTAGTTGATTCTTTTTCAAAACTTGAATCAAACGGTCCTCCTCTTTATCGGTCAAGATGTTGGTAATGATAACCGGTTTGTTACAACCATCATCAAGGAACACATATTTTAAATTAGAAGGCAACACCTTCAATTCAAGTTGAGACTTCTCATCATTCACCTCTTTCTTTAACTCTTCCTCTTCACATTCCCATGGGTGCAACTCCTTTAAAGATTCAAGTTCCTTCAAACACTCTTCAAGTGCCCTTTCTTCTTTATCGGAAAATATTTCAAATGAGTCATCAAGAGCTCTTTCCAAGGGAGATACTATATGAACTTGCTTTGAAACTTCCACTATGGCTTCTTCCATTGCATCAATACAGAAACTATCATGTTTATCTTGAGAATGCTTCATTGCTTCAAAGAGATTAAAACTCACTTCTTCCTTTTGAACTCTTACTTTCATAAGACCGCCATCAACATCAATCATCATTCGGGCAGTCTTCATAAAAGGGCGTCCAAGAATTAATGGAGTATCCTCGTCTTCCTCTATATTAATAACAACAAAGTCAACCGGAAAGAAAAACTTATCAACTTTAACCAAGACATCTTGAGCCATTCCATGAGGATGAGTTGTGGATTTGTCGGCCAATTGTAACGTCATCCGAATTGCTTTCATTTCAATGTTCCCAAGCCTCTTCACAATAGATAATGGAATTAGATTAATGCTTAAGCCCAAATCGATTAAGCCTTTGCCAACATAGACATCACCAATTGTTACCGGTAAAGTAACACGCCCTGGATCAACTTATTTCTTTGGTAGAGTTCTTTGGATTATAGTACTACAACTTGCGTAATTGTCTCCGGCTCCAAATATCTTCTCTTCTTTGTAAGAATATCTTTCATGAACTTAGCATATTTCGGAATTTGTTCAAGCGCTTCGACAAACGGAATGTTGATTTGTAAATGTTTGAATATGTCCATGAAACGAGCGTATGCCGTTCATTGTCTTTCTTTGTGGGCACATGAGGGTAAGGTAAGTTTTGGATCGGAATTGGATTCACTATCTCCTTCCCCTTTTTCACTCTTCTTTTCTTTTTTTCTATCTTGTCTTTTTCAACTAACTTCTCATTCTTATTTTCAACTTCTTCCTTACCATTATTTTCAACTACAACATCATCAACTTCTTCTTTCTCCACAACCTCCTCAATTCTTACATCAACATTTTTCTCTTTTTTTTCCTCCTTCTCCCAACTCTCTCCCACTTCTAGTAACAATAACTTTACAATGCTCCTTTGGGTTATTTTGAGTATTGGCGGAGAAAGAAGGCCCCGCTTGTTGCTCGGCCATTTGTTTTGCAAGTTGCCCAACTTGACTCTCGAGATTTTTGATCGATGCTTAATTTGTCTTTTGATTAGCCATGGACATTTGAATAAATTGGTTAAGAGTTTCTTCAAGCTTGGAACTCCCTCCTTGAGTTTGATAAGGATTTTGTCGAGTGTGTTGATATCCTTGTTGATTTTGATAATTTCCTCTTGGTTGTTGGTTTTGATACCCTTGTTGAAAGGTTGTTATTGCCTTTGATAAACTTGTTGTTGATTTTGATTATTCATGTAATTTGCTTCTTGTTCTTCAACCGGAGGACAAGGAGGACAATAGCCGGTTGGATGATCACCTTTACAAAGCTCACAAACCGCTATTTGCACATTTTTGTTCAGCAACTCATGCATCTCTTTAATCTATTGAGGTAGCTTCGACATTTGTTGCGTGAGCAACTCAACCTGTTGAGATAGTAATTTGTTCTGAGCAAGAATTGCATCATTTGTCCCCAACTCTAGCACTCCCGCTTTCTTTTGAGAAGGGCCACGGTTATGGTTCCCTTGATGGTCATTTAGAGCCATCTTGTCAATGATGGAAATGGCTTCTTCGACACTTTTGGTCATTAGAGAACCGCCAGCAGTAGCGTCCAACAATGTTTTATGAACCATTTGAAGACCATTTCGGAAAATATGAACTTGAGTAAGCTCATCAAAACCATGCCCTTTACACTTTCTAAGAATGGACTTGAATCTCTCCCAAGCTTCGTTGAGAGACTCATTTCCACCTTGAGTGAAATATGCAATTGTCATTTTCGCCTCCATGAAATGATTGTGAGGAAAAAATCATTCCAAAAACTTTTCCTCTAGAATGTTCCAGTCCGTCTTGATAGCAGTTGATTGGTCAAGGTACCATTTCTTAGCCTTCCCAATGAGGGAATGCAGGAACAGTCTCTTAAACAAATACTATTCTTCAGCTTCAGGTGCACCAGTCGCGCCTGCAATCTCATAGAACTTGGTCAAGTGAGTAAAGGGATCCTCGTGATCCATACCGGTGAATGGATTCTGGTATAGAAGAGAGAGGATACTCGTTTTCATTTCAGAGTGCCGACCATTATGAGCATTACATGCGAACTGTGCAGTATGCCTCGGACTATTAACACACGGTGTTGAAGCAGGTGATGGTGATGGTGGTGGAGTAGCCATGGTTGGCAGTAACTGTGGTATTGGTGTCGAAGTTGAACTTTCGTCTCGTTCTCGTCTTTCCTTAGCAAGTTGCCTCCTCCGCCTTGTTCTGCTATTTAACTTACGCGCAGTTCTTTCGATTTCAGGATCAAAAAGAAGTTGGTCTGCGGGTAACTTCCCTCGCATAAACAGAGTTTGAACACTTAGCCAAACAAATTAATAAGCACAAGAAAAAGTTAAACAAGCTTAAAACTCAATAACTTTTGCAATGCATACAATATAACAAAAATCCCCGGCAACGGCGCCATTTTGTTGAAAAGTATTTCAGGGGGGTGTTTGATCGTATCCATAGGGATTGAATGTATATTGTCGCCGTTCTATAGTCAAAAGCATTTCAAACTTTTAAGTAACAAAGAGTTTGGTTTTTTCGAATCGGATCGTTTGCATAAAATTTAGTAATCAACGGTAAAGAAATTGGTTTTAGGGTTTGGTAAAACATGCCAAGATTAGTGTCCGATAATCCATTTCGTACGTATCAACTCGATAAAGCGTGTGAACTTGTTAACGATGAATATAACCACATATCCTCTCAACAAGTTTATCTCTAACACTTGTTGTGAGATTTATCATATTGATCCTTTGATGATCTCTCACTCAAACTACCAATATGATAACATTCAAGTTCAATATTTATGAACATCAACTTTCAAAACTATCTCTAGCCTTATGATTATTGATGGATTGAAACTTAGGTGAAGTTTTAGAACATATATCTCGATCATGAATTAAAACAAAATATAAACCATGTAAACAAAGTTTTTCTTCTATATTTATCATCAACAAAGTTCACAAACTTACAATCAAGATCAATACATACAAAATAATGGATTACCTACCACTAATCTTGACACAAGATGTGTTTAGCTACACATATTCATGGTAGCTTGCTTCACAAGTTTCGTGAGGAGATGAAAATGCATCTGCGTCGAAGAATCGAGATCGGATGCAAATCTAGCTTCTCTAAGTGAAGAATCTCTCTTAGATGAAGAAATATCAGAAAAATAGGTTTTGGTGTGTTAAAGTGAAGTTATGATCCCAAGAAAATGCATAAAATCTATTTATAGTACACTTGAAATCAGATACATTCGCACTGCGAATGATCTGTTCGCCTAGCGAATGAAGAAAGTGGCACATGAAGTGCCTTCTGATAAGCTAAACCGCCCTTGTTTGTCTGCATAAGTTCGCAATGCGAACTTTTATTCACAAAGCGAACCATTCGCCAAAAAGGTCGCAAAGCGAACTTAGGGCCCTTTTCTTACTGCCTTAGCCAAGGGTTCTTCGCCAGGTCCTTCGCAAAGTGAGTAAATCAGCGAACATTCGCTGGGAGTTCGCAAAGTGAACTTTAGTCCCTTTTCCTACTGTCCAAGTCTGGGACCATTCGCTGGGGACTTCGCCATAGTTCGCAAAGCGAACGTTCACTGGCAAGTTCGCAAAGCGAACTTGCTGAAGTTTTCCTCTTTTCTTTGGCCACTTGCATCATCTTTTTATGTTTTACATCTTGATCAATTAGTGCCTTTTCCTGCACAATAGCACACATATTACAAGCACCAAAGCTATATAAACAAGGTTTGAAGAATAACAACAATTCATGAGTAAAAATCCACAATTTCACATAGAAAAGCTTGAAAAATGCCAAGTATACAATAGAAATAATAGTCATGTTTAACATCTAACAATGACCTTGTAGGATTTCGCGACGTTGGTAATTATATTAAATCATGCATTTAACATAATAAACAGTGAGCGGTATCTAGCAACACATCACTGCTACCCAAGTCACGATATTGTCATGTGATCTGACAAAACCTTTTGTGATAGTGCTTGTGTGTACAATTACCCTTTTTCCCTTATGTCTATATTGAACACAAGGCATATACTATGTCATCCTTGTTCAGTTCAATATTGGGCCATTAGACATTTATCCTGTTATGCAGGATGGGCAAATTCCATCTAGGTCACTCATGTCCCTCAGCATGCTTTATGAAGTACCCATCAGCTGTCTTTATAGTCATCCAATTACGCACAATGTTTGATCAGCAATAAAGTACTTGACTCTACATCTAGGATCCATAGTGGTTTCAGGCCGAAGGGTGGTATACACCACTATCACCATGAGAGTAACTTATGACACTTTGAATAACATTCTATATAGTACTCTCATAGTGGATCAATCCAGTATAAATATTACTCCTAATATTCATACCTATGTTAAGACTTGATAACTCCTTATCCATGATCCATGAGATGTGATCATCAGTCTATCTATATAATATTCTTAATGCTTTAAGGTTATCCTATTTCACTTTAAAGCTCGACTACGAATACTTAAAGAATAGTGTCCTTATGTTTAATGGAATTTCATGATTAAGTCACACTTAATATTTCATTAAACAAACTAGCTATTCTAGGGACTTTATCACTTTGGATAAACAAACATAATAAAGAAATGCCTTTTATTATTAATAAATAATTCGATACAAGTATCAAAAGTATTGGCCTCTAGGGCTTACACCAACAAAAAGTTGTTAAGCAAGAGTTTGTAATTTGCCCAATTCAAGAGACTTTTTGTAGTGGAGGCTTCATCCATCATACTTCTCCAGAAGTGTATGCCATTACTGAAAATGATCCAGAGCAAGATTTTCCAGACTTCGTGACTCATGGAGTGTTTTTTCCAAAACTGGATTGCTGTTGATGTTCCTTCTGTTATGCACATTTCAAAGTAGTTTGTTTTTTTTGTTGTTTTCAAAAATCCTTTCATTATCCCTAAGGTGAAAGTGACTATGTGTGTGCTTTTTTTTTCTTCAGATTTTAAGATCATTAATAAAATGTTATTTTGTTTATCCATATGTGTTTTTACTTTTTGCTTTTTATGGAAAATGGTAATCTAAAAAACCAAAAGATAATAAAATAATTTCGATATCTGCATAATACTTGCGCATTTATCTGTTTTTCTAAAATCAAGCATAAATCATTGTGCAGATTGATTTATGATAAACCCATTGAAAACAATGACCCTATGCCCTCTCCTAACTTTGAATTCCCTGTGTTTGAAGCGGAAGAAGAGAGTATTGAAGCGATTCCTGATGAGATTTCTCGGTTTCTTGAGCACGAGGAGAAGACCATTCAGCTTTATAAAGAGCCAGTAGAAGTGATTAACTTGGGTATTGAAAATGACAAGAAAGACGTCAACATTGGGGCACTGCTTGGTCCAGATGTTAAGAAGAGGATGGTAAAGCATCTTAAAGGATATGTGGATGTGTTTGTTTGATATGTCAGGCCTTGATCAGATATTGTGGAACATAGACTTCCTTTAAAGCCAGAATGTCTGTAAAAAAAGGGGCAATGAAAAAAAGCAATGGAAAAAAATGAAAAAAATGAGAAAAATGGAATGAATGAAAAAAGAAAAATGATGATAAAGCTTCGAATGAACATCGTTTCATTCTGATGGCTATTGATTACTTCACCAAGTGGGTTGAAGCAACATCTTATGCTAATGTGACTGAGCAAGTTATGGTCCGGTTAATCAAAGAATCATATTATTTTCCGATATGGTGTTCCGAGTAAGATCATTATTGATAATGGGTCAAACTTGAACAATAAGATGATGAAAGAGCTTTGTGACAATTTCAAGATTGAGCATCATAATTCTTCTCCTTACAGACGTAAGATGAATAGGGTTGTTCAAGATGCGAATAAGAATATTAAGAAGATTATCTAGAAGATGGTTGTGATATATAAAGATTGGCATGAGATGCTCCCTTTTGCTTTGCATGAGTATCGTACATCATTCCGCACTTCTAAAAGGGAAACCCCTTTCTCACTTGTGTATGACATGGAAGTAGTACTCCCTGTAGAGGTTCAGATCCCATCAATATGGGTTTTGAAGGAAGCCATGTTGGCTGAGGTTGAATGGTGTCAGAGCAGATATGATTAATTGAATTTGATAGAAGAAAAGAGAATAACGGGTTTGTGTCATGGTCAGTAATATTAGAAAAAAATGAAAAAAACATTTGATAAGAAGGTTCAACCTCGTCTATTCAGAGAAGGCGACCTCATGCTAAAAAAGATCTTGTATTTCAACACTGATTCTAGGGGCAAGTGGACTCCTAATTATGAAGGCACATATGTTATTAAGAAAGTCTTATCTAGAGGTGCATTAACTCTTATAACTATGGACGGTGAGAAGCTCCCTCATCTTGTGAATGCCGATGCAGTCAAGAAATACTTCGCCTAAAAAATAAAAGAACAGCTCGCTAAATTGAAAACCCGAAAGGGTGGCTTAGGCAAAAATGAGCGTCTCGGTGGGCTGAAAACCCGAAAGGGCTGTCCAGGAAAAATTTAGAGACATAAACAGAAAATAATTATCCTGGTAGATTGAAAAACAGAAAGGGCGGTCTAGGAAAAAGTTAGGGATCATGGCAAGTAACTGCATCAGGTCAGACTCGATCACTTGAAGCAACATTGCCTATCAAGGATTCTCAATTACCCTATCAAGGGAGGTTTTATTAATTGGTACAATATTGACATTTTGGATACCCTCAATTTTGGGCATTTAACCAAGTTAGACTTAGTAACTTTAATGATATTTTCCTTATATCATTTTCCTTCTCATTTCATTTCATTTTGCAACATAGAAACAAAGATAGTAAAAAAGTTAGGGATAAGGAGGAGAAAGAAGAGAAAGAGGAAGAAGGAAACCCTATAGGAAGAAAAGCTTGGAACTTCATCATTTCTTCATCAAATCATATCATATTCATCATCAACAACTTCTTCATATTGTGTTTGAGGTGGGTTCTAGGTAGAAACACAAGGTTAGATTATTTGGAAAAAATGAGAAAAGTTAGGTTATGATGTTCTTGTTCCATTTAATTGAAAAATATATGATTCATGTTATATTCATGATATTGATGTGAGATTGTGGTTTAAAATGTTGTCCATGTGTGAATATGTTAACATTAAAGATGGATTGAGTTTGGGTAAGAGTGGGGGTTAGAAAACCCCTTGAGATTGTCCTATTTTGCTGGACAGATTGTAGAAATTGTAGGGTTTGCACTACGAGCTCTAGCGTACTGCAGGCGAACATGACAGTCTGTCATGCTCGCACGACGAGGTGAAAGCGAGTTAAAACTGAACACTCGCTTAGAGTTTGCACAACGAGTATTGAAGGCTTTTGCCACTGCCATCATTTTTCCTACCTCGCCCAGAGTTCACACAGCGAACTCAAGGCGAAGGTCCTCGCTTGGCCTTCGCACTGCAAACCTGGCAGTGTTTTTCATACCTTGTTTTGATGCTTGCTAGGTTGTCTCACATGCACGTTTTTGGTTACTATATATCTTGCTTACATTAATTATGGTGAGTACTATAAATGTGGACTTGTGGATGGTGGATTGACTAAATGATGATTATATGATTAAAAAGAATTAAGAAAAGTGAGGAAAACTTATCACAATCCAATGATATAACCTAGGGAGGTAACTAGGAGTTGATAGATAACTTAGATGACAATGGTTGTGCAATTGATGCCTAGGTGTACATCCTTGACAAGTAGTTGTCTAGTGGAGAGTTGAGACATTATATGGAATATGTGATGGTTTTGTGTTACTTTGAGAATAAGGCGTATGTGGCCTTGTGATTTTCAAATACAATCACGCTTGTGTGTGAGATCACGTAGTCGGAAATAATTCTTAATTGTGCCATTCCAAGTCTTGATACTCGTATAGGGTAAGATTGGAATGAAGGCACCGATACTTCGCATCCAACCAAATGGGTTAAAGTCTCATATGATCAACCAAGTGGGTTAAAGTCCCATATGTGCAACCGATTGGGTTAAAGTCTCATATGTTCAACCAAGTGGATTAAAGTCCCATAGAAGAGCTTATTGGTATAGTTTTCCGATTACTGATTGTCTGAGTTGTTGAACTCAAGCAACGTGTTTCCATATAGTGTGTAGTTTGTGAACTCAAGTTTTACCCCTTCCCTTTTGACTTGGTTTAGGATTGGTTATAACCTTGTAAAGCCGAGAGAATCCATAAGAAAGGGAACCAAATGATATTATTATCTCACCCCATGTTGTTGATTATATTTCAGGTGGTTTAGGTTATGTGAGGGGTAAGGACGAAGTCGTTTGATGTCCTTACTTGTCTTAGCATTTTGGGATGACAATGTTTCCGCTGTGAAGACTCTATTTTGAGATAATTTGATATGATCTAGTTCTTAGTCATTTTGGAGCATCTTGTGTATATTATACCGATTTTTTTAGATTTTATGTTTTGGCATGTAATGTATACAATGTGCCACTAGGAACTTATTTGTATAACAGTACCAAACTTACGAACATGTATAATATGTGTCTTCTAGACATATGTATTTTATATATGGGTGTTACAGTTGGTATCAGAGCTAGTTGTATCCTCGACATAGCCATGAAATATTAAAAGTATTTTTTTCTTCTTCATATGTGTGTTGTCACCATTGTCCTTGATGTTATATTTATGGTATTGAGCCTGATCAACTTAATCCTATCCGTATGACATTTAGGATCATGGCCGACGGACGCAAAAGATGTGGTAGACCCATGACTCAGACATCCGACTCGAATCCCCCAAGTGGTAGTGAGAATGTCCAATGGACTCAGTTTGTACAATAGATGAAGAATCAGCAGAACCAATTCATGCAACAGATGTTGCAACAGATGAATGAATGTCCTCATTTTGCAGTGGTTTCACCAGAAGCTACAGGTGGGAGCTTCTGGGATTTCTTCTGCGTGAATCCTCCATAATTTCATGGCAGGCAGACTGGATACAGTGAAAGCTCATGAATGGGTGTCGGGTATAGAGAGAATCTTTCTGATAATACCATGTTGTGAAGAGAACAAAGTGGTATTTGCTTCTCATATGTTGAAGGGTCCTACTATGAGGTGGTGGGAAAGTGCTTCAGCTCTTATGACTAGCGAAGGTGTGCCTAAGGTGTGGGGACAATTCAAGACTACCTTTATGGATAAGTACTTCCCTAGCTCCTTAAAAACTCAGGAGGAGTTTGAATTCCAACAGCTAAGGCAAGGTAATATGACTGTTCCTACTTATGCTGAGAAGTTTAAGGACATGGTTGCTTACTCCAGGTAGGCTATTTACGCTCTTGATGACAAATGGAAGATTGATCAGTTCCTTTTTGGATTGAGAGATAAGATCTCTCATAGTGTGTCTCAAAGGGAGTTCACCACATATGCTGAGCTACTAAGGCAGTTCTATGTAGCTGAGCATAGCCTGAAGAGAGTTCAATAAGAGAGAGATGGAGCTAGAGTTGGTCAGAGAGACCAAGGAAGATCAAATCAACAATTTAGTCCTAGACAATAACCCTTCAAAGGGAAGCAAGTGCAGGGTGATATACCTAATGCCCCTCCCTCATGTCATATGTGTGGTAAGAATCATTATGAGAGTTGTGTCGTCAGAGGAGTGAGATGTTACCAACGTTAAGGAACGGGTCATATGGCTAGAGAGTGTCCTCAGAATAAAAACCAAGTTCAAGGAAAGAATATCGGTTGAGTTTGTACCTTGGATGCAAGGAAGGCAAAGGGTGATAACTCTTTGATTACGGGTACGTGTTTTGTGAATGGGCATCCTTGTTTTGTATTGTTTGATTATGGAGCAACACACTCTTTTGTGTCGATGCAATGTATGAAGTGACTTGGGTTACAAGCTATTCATTTGTCTCCTCCCATGGTGGTTACTACCGCCATGGATGAGTTAGTTGAGACACCATTGATTTGTTAAAACTGTGTCTTATCGGTGGATGGTAGAGTTTTTCAGATTGACCTTATTTGTCTATCACTTAAGAAGGTTGATGTTGTCTTGGGGATGGATTGGCTTTATGCTAATTCGATGTTTATTGGTTGTGAGGAGAAGTTAATCATCATTTCGTCCAGAGAAGCTACTCCAAAGGATGTATTGACCACTATTTTGGAAGGTACGGTTGGCATGGTTAATTTCTTATTTGAAAAGGAAAAGTTTGTTCTTTTGGTTCTCACTAAGGAGGCAAGTAAAGACCTGAGGGTTTTGCAAATCCCTGTAGTCTGTGAGTTTCCAGAAGTTTTCCCCGAGAATGTCACTTCTCTCCCTCCGGAGAGGGATGTGGAATTCTATATTGACATGGTACCTGGAACAACTCCTATATTCGTTTCTCCTTATCGGATGACACCACTTGAGTTAAGAGAGTTAAAGGAACAATTGGAAGAGCTGTTGGTTAAGCATTTTGTTTGGCCTAGTGTTTCACTCTGGGGAGCTCCAGTATTGCTTGTAAAGAAGAAAGATGGTGAAATGCGTTTGTGTATTGATTACTGCCAGTTGAATAAGGTCACCATCAAGAACAAGTACCCATTACCAAGGAGAGACGACCTATTATATCAATTGAAAGGAGCCTGTGTGTTCTTGAAGATTGATTTACGGTCGGGTTACCATCAAATCTGTGTGAAGAGTTCATACATACCAAAGACTGCATTTAGAACCCTCTATGGCCATTATGAGTTTCTTGTGATGCCTTTCGGTGTGACGAATGCTCTAGTTGTTTTCATTGATTACATGAACCGAATATTCCAACCGTACTTAGACCAATTCGTGGTGATCTTTATTGATGACATTCTCATTTATTCTTGTACTCCACAAGAGCATGAAGAACATTTAAGAATTGTCCTATTGATATTGTAAGAGAGCCAAATTTTTGCCAAGTTGAAGAAGTGTGAGTTTTGGATGAGGGAAGTAGGATTTCTTGGTCATGTTATATCTCAAGGAGGAGTGGCGGTAGATCCATTAAAAGTTGAAGCGGTGATTAATTAGGAAAGACCGAAGAATGCTTCAGAAGTCAGAAGTTTCTTAGGATTGGCAGGTTACTATAGAAAGTTCATCAAAGGCATTTCTCAATTGGCTCTACCAATTACTAGACTTACCTGGAAGGAGTTTCCTTATAGTTGGGATTCAGGATGTGATCAAAGTTTTATGAGTTTGAAGAAACGCCTGACGATTGCTCCTATTTTAGTTATCCCGATCCTAACAAGTTGTATGAAGTATTTTGTGATGATTCTAAGAAAGGACTATGAGGTGTGTTAATGCAGGATGGTCAAATTGTAGCTTACGCTTCTCGTCAGTTGAAAGTTCACAAAGAGAATTATCCAACTCATGATTTAGAGTTAGCGGTTGTGGTTTTTACATTGAAGTTGTGGTGTCATTACTTTTATGGGGTGCGTTTTGAGATGTTTAGCAATCATAAGTGTTTAAAGTATTTGTTTGATCAGAAAGAATTGAATATGCGTCAAAGGAGGTGGATGGAGAATTTGAAGGATTTTGACTTTGAATTGAAGTATCTTCCAGGTAAAGCGAATAAGGTGGAGGATACGTTAAGTCGGAAGGAAGTACATAAAGCCAAGCTGATGATGTGTGAGTATGCATTATTGGAAAAGTTTTGAGATCTTAATCTTCAATTTGTTTGGACTCCGGATGGTGTGATAATAGGAAACTTGAATGTTGATTCTACTTTAAGAGATGGAATCCAACAAGGGCAAGTGCTAGATGCGAAGTTATAAGAGATGTTTGTTTAACTGGGTTTCACACGAGCGGTGGATGGAACTATTCTATTTAAGCAAAGGATCTGTGTTCCGGATGATGCGATATTAAAAAGGAAGATTTTAGAGGAATCTCATAAAGTTTCTTTTACTATACATCCTGGTTCC
Organism: Lathyrus tuberosus; assembly: GCA_022829125.1. NCBI lineage: Eukaryota > Viridiplantae > Streptophyta > Magnoliopsida > Fabales > Fabaceae > Lathyrus > Lathyrus tuberosus. The sequence continues at coordinate 3,659,619 of JALAZF010000549.1, read as the reverse complement.
TCGAAGATGTATCAAGATTTTAAAAAAGGACTATTGGTGTCCGGGATGAAAAGAGATATTGCGGAGTATGTGTTAGAATGTGTAGTGTCCGAACATGTGAAGATTGAACATCAAAGACCGGGTGGTTTGTTGCAACCGTTAGAGATTCCGGTGTGGAAATGGGATAACATCTCAATGGACTTTGTAGTTGGTTTACCTTATACACAAGGTGGTTATGATTATATTAGGGTGATTGTAGATCGGTTGACAAAGTCCGCACATTTCTTGGCCGTGAAGACTACTTACAAGGCAAGTCATCTTGCAAGGTTGTTCATTTCATAAATTGTGAGATTTTATCGTGTTCCCTCTAACATTGTATCTGATAGGGATCTCAAGTTTACTTCAAGGTATTGGAGAGCTTTCCAACAAGCCATGGGATCAAGTTTGTGTTTGAGCACGCCGAATCATCCTCAAACGGATGGCCAGACGGAACGGACGATACAAACTTTGGAAGACATGTTAAGAGCTTGTGTGCTTGAAAGTGGAGGAAATTGGAAGGAACTTTTACCGTTGATTGAGTTTGCTTACAATAATAGTTACCATGTGAGTATTGGTATGGCTCCTTACGAAGCATTGTACGGGAGGAAATGTAGAATGCCTTTGTGTTGGACGGAAGTTGGTGAAGAAAGAATTTTAGGACCAGAGATTATTCAAGAAACCACAGAGAAGATTAGAATGATTCGTGACAAGGTTAAGAAAGCACAAGACCTTCAAAAGAGTTATGCAGATAATCGAAGGAGACCGTTAGAATTTGAAGAAGGTGATCATATGTTCTTGAAAGTTACTCCTAGGTTAAGATTGAAAGGACCGTTTAAGTCGCGAAAGTTAAGTTTGAGATACATGAGACCATATCAGATCTTCTTCTTCACGTGTCTCAACTCCGGAAGTTTATTCCTGATCATTTTTAGCCAATTCTTCCAGATACCATTGAGTTAGAAGCAGATTTAACTTTTGAACCTTTACCAAGCCGTATTATGGGGAGAGAAACTAAGGTGTTTAGAAATAAGGAAGTTATTCTTGTTAAGGTTTAGTGGAATGAGACACATTCGGGTGATGCTACTTGGGAGCTTGAGTTCGAGATGCGAGATGCTAACCCTTATCTTTTTCAGTTAATCTTTAAATTCAAGAACAAATTTTATTTTAAGGGGGGAGGATGTAATACCTCTTATTAAATAAAATGCTCTAAATAATATTAGTTGAGATCAACTGGCTTCCGGTGTGCTCTGAGAGTTATATATTGAGATAGTTAGAGTCATTGATGAGCTCAGAGTTGATTTAATTAATATTATCTGACTCTGAGGTTTTATTAATTGGTACAATAGAGACATTTAGGATACCCTCAATTTTGGACATTTAACCAAGTTAGTCTTACCAACTTTAATGATATTTTCCTTATATAATTTTCCTTCTCTTTTCCTTTCATTTTGAAACATAGAGACAAAGATAGTAAGAAAGTTCGGGAGAAGGAGGAGAAATAAGAGAAAGAGGAAAAAGGAAACCCTATAGGAAGAAAAGCTTGGAACTTCATCATTTCTTCATCAAATCATGTCATCTTCATCATCAAAAACTTCTTCATCTTGTGTTAGAGGTGGGTTCTAGGTAGAAACTCAAGGTTAGAGTATTTGGATAGAATGAGAAAAGTTAGGTTATGGTGTTCTTGTTCCATTTCCATGAAAAATATATGATTCATGTTATATGCATGATATTGATGTGAGATTATGGTTTAAAATGTTGTTCATGTGGGAATATGTTAACATTAATGATGGATTGAAAACCCCTTGAGACTTTCCTATTCTGCTGGACATATTGCAGAAATCGCAGGGTTCGCACTGCGAGCTCTAGAGAACTGCAGGCAAAAATGAAAGTCTGCCACACTTGCACTACGAGGTGAAAGCGAGCTAAAAGCGAACACTCGCTCAAAGTTCGCACAGCGAGCACCAAAGGCTTTTTCCACTGCCATCATTTTTCCTGTCTCGCCAGAGTTCACACAACAAACTCAAGGAGAAAGGCCTCGTCTGGCCTTTGCACTGCGAACCTGGCAGTGTTTTTCATACCTTGTTTTGATGCTTGCTTGGTTGTTTCGCATGCATGTTTATGGTTACTATATATCTTGATTACATTGATTATTGTGAGTATTATACATATGGACTTGTGGGTGGTGGATTGACTAAATATTTATTATATGATTAAAAAGAATTAAGAAAAGTAAGGAAAACTTATCACAATCCAATGAAATGATCTATAGAGGTAATTAGGAGTTAGTATATAACTTAGATGATAATACTTTTGCATTTGATGCCTAGGTGTGCATCCTTGAATAGTTGTTGTCTAGTGGAGAGTTGAGACATTATATGGAACATGTGATGGTTTTGTGTTACTTTGAGAATAAGGCTTATATGGCCTTGTGATTGTCGAATACAATCATGCTTGTGTGTGAGATCACATAGTCGGAAAGAATTCTTAATTGTGCCATTTCAAGTCTTGATACTCGTATAGGGTAAGATTGGAATGAAGGTACCGATACTTCGCATCTAACCAAATGGGTTAAAGTACCATATGATCAACCAAGTGGGTTAAAGTCCCATATGTGCAACCAATTGGATTAAAGTCCCATATGTTCAACCAAGTGGGTTAAAGTCCCATAGAGGAGCTTATTTGTATAATTTTCCGATTAGTGATAGTTTGAGTGGTTGAACCCAAGAACATGTTTTCTTATAGGGTGTACTTTATGAACTCAAGTCTTACCCCTTCCCTTTTGAATTAGGTTAGGATTGGTTAGAACCTTGTAAAGCCGAGAGAATCCATAAGATAGGGAACCCACTGGGATTATTATCTCACCCCATGTTGTTGATTATATTTCAGGTGGTTCTGGTTCTGTGAAGGGTAAGGACCAAGTCGTTTGATGTCCTTACTTGTCTTAGAATTTTGGTATGACACTGTTTCTGCTGTGAAGACTCTATTTTGAGATTATTTGATATGATCTAGTTCTTAGTCATTTTAGAGCATCTTGTGTTATCATGTTTTTAGATTTTATGTTTTGGCATGTGATGTATACAATGTGCTACTAGGAACTTATTTGTATTTATGTACCAAACTTACAAACATGTATAATATGTATCTTATAGACCTATGTATTTTATATATGGGTGTTACAATCATCGTTCTCAATAGAAGTTTTGAGAACAGTGGAATTCAAAGTTGTTAGGGAGAATAGTGGTCATTGTATTTCAATGTAGCATTTTCTTTTATTTACCATTTTCCAACTTTGTAATGATCCATGGAGTCACGCCATTTGCGGACTACCATTCTATCAATAAAATTTGAGCCTTTGTTCTTTTGTTTGCAATTCTTATTTTTGTTTCTGTTTTGAAAATTTTCATTTATTTTTGATAATATTTTTTAAAACAAAAGATAAATAACAATCATGCTTTTGAAAATTAAAAAAATATATATTTTCCTTTGATTTGTGAATACAAAAAGGAAAGGCAACAGTTATTCCAATAATGGTAAAATATCAAAGTGCAGAACTCAGTGTTCTCCCAAGCAGAGTTGTTCTTGTAGTTGTATTCAGGTTTCTCCTACAGTTGTTAATCAAATAATGGATTTCCTCCAAGATGCTATGATGTGTTGGGTTTTGTGATCCAGTTCCCCCAGTTGAGCACTATTTCTGGTGTTCTCCATCTGAATACTGAATTCACTGTTTCCCAGTTGAATCTTGAGCCTGGATTCTTCGGCTAAGTCTTGATTCAGATTTCTCAATTGAGTGTGATTCTCTTCTAGGTTGTGATCAAGCAGATATCTGAAGTTGTGAAGTTTTATTTAGATTGTTGGATTCCATCTCTTTTTGTGTTGAGACTTGATGTAGAATCCCCTGCAGAGTTTCACCTTCTCTGTTATGGCATTGTTGCTTTTGTTTCCTCCTAAGTAGCAGATCTAGAGTAACGTTTCCTAATAAGAAGTGTTGAGATAGCAATTAACTGTTGGGTTTTCTCCCACCTTGGTTTGAGTTTTGATTTAAAATCCCCCGCAGGTTGACTTTTTGCTGTGATGTTAATTTCTTAATCCCCCTGCAAGTTCAGGATATTTTCCCCTCAAAGTTTGTTAATCCCCGAGGAGTTTTCTTTGATGCATCCCTAGTTTACATTTCCCTCAACAGAGTTTGTGTAACTGTTACTATTGGTTTTGGAAGAATTTTGTGGTGTTGATCCTCAACATATTCATAACAGGGTTTTTGCAAAGATATGTTATCCCTTTAAGGTTGTCTTTTGGAAGATTCATGTTCACCCCAACTGGTCTTTCCATCCCCTTAACAGAGTTGATATAAGTGTTACCCCTCCCAGAGGTTGATACTCCCCAAAGAGTTTTGCTTTATGTGTATCCCTAGCAAGTCCTCATCTTCCTGTAGCGGGTTTGTGTGGTTTTTCTTTTTCCCAAGAAGAGTTTGGAAGATTCATGTTGTTATGTTTCCCCAGTGGATCTTTCCATTCCCTCGAAATGGAGTTTATGTTGTTATCCCATCAGTGAATTATTGATGTTAGAAGATTGAACTTTGGTTTTCTTCCCAAGCAGTATCTTTCTCTCCTCAGAGATGTGAGCCTTGAAGAAGGACTTCGTTCCTTCAGTGGTTTATATTTATCTCTAGTTGAACCCCTAGCAGGATCTTCAACAGTATCTCCAGTGGCATTCCCATCTTATTAAGGTTTAACTGAGTATCCGGTTGTACTGTGATGTGTGTTCATCCCCAATTTATCTTTGTGGCAGTTTTGTCAGCATATACATACATACATACATACATTCATTCATTCATACATCATGCATAGATGAATGAAGATTCATGCTCGTCTCACATTCTTGGTGTTTTTTATCCACTCTCTCTGGTGTCGTTATCCCCCACAGAGTGTGTGTATCCTCTCTCCACTAGAGTGTCTACCTTAAGCAGAAAGTGTATATCTTTTCTAATTCCCCAGTAAGTTTATTCCTCATGGAATAATTTTTCTTTAGTTTTCCTTTCCAACTCATTATCTGGATGGAACCACTCCCCAGTTGAGTTATTTCCTTATTGGGTGGAGTCTTGTTTGACCGTTTCTCTCTAGTTTGTTTCTGGATTGAACTTTGGTCACCTGCAGCATTTATTTTGAATCTCTCTAGGATGTGAAACCTAGATGATGAGAAGGCATTTATTTTGCACCTTTGAGGATTTTATTTCCCTCAGCAGGAATCTATTTATGATTTTGTTTCCCCAGCAGTGTTGTGATAACACTCTTTCAGAATCTCTTGACAATAAGTGGCGGTCTCTTTATTTGACCAGGTTGTACATCACCGACATGGTAAGCCTTACATGGTAACAAGTTGCAATCTCTTTGAGAAGCTTGTTTGCTATTTCAACCTTCGCAACGACAAGTGGCAGTCTCTTTTAGAAGCTTGTTTGTTATTTTCAATTTTTATGTGACTTCAATTGGCGGTCTCTTTATTTGAGCAACTTGTATGCCCACATATCAATTTGTATTATCACATTAAATGGAATCTCTCCATTTTATCCTTAGCAGAGAAGTTTTTTGTGAAACCCTTGATTCTCATCCCATCAAGTGAAGCCCTGGACTCATTATTTGAACAGGTGGCATCTCTTTATTTGAGAAGCCTGTTGCGACTCCATCAACTTTTCCATCAAATGGCATCTCTCTGGTATATTTCCGTTAGAGAATGAAATTCTGGTATGACAGACCCAGATGTCAAATAAACATGTCGAGACATCTGGTCTGTTATCAGCAACATATACAAGATATAGACAGTTAAAGAAGTTGCTAAAAAGTAAAGTGCACACAAGAATTGTTTACCCAGTACGGTCTAACAACCTACATATGGGGGCATACCAAGCCAGGAAGGAAGTCCACTATTAGCAGTATCAATTCATAGACCCTACAGCCAACACAGCCATTGACAATCTACTCACTTAATAACTACCCAATGACCCTTCTACCTAAGTTCTCCCTAGATAAGAGACTTCATCTCTCTTCCAATCATCGCAATGATGTCTAGCAGTCAACACCTCAGCCACTGCATCAACAACTTGATTTCCAACAACTCTTCAATCACAGAAAAGTAGAAGACATACTTCAAAGAAACACAATCATCATTGCTTAAAAGCTCATAAATGATTGACAAATACAACTCAACCAAACAGTCCAACTCTAAGTACAAAACAGTACCAGAGTGGCTCACAATTTCACACACACCCTAATGATCTATATCTTGGACCCGTGCTTTTTCTAGGTTACAAGCATTCTATTTATAACTTATTCCCAACTGGATTTGGGCTTCAAATCACAGCATAACAGCTGCTACAAATCAGCAGAAACATCTGTTACATAATAGGTCTTCAATCAAATCCTTCCTAATTTATCTCCATAATTAGAAAGTCATTATTCTTCAATATTCTTCTTGAAACCTATAAAATAGCACCACATAGGATAGTATAATATTCCCAGAAACATTCCTTACATTGGGCTTGAGCATTAGCAGATCTTAGTTTTAATTAATAATTAAAACCAATTATTCTCCAAATCTTTATGCATGAAAATAGCCAACCCTATTCTTCACAAACAGATTGCTTCCAAATAATATCACTCCAACATAATTTTACTCCCAGAATTACGCATGCAATCATAAACACACAAAAGATTGCTAAAAATAGCGCAGCAAATAAAACCTAAAAATCTGAACTGGAAGTTCTGTCTACTGATGTCAGAACATCGTGTTTCACATCATGCACAAATCCTGCAATACTAAAAACACACCACTTGCAGAATGTTAGAATCACAAGTCAAGACATCAAGCAAGACATCTTGATGTACCACATTATTTTACCAAAATTGCTGCCAATTCAGAACTAACAGAGAAGTTTGTTGTGAAATCTTTATTATCACCAACAAGTGGCATCTCTTTATTTGAGAAGCCTGTTTTGCAATCTAACCTGCATGTATCTCTTCTAAAGATCCCGGCTAGAGTTATTGATTCCTAATTCCTAGCAGGTGGCAGTCCCTTTAGCGGAGACAACTTGTATTTGGTCCTTTTTCAAGTTTAAGACTTGATTAAAGAAGAAACTGTGACCCATTCTTGGCTGATGACCAGAGATTTGGGAAGTTTCTGCTAATTCCTAGCAGGTGGCGGTCCCTTTAGCGGAGACAAATTGTATTTGGTCCTTTTTCAAATGAGAGACTTGATTAAAGAAGAAGTTGATCCCTATTCTAATATTGGAAGCTTGTTATCAATTTGACCCAGTTCGTTATTTGAATAGCTATTTATCTCCTTAATTGAGAATCCTGTTGTGATCTTGTAAATCTTTCATCCCCAACAGATGGCTGTCTCTTTATTTGAGAAGTCTGTTGTATGATTTCACCTGCTCACATCTCTTTTGTGAAGGTTGAAAAACACAAGAAAGGGGGTTTGAATTGGGTTTCATAATTCATCCCCATTTGCAAAATTAAAATCAAGTGCGTTAACAAGTAAATAAAATAAATGAACATAATTATTTTATCCTGGTTTACTCTTAACGAAGTTACTCCAGTCCACCCCTTAAGGTGATTTTGCCTTATCACAAGGACTTAATCCACTAATCGTCGGCATGATTACAACCATAATGGAAACCCTTCATTGCCTTCTTAAGAATACTGGCATTCATTCGCCTCTCAAGGAAACATTCTCCAAGCCGCTACACCACGACTTGGCCCTCTGGAGCATTCTGGTCACCATTCGACCGCTCAAGGAACATTACCTTTTTCAAGGATTTTCTTTGTGCACTAATATGCTTCTTACAAACCGATTACAAAAATGAAGTACGTAGCAAGTTGTGAGCATCAACTCCTTGCTTTTTAATACATAAAATATCTAAAAATAAATCTCTAAGAGATTATAAAGCTCAATAGTTCTTTATTTGTTTAAAATCTTTCTTATGAGCATTGCGGCTTCTTATCATTAGCTTTAAGCTTCTATACTCCTTTCTGAGTAGTTATTGCTTCTTTCAGCTTAACTATCAAGATCAACTAAGTTACTATGCTTCAATTATTGATGTTTCACATGGAATTAGTAAGTTACATCGTTGTGCGTTCATCATCATTCTAATTCAGCTTCTTCTCCATTGAGCATTATTTGTTTAAGCTTCAGCTTGCAGCATCTTGTACTCTTTCTTTGACCATATATTGCTTTTTCCAATTCAACCATCAAGTTCAACTAAGCTACTATGCTTCACTTAAAATGTCTCACTTGATAAGTTTCATATGGTGTTAGCATATTCATCGTTTGTGTACACTTGTAGTAGTAGCTTCATCTTTGCTTGCTACATGTTGATTTGTCTACTATGTTGAATAATAATCCTTTGTATGAATAGTAATCAACAATCTTTTATCTTTCTCTCTTGTGATCAATGGCTGCTTTAGCAATAATCTATGAGCTTCTAGCCATGAGCAAATAGCCATTAGCTGTTGCTATTTTCTTCAAGCTTCAAATCTTCAATTTATAGAGCAGGAGAGAATATATCCGTTGAGGGGTATTCTTAGAAACATATTCCAACAGTAATATCCCAACGTTCACATGAATGAATGGTTAACATCGCTGTATAAAAAGTTGCTTCTGCGCCACCTTCTCGAGGTAGAGGATACATAGTTTTAAGACTATTATATTCAGCTTAAAACCATTCTGATCTTCAGTCTTATAGCGTCTTTAAAGGCTCCAGATATTGACTTGATGAAGCGTGTTATAGAATAGTCATTCTTTATGTAGTCTTCAGAATTCCTAGATCTTTGTTCAGCAGAATCTATCTTGAGAATCTTCAGCACTCGTTCTTTCAAAAGCATAATCTTCAGAGTCTTCAGAACCTTATCTTCAGCATCTTCAGATTTAATTAAGCACGTCCTTTGTCTTCAGAGTCTTCTGTACTTCGTCTAATCAGAATCTTGTCTTCAGAAACTCTTCAGAACTTGAACTTCACAAAATGTGACTTCAGAATCTTTAGAGCTTGTTCACTTGAACCACGTCTTTAGAATCTTCAGAACTTGTAACATTAGAAGCGCATCTTCATTAGAAAGTCATGTAGACCTTTCTCATAAAGTCTTAATTAGAATGTTCAGAACTAACGTTCATTAGAACCGTTGTCTTAGAATTATTCATGAATCTTGACTTTACTTTGTACACACATATATTTTTTTCTTCCAGAGTGTTGATAAAGGAGTCTGATGACGTCACACGCCTTCTTAGCAGAGTCTGAATCATATTGACAACAACCACACACTAGAGAGAAATCATATCATACATAATTGTTCTCTTAGATTATATGTGCAGTTATCATCAAAACTTAATGGCCATATGTAGAACCAAATCTTGTTCTTACAATCTCCCCCTTTTTGATGATGAAAAATAATGCATTTTGATAGAGCAATTCGTATAGGGTAATCACCACAACTCCATAGAGTCAGAGATAAGCTTAACAGACTTCCCCTGGTTCTGTTACTCTCAAAATCCATTTATGCTTGTTCAGAGTCTCGCCCTGATCCCAAGACTCATAAAATGATTTTGAAGTAGAATCATGTCCAAAGGAGAAGGATTACTTCTCAGTGACGTCTCATCAGAATCTAACTAGAACTAGCTGGTCTTCATCTCAGAACGAAGCTTACTATCAGAATGTTGTAGACGTATCAGAACCTGATTTGTCTCGTCAGACTTGATGTCTTGCATTATATATATCAGAAACTGGTAGATACTTTCTTAGATGCCATGCATCATGTATCAAAGCCAAATCTTCAATAACTTAGCACAGATCATCAACAGGTGCATATATCCTTAAGTCATATTATGGTTTAGAAACCAAATATTTTTTTTATAACTATGACTTGATTTTTTTTACAAAGAGTTCACATTCTTTCAATGCTGGAGTTTAGATACCATGTGAGATTTGGATACCATTGAATTTTAGATACCAATTGAGTCATCCTTTCAGAAAGTTAACAACTTCTAACAAGTTTTGGGTATCAGCACGAAATTCATGGATATCTCTTGTTTCTGATAACTTAGTGATCAACACTAGATATATTATCAGATCAAGCTTGTTTGGTATTCTTTTTTCTTGTGCATGTCTTCTGATATAACATATCTTTTAATATCTTATCAAATACAAATTATGTATTCTGATATATCATAACTTCTTATATGTCTTAACTTCTGTCTTCTGATAATATGTTCGAACATACAGTGAACTTTTGCGAAGTTCCTGATTAATTCTTAAACATATGGTTAGAAGTAAAACATATTTAATTATACTTAGGATGGGATTCTTTAGATTGGATATCAAAATCATATATCACTTTCTCCCCCTTTGTCAGAAATAAAAAAGGTGTAGAAACGAGTTAGACAGAGTAATATGAAAAGAGAAAAGTTCATTAATATAATGGTATACAACATGATATCATTAAAAGAGCAAAATAAGCATAAAGTGAAGAAATCCTAAAGTGCCTAAGGTTTGGGGATTGAAAGGGTTCTTTGATACAGCTGAGTAACCATTTCCAGAATACTTTTGGTGACCTCTTCTTGTTCATCAATTTTTGCATTGAGTCTATTCTGTTCTGTCTGCACATCTATTAAGGTATTTAAAAATTGAGAGAACATATTAACTTCAGAGGAATGTGGTTCATTTGGTTGAGATGCCTGATTTAAGGAGGTTTCTGCAGAATCTTTTTTAATGACAACCTCTTCAGTCACTTCTTTTTCATTATTGTCTTCACCAATTGCTCTTTTCCTTTTTCTACTTGAACATGTTTCTGAATTGCGTACTACAAATGTTCTTGCTAGACCCAAATTTGCCAAATCTCCACCATGAAAGTATTTTTCATAAACAATTTCAAGTGTTACCGGAGGGTTTATCACTTCAATGATATTTTTGTCAATGAGAAGAGCATAGATTAGCCTTCCATAAGGAATCCAGGTTCTTTTAGTTTGTAGCATTTTGTTTGATCGAAAAATAGATTAACGTAAATAGTTAAAGATAAAGGATGGTAGATTGATCTTCTTTCTTTTGGTCAGATAGAACAACATGTACTTTACATCAAGATCAAATTTTGTTGAATTTACCCTGGGTGTATGATAGATGCTTCCATAGATGATATAAAGCGAGTCTTTTAGATTATCATACAGTTTTAAGGTCAAGTTGGAATCCTTACCATCTTTGAATATGGTATGAGAAATCAACTGAATCTGCTCAGAAAAACTCAGATTGTTGCTCAGTATAGCTTCCCTTCTGTTGTGACATTGAAGTCCAGTATTATCATGGAGAGAAGTTTAGTAATGTCATCCAACTGAATGTTGATACTATGACCTTCAATCTTTGAGCACACCATAATGTTATTCAAATTATAGGCGTTTTCCCAGAATTCTTTGACTAGTTCTGGATAGGTTGGTCCTTTAAGAAGATCAAATTATGTGTTCCATCCTTGAACCTTAAGCGTTTCAGAGAAGTAAAAACCATGTACGGAGAGATCTTCGAAGTCAACATTATGTTCAGAAATGGCCGAAAGAAGTTCAAGAGGTAGAGCCAATTTGACTTTTGGATCATCGTCCAAGTGATTTTCCAATCGCTGTTTTTGGAGATACAATAGTTGTTCCACGGTTAAGATATCCATTTGAAAGCACACACACAGTTTAGGGAGAGATAACAAATAGGTTAGAGGGATAAAGTTTTTGACAAGATGTAGCATAGGTGTGTAATTAAATAGAGAGAATTATGATGATTATAAATATTGAGAAACGGAACCGTCTAAACATAGATAGAAGTAAAGTCAATTAGCATGTAATCCAAAGACACGTCTAGTCATTTTGGGTGATAATTAGTGAACATGGATTAAAAAAAAGGACAAATGTCTTAAATCGAGGTATAACCTCTTCACATACCCAAGAGGAGGCGGGGATGCTTTTAGGAAGCCCGTGGGTCCCCAAACCAAGAGAAATTCAAGAAATACAATTCACAGAGAAGAGATCATTCAAGGAAAGTTCGAGAATTTGGAAGAAACTCAAGAGATGCTATTCACGGAGAATAGATCAACTCTGGGGAGTAGAGTTTCTTTGAAAATTTCTAATAGTGACAGTCTGAGAAAGGGTTCACCGAGAATGCTGCCTTTCTCTTTGTTCCATATTGTTTAACCCCAAGAGGAGGGAAGACTTTGTCTGGTAATCCTATGGGAGATCTAGTTTTGTTTGTATTTAAGAGTGCCCAACAAGGCTTTACCTAGTGCTAGACGTAATTGCCGGGGAAAACTCCAAATAACTATACTAGTATTATACAGTTGATATTTGACAAGTATATAAAAAGATGTGAAAGAAGACTTACAGTGAAGCAGCCCCACAATACAGTTATATACATATGAAAACGATAAATGAAAGCGGATAAACACTTACCCGTTGTAGAGCATCCATGATGTTTTGTTATTTGTTCAACAAATAAAACTTTGATAACAATATTATATTCAAAATCAAAAGAGAAAGTGCTTTTAAAATATTGTTGGGGCTTACAGCTCAAGGAGAGGCCCAAGTTTTAATGATGATTGCACCGTTGTTTTGAAAACTGTACAGAGTGACTTATACAATATGTGAGGCCCAAAATTGTTTATGTACAAGCGGATTGGGTCTTACACTCTATTAGAGGCCCAAAGAGTTTTAAAGAAATGAAATGGGACTTATAACACGAGGGTAGGCCCAGATGATTTGATTTTTGAACTGGCGATCATGCCGAGCGTTTTTCTTTTAACATAGAGGAACTTATACAATATCTGAGGCCCAAAAAGGTTTTGGTTAAAAAGGGATTGGGTCTTAAACTCTATTAGAGGTCCAAAGAGTTTAAAAATGAATAAAGATGGGTCTTATAACTCAAGGAGAAGCCCAAAGATTTTTGTTAAAAAGGTGACGATCGTTCCGAACTTTTTGACGGTATCGGGACTTATACAATACACTGAGGCCCAAGAAGGTTTTATTTACTAAGGGGTGGGGTCTTACACTCTATTAGAGGCCCAAAGATTATTTTAAGAAAAGAAATGGGGCTTATAACACGAGGGTAGGCCCAGATGATTTTTATTTTAAACTGGCGATCGCGCCGAGATTTTTAAAAACGCAGTGGGTCTTATATAATGACTGAGGCCCAAAAATGTTTGGTTTTCAAAGGGGGGTTGTGTCTTACACTCTATTAGAGGCCCAAAGAGTTTTTTTCGTACAAGAGATGGGACTTACAACTCAAGGAGAGGCCCAAGGTTATTTGTTTGAAAATGGCGATCGCGCCGAGGTTTTTGAAAACGCAGTGGGTCTTATACAATGACTGAGGCCCAAAAATGTTTGGTTTTCAAAGGGGGGTTGGGTCTTACACTCTATTAGAGGCCCAAAGAGTTTTTTATACAAGAGATGGGGCTTACAACTCAAGGAGAGGCCCAGATGATTTTCGTTTTGAAATGGCAATCGCGCCGAGATTTTTGAAAACGCAGTGGGTCTTATACAATGACTGAGGCCCAAAAATGATTGGTTTTCAAAGGGGGGTTGGGTCTTACACTCTATTAGAGACCTAAAGTGTTTGAAAAAGATTTGTTTGGGTGAAAATCAAAGAAACCCTAATTTCATCATTTTTAAAAGTAAATTCTTAAAGAAAATCAAATAAAAATGATAAAATACCAAATAAGTTTGAATAAACAACTTGTGATTTTTGGTTGAGGTTTGAAAAATGATGTTTTAATCACAGCATGAATTAAAATTCATTTGGTTTTGATTTTCATGATGAGAATTCACTTTTAAAATGTTTAAAAACAATTAAAAAGGGATTTATTCACAAAAATACCAACTATATTATATAAATAATATAAATTTGATTTTTTTGTGGAATAAAATATTTTGGAGTATGAATAAGAAGTGTGTAAAACAGAATTGGAAAATGATGATTTTTGCTATGTGAAAGAATTGTTTGAGTTTTGAAGATAAGAGAAAAAGGAAATATGTCACAACATCATCTTCGACATCTCTTATGAGGCAAAAAATAGAACTGAAACTTTAGTTTTCAACATCTTTTTTATCAAACTTCCAACACTCATAACTGTCTCAATTTTTAACGAAATTAAAATCCGTAAGAACCTATCTTGACCGATTTTTCGCAAGGAATCCAATGGTATCACTCATGCACACTGAAACTTAATGTATAGAATGCACAAGGCAAAAAACCAGAACTGGACCTTAATTTTAAAACAACATAAACTCGATATATAAACATGTTAAAGTGCAAACAGTAAGAAGATCACAACAAACACATGAAGGACTACATTTTTGCTTCAAGAATTGATCAATAATGATGCATGTATATGGAGTTTCAAAGTGTAAGAACACTTACCGATTGGAGCAAGGTCCAATGCCTCTTCAATGTAATTACAACAGCAAGAGGAAGATTCTATGAGCTTCCTTGATCCTCCAGGAGTGTGTTTGAATGCTTAGAGTGGATTGAAATGAGCTGGAACTGGTTGTGGTACCTCAACTGCAACTTTATCAAGAATTTGAGCAATTGGCTGGTGATTTGATGAATTTGATGTTCCAGATGTTGTGTTAGTGTTTAGATCACTCACATATGATGTTTATGAGGTGTGTGTGTGTGTGATTGGTTTGGACAGAAATGCTCTCTAACTCAAAACCCGATAGTAACTTGCAAGAAAAAGTGTTTTTTAGAGTGAAAGAGAGAATTTGAGGAAAGCATCAGTTTGATGGCTTTGGTGTACTCAAACTGAGCACAAATGAGCTCTATTTATAGTAGAGCAAGTTTGTTTTGCAAGCAATAGTGAATGGCAACTGCTGCAGAAGTTTGGCAAATGTTGATCAATAGGAATCCAAGTCCCCTCTAGCCATTGACTAGAGGTTAGAGCACAGGCTGCTGGTTCCCTAGTTCTTGGATAAGTCTTGACTGAATTCAATTAGAAAGGGCTCAGTCCATGCCACCTTGGTGCATCAACTAAATGCTCCAAACCAAAATTAGAGTCTTGTCCCTCTTTTAGGCATTTCTAGGTTTGGCATGCTACTTGTGTAATCTTGGACTTGGGAGGCTTGGGAATCAGAGCTTGTCCTTTGATTGTCCCCTCCTCAAGTGTGCAAAAGGGTGACCAGGCTTAAAAATTCGTGTGGCACAAGAAATGTGTAAATCTGCCCTGAAACCTGTCTTAAAAAATCAGCTGCAGCAAGCCTTGTTGTAAAATCCATAACTTCTTGCTCAAGAATGATAAATGGTTGTTTCAAGACTTTCTGGAAAGCTGAGATGACATACTTCAACTTTGATGTTCAGGATTTTTCTTGAATCAACTTGGATCATGGAGAAAAACGTCCTTGAAGTTGGGACATTCTTGCTGGAAAAATCTTAATGATGTCCTATGAAATGTTGAAACATTTGACAACTTTGAACATTAATAATTCCAAACTTTAATCACTTATATCTTTTAATCCATTATGATATTTTGAGTTGAAGTGAATTACATCTTTGATGCTTGTCATGCATGGTGACAAAGCTTGGAAATTATGTGGCACAAGAAAAAGTGCACAAAATTTGTCCTAAAAAAATAGCTGCAGCAAGCCTTACTGTAAAGTCCATAACTTCCTGCTCGAGTATGATAAGTGGACGTTCTACAACTTTATGGAAAGCTGAGATGACGTACTTCAACTTGGATGTTCAAGGTTTGTGAAGATAAGACTTGTAAAGTTGTCAAAAATGACCTTGAACTTGTGTGATCAAGTCTGTCCTAAAAGCTGTCTTAAAAATTCTGTTGTATCAATGCCTTTTGCAGAGATCATAACTTTCTGCTCGAGAATGATAAATGGGATTTCTAGGACTTCTGGAAAGCTGAGATGACGTACTTCAACTTTCATGTTCATGACATGGCTTGAATCAACTTGGATCATGGAGAAAAACGTCCTTAAAGTTGGGACTTTCTTGCTGGAAAAATAATTAATGATGTCCTACGAAATGTCGGAACATCTGACATTAAGAATTCCCAACTTTGATCACTTATATCTTTCAATCCTTATGATATTTTGAGTTGATTCCTTCTGCAATGTTGAAGTATCAAATACGCTCTTTAAAAGTAGCCCTTAGGCAAAATCAATGGATGCTTGGATCAATAGTTACAACCTTGAAAAATTGTGCACTTGAGCATGATTTTAACTTAGAAAAAATTTCTAAGTGTCCTTCAATTTGATCAATTTTGCAATTTTGCATGATTTCTTGATTTAAATTTGATCAAATTAAATCATCCATCATATTTTCTTGAGTAATGGCTTGTGAAGCTCGTAGTTGACCAAGAGTCAAATTTTGACTTTCTGCGTCAATTGATTTTATATTAGATGAACTTGAGGCTTGATCCACTTGAAATGCTGCACCATTGTGCTTGATTCTTGATGTGGGAGTCCTCTGGATCCATTGTGGATGTTTGAGAGGTTAGACAAGTTGAAGATCATGTCATTTCATGATTGATCCTTTGTCTAAAGCTCTGAGAGGACTTGAAACCCTAACTCTTGATTGTAATGAATGTTCACCCATCTTTGGGGAGACTAATGAGTGTGAAATGGTTCATCTATATTGTGATGATGATTTGCACAATGATGGGAATCTTAGTGGTCAAAATTTAGGGTATGACAGATGCCCCTATTTAATCATCTTGGACCCGAAGGTGTGAATGGCGAAGGTATTCGGGCATTCAGGGTACAAGAGGATTAAATATCAGAATACCCAAAATTTTGATGGTGGTTTGGAATGGTAGTTCACGCATCCTTCTTCTTTTGCTAAGAAATGATGCTTAGAAAAGGTAAACTTCCCCTCGATCCTGGTCTTCAGCCAAGGAACTGGTCTCAGTTTCTAATATAAATTTCCCCTCGATCCTGGTTTCCTACCAAGGAACTGGTCTTAGTTTCCGAAATAAACTTCCCTTCGATCCTGGTTTCCTACCAAGGAATTGGTCTCAGTTTCTGAAATAAACTTCCCCTCAATCCTGGTTTCCTACCAAGGAATTGGTCTCAGTTTCTGAAATAAACTTCCCCTCGATCCTGGTTTCCTACCAAGGAATTGGTCTAAGTTTCTTTTGTCAATAAACTTTATTGACAAGGGATGCTATTCGTAGCGGTTTTCCTCAAACTTCTCGTCGAATTTTCCTGGGGAAATGCCATTTGATGGAAAAAGTTTTGATGTTAGACTTGCTGGGGAACCCATCTGTCTGAGCTGTAGAGGTGTACAAACTTCTTTGTTGGAGATGCCATTTGTTTCTACTGGGGAAAACGAGTCTCTTGAGAGACTGCTTCTGACTTGGGGATATTACATCATACTTTTCTTCGAGATCTTTTCGGAGAAATGCCATACAATGTATCCCAATTTTGAGGTGCTGATGACCTTTTCATCAGCGAGTTTTTTCGGAGAAAAACTACTGTATTGCCGAATCTCTGATTAAGAGGCTTTATCTAGGGATTTTCCTTAATTCGGGAAAGCGAATATATCATCTTCGATGGCGAAGAGTGATGTTTGCCGAACGCCTTCTTGCCTTTCAGAGGTTCAAGTTATCAAAGTGGTCGAAGACCATTTCCATCCCGGAAATAAACTGGAAGAGAGATTGTTCAGACGCAACATTTCCTGACGAGGGAAGAACTGACAACTCGATTGAGAAGACTTTTATCACTTGGGAACAAGACCGACTAGAGTGATAGTGATGCACTATGAATATGAATGCAAATCAATAATGCATGATGTATGTATGTTTATGCTAATAAAACTGACGCGACATACAAACTAGTAGATAAACACGACTGGATACTCGGCCACGGTGGGGGATGTAAAGTATCACTGGTTCACGATAGCAATTATGCCTTGCTTAGGAGAAGTAGTCCCTGCGGGGAACACCGTTGGTCGGGCTTAGGAGGTAAGAATTCTGTCGAGGGGTGTCAGATGAAACATGGTCTCTGACACAATTGATCCTTCATTCAGGCGTGCTGGTTTAGAAGGAGTACTTTGATTCAGCACTTTGAAGCTCGACTACTTCTGAAGAAGCGATCGATGTTCTTTCGATGTTCGACAGTCAAAAGAATTGCCATCTTTATATTAAAAACAGAAAAGTTTTAACAAGTAAATTCATTTTTTTTTATTTCAAGAATCGTTAATCATGTTAAAACGTCATTCTGTAAAGCTAAAACAAATAGGAATTACAAACAAAAGCACAAGGGCTCAAATTTTATTGATAGGATGGAAATCAGCCAAACGCGTGATTCCATAGAGTATTTACAAAGTTTAGAAAATGGTAATTTAAGGGAAACGGGCTACATTGAAACATAACGACCACTATCCTTCTACCAACTTTGAATTCTGGGCATCCTGAGCTTCTGTCGAAGATGACCTTGATTGGGGTTTTCTGATGGACGACATAACTGCTACTGAGGGATTTGCCCCTGTTGGACGTAGTTACTTACCAGTATCCCTAACTTTTGTCTGGATTGTACTTTGAGATTTCCAATCCACCGGGATGATTTTTTATTATGTTCTAATTTTTGCCTGGGCTGCCCTTTCGGGTTTTCAATCCACCGAGACGTTTTTTTTTAGTTTAGACGAAGTATTTCTTGTCTACATCAACATTTGTGGGGTAGGAAAATTCCTCTCCGTCCATGGTTGCAAGTCTCAAGGCGCCGCCTGAGAAAGCTTTCTTGACCACATAGGGGCCGTCATAATTCGGAGTCCACTTGCCCCGAGAATCAGTGAGAAATGATTGTATATTTTTTAGCACAAGGTCTCCTTTCCTGAAGACGCGAGGTCAGGCCTTTTTGTCGAACGCCTTCTTCATTCTTTGTTGATACAACTGGCCATGGTATAGTGTCGTCATTCGTTTTTCTTCGATCAGATTTAGTTCGTCGTGTCGACTTTGACACCATTCAACTTCTGTTAGCTTAGTTTCCATCAATACCCAGATTGATGGGATCTCTACTTCTATGGGGAGCACTGCTTCCATGCCATATACTAGAGAGAAAGGGGTTGCCCCTGTTGAAGTGCGGACAGATGTGCGATAACCGTGAAGTGCAAAGGGTAGCATCTCGTGCCAGTCTTTGTAGGTTACAACCATCTTTTGAACAATCCTCTTGATGTTCTTGTTAGCCGCTTCTACCGCTCCGTTCATCTTGGGTCGTTAGCGAGATGAGTTATGGTGTTCGATCTTGAATTCAACGCACAACTCTTTCATCATCTTATTGTTCAAGTTGGATCCATTATCAGTAATGATCTGGCTTGGAACACCATAACGGCATATGATATTGTTCTTGATAAAGCGGACTACCACTTGTCGGGTTACATTGGCGTATGACGCTGCTTCGACCCACTTGGTGAAGTAATCAATGGCTACCAGGATGAATCGATGTCCGTTTGAAGCCTTGGGTTCGATCATGCCAATCATGTCGATTCCCCGTATGGAAAAAGGCCACGGGGAAGAAAGAACTTTGAGATGCGTTGGCGGTACATGGATTTTGTCGGAGTATATCTGACACTTATGACACCTCCTCATGTACTTGTAGCAATCGGATTCCATGGTCAACCAGTAGTACCCTGCTCTTAGAATTTTTCTCGCCATTGCGTGTCCGTTGGCATGAGTGCCAAAGGATCCTTCGTGAATTTCTTTTATCAGTATGTTTGCTTCTGGTCTATCTACGCATCGAAGCAAGACCATGTCAAAATTTCTCTTATAGAGTGTATCATCGTTCAGGAAGAAGCTGCCAGCCAGTCTTCTGAGGGTTTTTCTGTCTTTCCTTAGTACCCCAAGTGGGTACTCTTGTTTCTGAAGGAAGCATTTGATATCGTGATACAAAGGTTTGTCGTCTATGACTGCTTCAATCGTGAAGATGTAAGCGGGCCTTTCAAGGCACATTATGTTGATCTTAGGTAGGTCGTTCCATTAACCTACACTAATCATGAAAGAGAGAGTGGCTAATGCATCAGCCACGTGATTCTCTTCACGAGGGATATGATGAAACTAGATTCTGTTGAAGAAGGGTAATAACCTTCTCGCGTAGTCTTTGTAAGAAATCAGTCCTGATTAGTATGTGTTCCAATCTCCTTTAATCTGATTGATAACTAGGGCTGAGTCGCCATATACATCCAAGTTTTTGATCCTTAAGTCGATCATTTCCTCGAGACCCATGATACAAGCTTCGTATTCGGCCTCGTTGTTTGTACACTTGAATGTCAGTCGAGCGGTGAAAGGAATGTGGGTAACCTAAGGGGTTATGATGATTGCCCCAATTCCCTTTCCGTAATGATTGACAGCTCCGTCAAAGATAAGTCCCCATTGGGAACCTGTTTCTGGCCCTTCACTGGGTAGCGGTTCATCACAATCTTTCATTTTTAAATACATGAAATCTTCGTTTGGGAAGTCAAACCCGATTGATTCCCGATCGTCAATCGGTTGATGAGCCAAATGATCGGCTAAAGTACTCCCTTTAACGGCTTTCTGAGCGTGGTATTCGATGTCGTATTCAGATAACAACATCTGCCAACAGGCAATCCTTCCCGTGAGATCAGGCTTTTCAAAGACGTACTTGATCAGATCCATTTCGGAGATTAACCAAGTAGTGTGACGAATCATATACTGGCAAAAATGTTTGGCTGCCCAAACCAGAGCACAACAAGTTTTCTCAAGCATAGTGTACCGAGTCTCGCAGTCGGTGAACTTCTTACTTAAATAGTAGATGGCATACTCTTTTCTTTTGGTTTCGTCTTGTTGGCCAAGTACACATCCCATGGAGTCTTCCAAGACTGTTAAATAGATGATCAGTGGTATCCCTTCCACTGGAGGTGATAGAATCGGTGGATTCAACAGGTATTTCTTAATACTGTCGAAGACGGTTTGGCAATCTTCTGTCCAAATGCAGTCTTGATTCTTTTTGAGTCATTTGAAGATTTGCGCGCATGTCGTGGTCATGAGGAATATGAATCGGGAAATGTAGTTCAGACGTCCCATGAATCCTCTGACTTGTTTTTTAGTTTTCGAGAAGGCATTTCTTGAATGGCCTTGACCTTGTCAGGATCAACCTCAATTCTTTTCTGGCTGACGATGAACCCTAAGAGTTTCCCTGAGCGGACACCGAATGTGCACTTATTGGGATTCAAGCGGAGTTTGTACTTTCTCAACCGCTCGAATAGTTTTGACAAGTCGGTCACATGCTCCTCTTCTGTCTTAGATTTTGCAATCAAATCATCGACATATACCTCGATTTCCTTGTGTATCATGTCATGAAAGAGAGTAGTCATGGCCCTTTGATAGGTTGCACCGACGTTCTTTAAACCGAACGACATTACCTTGTAACTAAAGGTACCCCATGGGGTGATGAACAAAGTTTTCTCCATGTCTTTCGGCGCCATTTTAATCTGATTATAGCCCGAGAATCCATCCATGAAGGAGAAAACTTTGAACTTTGTTGTACTGTCTACCAGCATGTCAATGTGTGGTAAGGGAAAGTCGTCCTTTGGACTAGCCTTGTTTAGATCTCTATAATCGACACACATTCTAACGTTTCTGTCCTTTTTTGGAATGGGTACGATGTTGGCTAACCATTGAGGATATTCTGACGTGGCGAGGAAACCCGCGTCAATTTGTTTTTGTATCTCCTCTTTGATTTTGATGGCCGTGTCCGGGTGAGTCCGTCTCAACCTCTGTTTCACTGGCGGACATTCTGACCGTAACGGTAAATGATGTTCCACGATGCTGGTATCCAATCCTAGCATGTCCTGATAGGACCAAGCGAATACATCCAAAAACTCTTTGAGAAGCTTTGTCAAACTCTCTTTGGCAGTTGGACTGAGCAGTGCCCCAATCCTGACTTCTTTTCTCTCTTTTTCCGAACCCAAGTTTACTGTTTCCAATGGCTCTTTGTGAGATTCAATGGACCATTCCTCTTGTTTGAGTAGTCGGGAGATCTCTTCTGGAATTTTGTCGTCAACTTCTTCTTCAGCCCCAAATACCGGGAACTCAAAGTTGGGAGAAGGCATTGGACCGTATGTTTCAATGGGGTTTGAAACAAGCAATCTGCATGACGTGATGATTCTTTTTAGAAGAGATAGAGAGAATGCAAGAGTGTGTGCAGTGTATTTTGGAAAACTGCTTGTTTTTATTATTTGAATTGTTTTTTAGGATTACCATTTTCTGAAAAAGCAAAAAGAGAAAACAACTATAAATGCGAAAATTACAGAATGGCGTTATTTTATTTATGAACAAGTCGATTCTTGAAACTACAACCCTATAAAACAAAACTTTGTCGCTTTGGCAAAGCGAAGAGGGAAATTTGCAAAAATTGAGCCCTATCAAAACAACCGTTTCACCTGGGCAGGGTGAAAGGTTAAAGACGGCAATTACTTTGACTTATGAACAATCTTCGGAACATCGACAGCAACCCATTGGCGGCGAACTCCTCGGTGAATCACAAAGTCTGGCACCTTCCTTCTTGATTTGTCTTTATAAATAACGCTGATTTCTGGCGGAGCAGGATCATTGGAATCTTTCTCCCAGGAAGAGCTGTCATAGACAAACACTTCCATTGTATCTTGCATAGTATTTGTGCTCTCAGGTAAATCTCCCCATCTAGTTGGTTGGATGTCTTCGAGCCTGATACGAGAGCTTTCAGGAGCGGTATACTTGACCATATAGTCGTATTTTCCACTTGGTTGTCCTAAGGTGTCCCACACTTCTTTGGAACTGGAGGAGTCATCCCTCTCGATGACGTTGACCTCTGGAAAATCATAGTTAATGAATTCAAGTCCTACAAACTTTGCGAATTCATCATCGTGCTGGATATTTTCTGAATGACCTAAGTGTTGTTCCCATGACATGGTGGGGACGCAGGTATTCTGTTCAATGATGCTCAGCTGATTTTCATTGTTCGGCTGATTTTCTTGCCCTAAGTCTCCTGGGTACGGCTGCCAGATAGGCAGGCCATCCATTGGACCATAATAGTCGTGGTCAAAGTTGTCTTTCATTAGAGTGTCCTCCTCTAATGAGTTTGGTGGAGCAAGGCTTCCTTCTGGATCACAATCTCCATATATTATTATGACATCTGACCTGGGTATAAATCTCAGACTCTGTGCGGGATAGCAAAATGGCATAGGCACCTCTTCCTGAGAGATATAATCGTCCTCATTAAGATAGGACTTCCACTCTTCATCTGTATCGGAGGGATCTCTCTCGTTGATGGTATGGACTGCTTGAGGCGCTGGGTGAAGGAAACGTCCACTGGGGAAGAAGTCCTGAATGGGATGAAGACTTTCATCTTTAGCAGCTGTCTGGGTGCAAGTTGCAGAAAAACCAAGACCCTTCTTTGTTTTATTATCAGTAGGAATGACAAGTTGTCCCCATCCTTTTGCATTGTTACTTTTGATCACTTCGAGAGCATCTCTGTATGAGGAAATAGAGGTTCCTTTCTCTGATTGATTCTCATTGCTCATCGAAAGTGCTTGGAACTGAGTCCCAACAACCTTCTCAGGTTCTATACAAGTAGATAATGATACGTTACTCACGATCAAGGCTTGTTCTCCACAGACCGTGACGAGTTGATCGTTCTTGACGAACTTCAGTTTCTGGTGCAGCGTCGAAGTGACTGCCCCAGCCTGGTGTATCCAAGGTCTTCCTAATAAACAGTTGTACGCTGCCCGCATATCCATGACCTGGAAAGTGATTAGGAAAGTGTGAGGACCAATAGTTATGGAAAGGTCGACTTCTCCAATAACCACTTTTCGAGACCCGTCAAATGCTTTGACGATGCCCTCACTGCCCCTCATCGGGGATCCTTTGAATGATAGTCGCATTAAAGTGGACTTCGACATAACATTGAGAGCCGATCCTGTGTCTACCAGTACGCTGGCTAAGGCATCGTCCTAGTAGTTAACTGTGATATTGAGCGCCATGTTGTGACTTTTTCCTTCCTCTGGAAAATCCTCATCACTGAACCCTAAGTTGTTGGAGGAAGTGATGTTAGAGATGATACTATCGAACTGTCATATTGACACATCCTGTTCCACAAAGGCCTGCTCTAAGAGTTTCCGTAGAGCCTCTCTGTGGGCTTCGGAACTGAGTAAAAGTGATAGCACAGAGATCTTTGAAGGAGTTTATAAAAGTTGATCAACAATGTTGTATTCACTCCTTTGGATGAGCTTCAGCATCTCATCGTTGTTCTTTGAAAGGTCGGGATCACTGAACTGACCGACCGGTGGATTAGGAACTTCTGTTTGAGGTTCCTTTTCTTTGTTAGGTCCTCAAACTCCTCATTTGAAGATTCGACCGCTCCGCGTTACTCGACTGATGTCTGCAATATTCACGACGGAGGGTAATGGAATTTCCTTTCCATTCTCAATTATTGTTGCACCGTATTTGTAAGGGATCGCCTTAGCTGATTCATATGGTAATGGTCCCGGTAGATAGATAACTACAGGAGCCTTCTAATTTTTTTGATTATCGTAAGTAACTTCAATCAGTTCCTGGTCAAGAACCTTTGATTGGTCAAGTAGAGGGATGATGGTACAAACATCTTTGGTCCTTTCATGATCAAAGATTAAGACAATATCCTTAATCTGATTAGCGAAATAGTCTGGCATCTAGTTGATAGACCCCGAAACTGAATATTGTTGAATCTCTTTGCGGTCCAACTGACTCTGAAGAGCTGCTCGTACGAGATAGCATCCTTAATTATTTTCCGAGCAGACTCTACAGCGCTCGTAGTTATGTGGTGGCACCTGGCCACGTCCACTTTGAATGCAGTGTAACCTCACTAGGTCTGTTTCCATTGATCGAGCGTCTTGACTTTGATGCCTAGTAGGGTTCCCATTTGTCACACTGATTTGTTGCGTGTCTTCATCCATATAGATCAGAAGCCACCAGTGGTTTAACAAGTGTTGTAAAGTTCTTTGAAAGATAGCACATCCCTGGTCACTCTCACGACATCCTTTACAGTTCTGATAATTATGCGAAGTCAGAAAACCAAGCTGGACTTGCTTAGCGTGTAATTCCACCAAGCTGGTATTCATCAAGCGAATATCGAAGATCTGAATCATGTTAATCTGATAAAGATTTTTATCATGGTAGTCCTGGATCAACCCAAGATCCATCTGACGCTGGAGGGCCTCTTGTACAAAAGAGCATTCCTGATTGTTTACAGAGCAAATCAGACAAGAATTGTAATCGTGCCGTGGCAGATCATGATGTTGGCTTTTCCTTAAGTGCATTGCCACCAGGTTGACATTCATCGCACAGATGTCGTGGTTCTGAAGGATGTTGGAATTCGTATAAGTCATGTTGACCCCACGAATTCGGTGTTCTTGGATCCATCCGAGATCCAATTGTTCCTGTAGAGATGATTGCACCACAGAACATCCTTGATTTCTTTTAGAGCAGATATCACACTGGTGATAGTTATGAGGTGGTACATGGCCA
Organism: Lathyrus tuberosus; assembly: GCA_022829125.1. Lineage (NCBI taxonomy): Eukaryota > Viridiplantae > Streptophyta > Magnoliopsida > Fabales > Fabaceae > Lathyrus > Lathyrus tuberosus. The sequence goes on along the minus strand of JALAZF010000549.1, from coordinate 3,634,099 downwards.
TACCCGCTTTGTCTGCGATGCATCTTGACCAGATTGGTCCTCAATAAGAGTACTTCATGAATTTGAGAGCTGTCGTTAGACTCTCCTTCTATCAAATTGACTGCTGCTTTCTCGTGTTGAGGTAACGGGTTCGTGAGAACATTTGATTCGTATCTTTGAAAGATAAGACCCCGCTCCTAACAAGCTTTTGTACGTCAGATTTGAAACTGAGACAGTTTTCTATGTTATGCCCTGGTCCCACTTGATGGTAAGGACAAGTCTGATCCGTCTTGAACCAAAAACACGGATTTTCTGGTACTGTAAGAGGAGACCTAGTTTGGACGTGCCCCTTGATCAGTAGTAACGGAAACAATTCTGCATACAACATTGGTATAGGATCGAACCCTAGTGGTCGCGTTGTACGGTTGTTGTTGTACTGAGGACGAGCCTACTGAAGAGGTTGTTGTGTCCTTTGCTGATATTGTTGCCGAATCGGTTGGCTCTGCGCAACCTGAGGTTGATACGTTGGAACAGGCGCAGGGTTGATAGCAAGAGTTACAGCTGCTACTGGTTGGTAACGTTGCCTTTGCTTTCCGAGAGAGATATTCCCAATATCCTGCTCTTTTTTCTTAGGAAGAGCACTACCGTATCGTTTTGTACTACTTAATGATCCAGCGTCTTTAACTAGACGTCTTTCTCAGATGGCTTCCTCAAGACAAACTCCCATGCCCACCATCTCGGTGAAGTCACTGGGCACATTGGCGACTATTCGGTCGTAGTAAAATGAGCTTAAGGTTTTCAAGAAGATCTTTGTCATCTCTTTTTCCTCACGAGGTGGACAAATCTGGGAGGCGATTTCACGCCATCTCAGAGCGTACTCCTTAAAGGTTTCCTTGTCCTTTTGTGACATCGATCTGAGTTGATCACTGTCTGGTTCCATGTCCAGGTTATACTTATACTGCTGAACGAAGACAGCGCCAAGATCTCTGAAAGTAGCGATCTTAGTGCGGTTTAAACCCATGTACCATTTGAGTGCGGCACCGGTTAAACTATCCTGAAAGTAGTGAATCATTAGCTCCTGGTTCTCAGTCTGAGTTGACATTCGCCGAGCGTACATCACTAAATGACTTTGAGGGTAAGAGTTACCCTTGTATTTTTCAAATTCGGGCACTTTGAATTTGTGCAGAACTTTCACATTGGGGACCAAACAAAGGTTTGCGGTGTCCTTTCCAAATAGATCCTGACCGCGAATGGGTTGCAGCTCTTTCTGCATCTCCAGGAACTGTTCCTGGAACTCATTCATTCTGTCGAACATACTTTCGTTTCCACCAGATGGTATCTGGGAAACCTGTCCTTCTAGGACATTGTGTACCACGGGTGGTGGTATAGTCATCATGGCAGAGACTCTTGGTGCCTCCCGAAGTTTGTAACCTTCAGGAGTTGTTGTTATGCCCCTGGCATCTTCGCTTTCCCAAAGTTTGTAACCTTCAGTCCCAGCGGTTCCTGTTGCAGTTTCCAGATCTTCCATGATCGACGGAATATATCCTTCCGGGATATAGTTGAGCGGCATGCCCTAGGGACGATCTTTCGGAATTTTATACCTAAGATCATACTTCTCCACTATGGGCGTAGATGTGATTCTGAGTTCACAGTCCGATGTTGTTGCATCTGAGCTTCTGCTAGAGCTTGCATATTGTTATGAAGCTTTCTCAGATCTTCTTTCAGAGTGCTGATCTCTTCTCTCAACTCTCTGTTCTCTTCCTCGAGATCATCCATCTTTTTCTGTCGATTGGCCCGAGTATTGTACGAATGAGACAGTTTGACTTTAGAACCGAGACAGAAACGTGAGATTCGTAGGGAAGAAGAATGCGTTTATGCGAGAATGATGAATGATATGCATTGATTATATTAATTATTTTATTTGTTTAATCAAAAGAAACATCAATAATTTGGATTGCAAATATCACACAGTGGGGAAACCCCATTTTATTGAATTCAAAGATTGCGGAAATGGAAATACAGTAGATTACAAAGTGCTGTAAAAGGAAATGTCTAAACTAGTGGATCCTGAGTCCTCTCTGAGGAGAGCTCAGGTGCTGGTTCTGGTGCTTTCCTTTTCTTTGACCGGGGCTCTTGAGCCGTTGTCGGGTTGTCATCCTTTTGCCAAGTGAAAGGAGCGAGCAAATTCCTCTGGTCATCCTGATTCTCTACAGCATGTTGCTCTAAAATCTCAATCAGAGCATCTTTTTCTCTCAATAGCTGCTGTATTTTCTTACATTCGACATTGAGAATATGATATTTGTTCCTCCAAGACCTCTTCTCCTGCCGAACTTTGTTGAGAGTAACTTGAATTTTTTCCATATCTGACATAAAATAAAGGACGGGGTCCCTTAACGGAAGAACTTCATGACGAGGGTAAGGCATCCTCAGCTTGAGAGCTCTAGTTTGTACCCAGTGGAGATAAGGCTCCACCGAGACACAATCCAGTTTTCCTAGAGACTCTCTTCCTTTCCTATGAACGTGTTTCCAAGCGTGCACTATTCTGTCTTTAGTGCCCTGTCATTTTCTCCTTCCTTGAAGAAAATACCTTCCAGATGAGCACTTCGCGGGACATGCCTCATTGGGTATCCAAATTGACGACAAACTAAAGCCGGATGATAGTTGATTCCTCCCTTAGTTCCTATAAGGGGTACATTTGGGAAATTTCCACAACGGTCAATGATTATGATCCCGTCATAGATTCGATTGTACCAATCGATGTCAGTGTTGGTAAGAGACATGATTCTCTGCGACCAACGTAAAGTACTTTTTTGATCCCAAAATGCAGCAGACTTGGGCAAATGGGAAATGAACCATTTGTAAAGCAAGGGTACACAGCACGTGATCATTCCTCCGCTGTATAAATTCCTTAAGTGTTCCGAATGATACGCATCTGCGAGTAAGGTTGGTACGGGATTTCCAATCAGACATATCTTAATGGCATTGATATCTACAAAGTTATCGATGTTGGGAAACAAAAATAACTCGTAGGTGAGAAAAACAAAGATGCTCTTGAAAGCGGCCACATTCCCTATACTAGCAAAGTACATGGCTTTCTTTATCAAGAATTGGGCTGGCAAACCCTGGATGCCACCCTTGGTGGTCATGTGAGTCCTGACTTCTGACTCGTCCAGATAAATTGCTCTTGCAATGGTTTGATCTTTTTGAATTTCTTCCAATCCAGAAAAGGGAGCTTGATTAGTGATATGTAAATCAGTCAGGTGAGAATACTCCTCCAGTGTTGGTGCTAGCTGATAATCCAGGAATGTGAAACAGTGATAAACCGGATCGTTGAACTGAATGAGTATGGACAGGATTCCCTCAATTACATGGACCCTTAATAGAGGCAGTAGTCCTCCATACTTGGCTCTGAAAGCCTCAGGGTTGGTGATCATTCTCACTAAACCTCTCAAATCCTCTAACTTTGGAACCTTGAAGGTACACTTGTGAGTTTTCCTTCTACCGAAATCCATAACGCAATCTCTTTATCTGACATTTGCAATCATTGTCTTAGTTTAATTTGAAAAAGAGAGACTAGAAGAGAATATTTTCTTTTTGGAATCTTTTTTAAATGAATGTATGAATGTAGCACACAAAAACATAGAAAAAAACATGGGGTCAAAGGGTCGGTGTCATGAAGTCAAGGCTCTACCCCCCCCCCCCCCCAAAGGTTTATACTGGTGATTGTTTGTACCTATCTGCAAAATCATTAATCCCTCTTGGGATAACAACAGCAAGCAGACCGCCAGCGAGCTTATGTATCCTAAAGTGATCTCAAATGAGGGTAGTATCGCGTGACAACTATTTTTGATAGCTTCCGCACTACAAAATGGTTTCAGTCTACTAAAAACCTCAGCTTCTCAGATAACCCAGTCGACCACACTACTTTCAACAACCGAAGTCGTATAGGCAATGTATCTGCAAAGGGAGTCTCCACTGAGTTTGATGGTCGACCAGGGACTCTTAACTGGGATTCACTCCCCGTAAGATTACTCGTATTGCCAACACCTATCTTAGGTGTATACTCAATCTTTCCACATGCGGCATCACAAGCATTCCCATTAGCAGAAAAATAAACACAGATATTAATTAGGAAAAGCAGTACATATATTTGTCTTAATCATCCTAGACCTCTAGTCTTATGATCCTATACAGACAATGACTCCCCAACAGAGTCGCCATTTCTGTGATACTTTGTGAACTCAGGGTTTTCTAACTAAGGTTCTGAACTTAAGGTTTCCACCGAAGATTGTAAGAAAGAGAATCTTTGGCCCCACGGTGGGCGCCATTTTTCTGTAGCGCCATTTTTGTGGTCTTGAAGCACTATCGCTCGGGTACTACAGTTCGATTCATTTTTTATCCTGTTAAGCTGATTAAGGAATGGAAATAGATGTCTCCAATTAACCCTGTTTGCAAACTGAGGTTAAACAGTCAAAACTGTTGGTTTACAGATGCTATTAAGACATGGGCCCCTCTTCGGTTTATTTTGTTAAAAACACAATGTTTGGACTATTTGTGAGGTTTTAAGTAATGTGTTTAGATTTGATGCTTTTGGGTTGATTTGATGGAGATACTGGATTTTGGGTTTTTTATTAGTATGCTCGCTAAGATTTTTCAATCTTATGCCTACGTATTCCCGAAACAGGGAAATCAGAGCGATCGTAGTTCCTCCTATTCTATGGGAGGAAAAAGGTTGTTTTGGTGTCTTGTTCAAAGCCCAAGACATGAAGCTAAAGGTGATTTGTATCTTGTTCAAAGCCCAAGATGTGAAGCTAAAGGGTTTTGGATGAGAGAGAATTTGTCATCTCTAAAGAGGAGTGGTTGATGTTTGTATGCTGTGAGCAAGGCACAGATTTTGATGCTAAATGGTTAATTGACTCAACCGAGGTTTCCTTATACAAAGCCTAAGAGGAGGCAATTGACCCAACAAGAGGATGCTTTTTATTTGTTGTCTCGTATGAAGCCCGGGATAGAGGCTAAAAGGGTTGACTCAACAAGAGAGTACTAACAAGTGACTGACTCAACAAGAGAGTGTTTTTATATGTGTCTTGTACAAAGCCCAAGACGGAGGCTAAAAGATTTGACTCAACGAGAGAGTACTTTTATTTGTCCTGTATAAAGCCCAGGGCGGAGGCTAAAAGGTTTGACTCCACAAGAGAATCTTTTATACTCAACAAGAGATGATTTAGTGTCTCGTACGAAGCCCGAGATGGAGGCTAAAAGGGAAGTGACTCAACAAGAGAGTGTTTTGTTGTCTCGTACGAAGCCCGAGATAGAGGCTAAAAGGAGATCGACTCAACAAGAGAATCTTTTATACTCAACAAAAGAGTGTTTTATATGTGTCTTTTATAAAGCCCAAGACGGAGGCTAAAAGGTTATTTGACTCAACAAGGGGGTCTTTTATACTCAACAAGGGAGTGTTTTAGTGTCTCGTACGAAGCCCGAGATGGAGGCTAAAAGGAGATTGACTCAACAAGAGAGTCTTTTATACTCAACAAGAGAGTCTGAAAAGGTTAGCTCCGTTGGGGAGAATCATTGTACAAAGCCCAAGAGGAGGCTATCTTACTTCTGAGGATTAGATCCATAGGCAGGTCCAAGGGTGGGTAACTCTCATGAGAGAGACCGGGTTTCAGAGTGATCAGTGTTTTTTCCTATGTTTGAAAGGAACTTGAGAATGTATTTGAGACTCAAGGGGGTTTAGACTATCCAAGTCTAGAGTTTTATCTATTGTACAATGCCTAAGAGGAGGCACGGGCATTAAGGGATGAGTATCAACCCTAAAATGGCCAGAGGTTTGACACTGGAAAGACTGCTCTAGCAAAGGATGACTAAGTTCTGTCTTATACCTTTAAGAGGTCGTCAGGGTCCTTGTATTAAGCCCAAGAGAAGGCAAGAGAACTTCTAAGAAGCCGAAGGGTCCTTGTACAACGCCCAAGAGGAGGCGGGGATGCTTTTAGGAAGCCTGTGGGTCCCCAAACCAAGAGAAATTCAAGAAATGCAATTCACATTGAAGAGATCATTCCAGGAAAGTTCGAGAATTTGGAATAAACTCAAGAGATGCTATTCACGGAGAATAGATCAACTCTGGGGAGTAGAGTTTCTTTGACAATTTCTAAGAGTGACAGTCTGAGAAAGGGTTCACCGAGAATGCTGCCTGTCTATTTTTCCATATTGTTTAACCCCAAGAGGAGGGAAAACTGTGTCTGGTAATCCTATGGGGGATCTAGTTTTGTTTGTATTTAAGAGTGACCAACAAGGCTTTACCTAGTGCTAGATGTAGTTGCCGGGGAAAACTCTAAATAACTATACTAGTATTACACATTTGATATTTGACAAGTATATAAAAGGATGTGAAAGAAGACTTACAGTGAAGCAGCCCCACAATACAGTTATATACATATGAAAGCGATAAATGAAAGCGGATAAACACTTACCCGTTGTAGAGCTTCCATGATGTTTTGTTAGTTGTTCAACAAAGAAAACTTTGATAACAATATTATATTCAAAATCAAAAGAGAAAGTGCTTTGAAAAAATCGTTGGTGCTTACAGCTCAAGGAGAGGCCCAAGTTTTAATGATGATTGCATCGTTGTTTTGAAAACTGTACAGAGGGACTTATACAATATGTGAGGCCCAAAATTGTTTATGTACAAGGGGATTGGGTCTTAAACTCTATTAGAGGCCCAAAGAGTTTTAAAGAAAGGAAATGGGACTTATAACACGAGGGTAGGCCCAGATGATTTGATTTTTGAACTGGCGATCGTGCCGAGGATTTTTCTTTTAACACAGAGGGACTTATACAATATCTGAGGCCCAAAAAGGTTTTGGTTAAAAGGGGATTGGGTCTTACACTCTATTAGAGGCCCAAAGAGTTTGAAAAGGAATAAAGATGGGTCTTATAACTCAAGGAGAACCCCAAAGATTTTTGTTAAAAAGGCGACGATCGTGCCAAACTTTTTGACGGTATCGGGACTTATACAATACACTGATGCCCAAGAAGGTTTTATTTACTAAGGGGTTGGGTCTTACACTCTATTAGAGGCCCAAAGATTATTTTAAGAAAAGAAATGGGGCTTATAACACGAGGGTAGGCCCAGATGATTTTTATTTTAAACTAGTGATCACGCCGAGATTTTTGAAAATACAGTGGGTCTCATACAATGACTGATGCCCAAAAATGTTTGGTTTTCAAAGGGGGTTGGGTCTTACACTCTATTAGAGGCCCAAAGAGTTTTTTTTTTGTACAAGAGATGTGACTTACAACTCAAGGAGAGGCCCAAGGTTATTTGTTTGAAAACGGCGATCGCGTCGAGGTTTTTGAAAACGCAGTGGGTCTTATACAATGACTGAGGCCAAAAAATTATTGGTTTTCAAAGGGGAGTTGGGTCTTACACTCTATTAGAGGCCCAAAGAATTTTTTATACAATGACTGAGGCCCAAAAATGTTTGGTTTTCAAAGGGGGGTTGGGTCTTACACTCTATTAGAGGCCCAAAGATAGGGCTTACAACTCAAGGAGAGGCCCAGATGATTTTCGTTTTGAAATGGCGATCGCGCCGATATTTTTGAAAACGCAGTGGGTCTTGTACAATGACTAAGGCCCAAAAATGTTTGGTTTTCAAAGGGGGTTGGGTCTTACGCTCTAGTAGAGGCCTAAAGTGTTTGAAAAAGATTTGTTTGGGTGAAAATCAAAGAAACCCTAATTTCGTCATTTTTAAAAGTAAATTCTTAAAGAAAATCAAATAAAAATGATAAAATACCAAATAAGTTTGAATAAACAACTTGTGATTTTTGGTTGAGGTTTGAAAAATGATGTTTTAATCACAAGATGAATTAAAATTCATTTGGTTTTGATTTTCATGATGAGAATTCACTTTTAAAATGTTTAAAAATAATTAAAAAGGGATTTATTCACAAAAATACCAACTATATTAAATAAATAATATAAATTTGATTTTTTTGTGGAATAAAATATTTTGGGGTATGAATAAGAAGTGTGTAAAACAGAATTGGAAAATGATGATTTTTGCTATGTGAAAGAATTGGTTGAGTTTTAAAGATAAGAGAAAAAGGAAAGACGTCACAACATCATCTTCGACATCTCTTATGAGGCAAAAACCAGAACTGAAACTTTAGTTTTCAACATCTTTTTTATCAAACTTCCAACACTTATAACTCTCTCAATTTTTAACGAAATTAAAATCCGTAAGAACCTATCTTGACCGATTTTTCACAAGGAATCCAATGGTATCACTCATGCACACTGAAACTTAATGTACAGAATGCACAAGGCAAAAAACTAGAACTGGACCTTAATTTTAAAACAACATAAACTCCACATATAAACATGTTAAAGTGCAAACAGTAAGAAGGTCACAACAAACACATGAAGGACTACATTTTTTCTTCAAGAATTGATCAATAATGATGCATGTATATGGAGTTTCAAAGCGTAAGAACACTTACCGATTGGAGCAAGGTCCAATGCCTCTACAATATAATTACAACAGCAAGAGAAAGATTCTATGAGCTTCCTTGATCCTCCAGGAGTATGTTTGAATGCTTAGAGTGGATTGAAATGAGCTAGAACTGGTTGTGGTACCTCAACTGCAACTTTATCAAGAATTTGAGCAATTGGCTGGTGATTTGATGAATTTGATGTTCCAAATGTTGTGTTAGTGTTTAGATCACTCACATATGATGTTTATGAGGTGTGTGTGTGTGTGTGATTGGTTTGGACAGAAATGCTCTCTAACTCAAAACATGATAGTAACTTGCAAGAGAAGGTGTTTTTTGGAGTGAAAGAGAGAATTTGAGGAAAGCATCAGTTTGATGGCTTTGGTGTACTCAAACTGAGCACAAATGAGCTATATTTATAGTAGAGCAAGTTTGTTTTGCAAGCAATAGTTAATGGTAACTGCTGTAGAAGTTTGGCAAATGTTGATCAATAGGAATCCAAGTCTCTCTAGCCATTGACTAGAGGTTAGAGCATAGGCTACTGGTTCCCTAGTTCTTGGATAAGTCTTGACTGAATTCAGTTGGAAAGGGCTCAGTCCATGCCACCTTGGTGCATCCATTAAATGCTCCAAACTAAAATTGGAGTCTTGTCCCTCTTTTAGGCATTTCTAGGTTTGGCATGCTACTTGTGGAATCTTGGACTTGGGAGACTTGGGAATCAGAGCTTGTCCTTTGATTATCCCCTCCTTAGGTGTGTAAAAGGATGACAAGGCTTAAAAATTCGTGTGGCACAAGAAATGTGCAAATCTGTCCTGAAACCTATCTTAAAAAATCTGCTGCAGCAAGCCTTGTTGTAAAATCTATAACTTCTTGCTCAAGAATGATAAATGGCTGTTCCACGACTTTCTGGAAAGCTGAGATGACATACTTCAACTTTAATGTTCCGGGTTTTTCTTGAATCAACTTGGATCATGGAGAAAAATGTCCTTGAAGTTGGGGCATTCTTGCTGGAAAAATATTAATGATGTCCTATGAAATGTTGAAACATTTGACAACTTTGAACATTAATAATTCCAAACTTTAATCACTTATATCTTTTAATCCATTATGATATTTTGAGTTGAAGTGAATTGCATCTTTGATGCTTGTCCTGCATGGTGACAAAGCTTGAAAATTGTGTGGCACAAGAAAAAGTGCACAAAATCTGTCCTAAAAAAACAGATGCAGCAAGCCTTACTGTAAAGTCCATAACTTCCTGCTCGAGTATGATAAATGGACGTTCTACAACTTTCTGGAAAGCTGAGATAACGTACTTCAACTTTGATGCTCAAGGTTTATGAAGATAAGACTTTTTAAGTTATAAAAAATGACCTTGAACTTATGTGATCAAGTCTGTCTTAAAAATTCTGTTTTATCAATGCCTTTTGCAGAGATCATAACTTTCTGCTCGAGAATGATAAATAGGCTTTCTAGGACTTTCTGGAAAGGTGAGATGACGTACTTCAACTTTCATTTTCATGACATGGCTTGAATCAACTTGGATCATGGAGAAAAACGTCCTTAAAGTTAGGACTTTCTTGCTGAAAAAATAATTAATGATGTCCTACGAGGTCGGAACATCTGACATTAAGAATTCCCAACTTTGATCACTTATATCTTTCAATCCTTATGGTATTTTGAGTTGATTCCTTCTACAATGTTGAAGTATCAAATACCCTCTTTAAAAGTAGCCCTTACGCAAAATCAATGGATGCTTGGATCAATAGTTACAACCTTGAAAAGTTGTGCACTTGAGCTTGATTTTAACTTAGAAAAAATTTCTTAGTCTCCTTCAATTTGATCAATTTTGCAATTTTGCACGATTTCTTGATTTAAATTTGATCAAATTAAATCATCCATCATATTTTCTTGAGTAATGGCTTGTGAAGCTCGTAGTTGACCAAAAGTCAAATTTTGACTTTCTGCGTCAGTTGACTTTGTATTAGATGAACTTGAGGCTTGGTCCACTTGAAATGCTGCACCATTGTGCTTGATTCTTAATGTGGGAGTCCTCTTGATCCTTTTTGGATGTTTGAGAGGTTAGACAAGTTGAAGATCATGTCATTTCTTGATTGATCCTTTGTCTAAAGCTCTGAGAGGGCTTGAAACCCTAGCTCTTGATTGTAATGAATGTTCACCCATCTTTGGGGAGACTAATGAGGGTGAAATGGTTCATCCATATTATGATGATGATTTGCACAATGATGGGAATCTTAGTGGTTAAAATTTGGGGTATGACAATACTCATCCCTTAATGGCCGCGCCTCCTCTTGGGCATTATACAAAAGATAAAACTCTAGACTTGGACAGTCTAAAACTCTTGAGTCTCAAAGAAATTCTCAAGTTCCTATCAAACATAGGAAAAAACACCGATCACTCTGGCTCAATCTCCAGCAAAAACCTGATCTCTCTCATGAGAGTTCCCCACACTTGGACCCGCTTCAGGATAAATAATCCTCAGCAGTAAGTCAGCCTCCTCTTGGGCTTTGTACAAATGATTCTCCCCAGCAGAGCTAACCCTTTCAGACTCTCTTGTTGAGTCAACCACCTTTAGCCTCCGTCTTGGGCTTTGTACAAGACATATAAAAACTCTCTCTTGTTGAGTATAAAAGACTCTCTTGTTGAGTCAACCACTTTTAGCTTCCATCTTGGGCTTTGTACAAGACATATAAAAACACTCTCTTGTTGAGTATAAAAGACTCTCTTGTTAAGTCAACCACTTTTAGCCTCCATCTTGGGCTTCGTACAAAACATATAAAACACTCTCTTGTTGAGTCAACCACTTTTAGCTTCCGTCTTGGGCTTTGTACAAGACATATAAAAACACTCTCTTGTTGAGTATAAAAGACTCTCTTGTTGAGTCAACCACTTTTAGCTTCCGTCTTGGGCTTCATACAAGACATATAAAACACTCTCTTGTTGAGTATAAAATACTCTCTTGTTGAGTCAATCTCCTTTTAGCCTCAATCTCGGGTTTCGTACGAGACAGCAAAACACTCTCTTGTTGAGTATAAAAGACTCTCATGTTGAGTCAATCACCTGTTCAAGACTCTCTTGTTGAGTCAACCTTTTTAGCCTCTGTCTTGGGCTTTATACAGGACAAATAAAAGTACTCTCTTATTGAGTCAAACCATTTCAGCCTCCATCTTGGGCTTTATACAAGATACAGTCTCCCCAACGGAGTCAAAATCCCTTTTAGCCTCAATCTTGGGCTTTGTGCAAGACAGAAAGAACATTTTCCCCGAAAAAGTCAAACTTCCTGCCTCCTCTTAGGCTTTGTATAAAGAAACCCCCTGGTTGAGTCAATCAACCTTTTAGCATCAAAATTGTGCCTTGCTCACAGCATACAAACATCAACAACTCCTCTTTAGAGATGACAAATTCTCTCTCGATTAAAACCCTTTAGCTTCACATCTTGGGCTTTGAACAAGATACAAAACACCTTTAGCTTTTTGTCTTGGGCTTTTAACAAGACACCAAAACATAACTTTCCTCCCATAGAATAGGAGGAACTACGATCGCTCTGATTTCCCTATTTCGGGAATACGTAGGCATAAGATTACAAAATCTTAGCGAGCATACTAATCAAAAGCTTAGGTCCAGTACCATACCCAAAACATATACAAAACTCACTCTCCCTGTCATACTTTCCGAAGAAACTTTCCCAACCCATCAGCAGATAAACACTATCAATTACAAAGCGAAACCTAAAGCTAACATCCTGTGGATAACCACATATAGGATGGGTAATTGACAACTACCCATTGTATAAAATGACCCCGGACCCCCCCCCTCCAATCTCTTTTAAAGCGTTTGTTCAATTAAACATTCCCGTGCAAGGTTTGTTTTAGATAGCTTCCCTTTCCCTTCCAACTTCATGGGATAAATAAGAAATCAGAAAGTAGCACCCTTTCTCCACGAGGAGAAAACCCAAAATTCCGCGATTAGGTGGTCGTGTCACCGACAAAAATCGCGCGCTACAGGAAAATGGCGACTCTGCTGGGGACGTCTTTGATCTGTCTAGGACTAGGATTATAGCTCTTAAGAGGTCTAGGATGTTAGGACAAATATATATACTGCTTTTCCTAATTGATATCCGTGTTTATTTTTCTGCTAATGGGAATGCGTGTGATGCCGCATATGGAAAGATTAAGTATACACCTAAGATAAGTGATGGCATTATACGAGTAATCTTACGGGGAGTGAATCCCAGATAAGAGGTCCCGGTCGACCATCAAATCAGTGGAGATGCCCTTTGCGGATTCAATGCCTATACGACTTCGGTTGTTGAAACCATCTTGTAGTGCGGAAGCTATCGGAAATAGTTGTCACGCGATACTACCCTCATTTGAGACTACTCTAAGATACTACAGCTCGCTGGAGATCCGTTTACTGTTGTTATCCCAAGAAGGGTCAGTGATTTTGAGGACAGGTACAAAAAATCACCAGTATAAACCTTTGGGGATGGGTAGAGCCTTGACTTCATGACACCGAGCCTTTGACCCCATGTTTTTTCTATGTTTTTGTGTGCTGCATTCATGCATTCATTTCATAAAAAACATTAAAAAAAACAAAGAAAAATCTTCTCTTCTAGTCTTTGATTGCAAATGTCAGAAAAAGAGATTGCTAATGGATTTCGGTAGAAGGAAGACACACAAGTACACCTTCAAGGTTCCAAAATTAGAGGATTTGAGAGGGTTGGCAAGGATGATAATCAACCCTGAGGCTTTCAGAGCTAAGTATGGAGGACTGCTGTCTCTGTTAAGGGTCCATGTAATTGAAGGAATTCTGTCCACGCTCATTCAGTTCTATGATCCGGTTTATCAATGTTTCACATTCCCGGATTATCAGCTAGCACCAACACTAGAGGAGAACTCTCACCTGACTGATTTACATATTACTGATCAAGCTCCCTTTTTTGGACTGGAAGAGATTCCAAAGGATCAAGCCATTGCAAGAGCAATCTATTTGGACGAGTTAGAAGTCAGGACTCACATGACCACTAAGGGTGGAATCCAGGGTTTACCGGCCCAGTTCTTGATAAAGAAAGCTCTGTACTTTGCTAGTATAGGGAACGTGGCCGCTTTCAAAAGCATCTTTGTTTTGCCCACCTACGGGTTATTTTTGTTTCCCAACATTGATAACTTTGTAGATATCAACGCCATTAAGATTTTTCTGATTGGAAACCCTGTACCGACCTTGCTCGCAGATGCTTATCTTTCTGTACACTTAAGGAATTTGTACAGTGGAGGAATGATCACATGTTGTGTACCCCTGCTATACAAATGGTTCACTTCCCATTTGCCAAAATCTACTACATTTTGGGATCAAAAGAATACTTTACGTTGGTCGTAGAGAATCATGTCTCTTACCAACTCTGACATCGATTGGTACAATCGAATTTATGACGGGATCATAATCATTGACCGTTGTGGAAATTTCCCAAATGTACCCCTCATAGGAACTAAGGGAGGAATCAATTATCATCCAGTTTTAGTTCGTCGTCAATTTGGATACCCGATGAGGCATGTCCCGCAAAATGCTCATCTGGAAGGTCTTTTCTACAAGGAAGGAGAAAATGACAGGGCACTAAACACAGAAATAGTGCATGCCTGGAAATATGTTCATAGGAAAGGAAGAGAGTCTCTAGGAAAACCAGACTGTGTCTCGGTGGAACCTTATCTCCACTGGGTACATACTAGAGCTCTCAAGCTGAGGATGCCTTACCCTCATCAAGAAGTTCTTCCATTAATGGACCCTGTCCTTTATTTTATGTCTGATACGAAAAAAATTTAGGTTACTCTCAACCGAGTTCAACAGGAGAAGAGATCTTGGAAGAACAAGTACCGTATTCTCAATGTGGAGTGTAAGAAAATACAGCAACTATTGAAGGATAAAGATGCTCTGATTGAGATTTTAGAGCAACATGTTGTAGAAAATCAGGATGACCAAAGGAATTTGCTCGCTCCTTTCACTTGGCACAGGAATGACAACCCGACAAAGGCCCAAGAGCCCCGGTAAAAGAAGGAAAATATCAGAACCAGCACCTGAGCTCCCCTCAGAGAGGACTCGAGACCCATAAGTTTAGATTTCCTTTTACAGCACTATGTAAATTACTGTATTTCCATTTCCGCAATCTTTGAATTGAATAAAATGGGGTTTCCCCACTGTTTGATATTTGCAATCCAATTGTCAAAGCTTATTTTGATTAAACAAAAAAAATGTAATTAACCATTGCGTATCATTCATCATTCTCACATAACACATTCTTCTTACTTACGAATCTCATGTTTGCGCCTCGATTCTAGAGTCAAATTGTCTCATTCGTACAATACTCGGGCCAATCGACAGAAAAGGATGGATGATCTTAAGGAAGAGAACAGAGAGTTGAGGGAAGAGATCGACACTCTAAAAGAGGATCTGAGAAAGCTTCACAACAATATGCAAGCTCTGGAAAAAGCTCAGATGCAACAACAAAGGACTGTGATCTCAGAGATCACATCAACGCCCATAGTGGGGAAGTGTGATCCTAGGCACAAAATTCCGAAAGATTGTCCATGGGGCATACCTATTAACTATATCCCTGAAGGATATGTTCCGCTGATCACTGTAGATCAGGGAACCGCGGCAGGAGCCGCTGGGCCTGAAGGTTACAAACTTCGGGAAAGCGAAGATGCCCGGGGCATGACAGCAACTCCAGAAGGTTACAAACTTCGGGAGAGGGAAGGACCTAGAGTCTCGGCCGTAATGACTATACCACCACCCGTGGTACACACTGTCCCGAAAGGACAGATTCCACAGATACCGTCTGGTGGGAACAAAAGTATGTTTGACAGAATGAGGGAATTCCAGGAGTAGTTCCTGGAGATGCAGAAAGAACTGCAGGCCATCCGCGGTCAGGATCTATTTGGAAAGGACGCCGCAGACCTTTGTTTTGTCCCCAATGTGAAAGTTCTGCCCAAGTTCAAAGTGCCCGAATTTGAAAAGTACAAGGGTAAATCTTGCCCTCAAAGCCATTTGGTGATGTACGCTCGGCGAATGTCAACTCAGACAAAGAACCAAGAGCTACTGATTCACTATTTTCATGATAGTTTAACCGGTGCCGCACTCAAATGGTACATGGGTTTAAACCGGACTAAGATCGGCACTTTTAGAGATCTTGGCACTGCTTTCATTCAACAATATAAGTATAACCTAGACATGGCTTCGGACAGAGATCAACTCAGAAGGACAAGGAAACCTTTAAGGAGTACGCGCAGAGATGGCGTGAAATTGCCGCTTAGATTTGTCCACCTCTTGAGGAAAAAGAGATGACAAAGATCTTCTTGAAAACCTTAAGCTCATTTTAACGACAGAATGGTTGCCAGTGCGCCCAGTGACTTCACCGAGACGGTAGGCATGGGAGTTTATCTTGAGGAAGCAGTCCGAGAAGGACGTTTAGTTAAATACGCTGGACCATCAAGCAGTACCAAAAGATACGGTATTGCTCTCCCTAAGAAAAAAGAGTAAGATATTGGAAATATCTCTCTCGGAAAGCAAAGGCGATGGTACCAACCAGTAGTAGTTGTAACTCCTGCTATCAACCTTGAGCCTGTTCCTACGTATCAGCCTCAGGTTGCTCAAAGTCAGCCTAATCAACATAATACCAGCAAAGGACACAACAGCCTCTTCAGCAGGCTCGTCCTCCATATAACAACAACCATACAACTCGACCTCCAGGGTTTGATCCTATACCTATGTTGTACGTAAAACTATTTCCACTACTACTGGTCAAGGGACATGTCCAAACCAGGTCTCCTCTCACAGTACCGGAAAATCTGCCTTTTTGGTTCAAAGTAGATCAAACTTGTCCTTACCATCAAGGAGGACCAGGCCATAACATAGAAAACTGTCTCAGTTTCAAATTCGATGTGCAAAAGCTTGTTAGGAGTGGGGTCTTATCTTTCAAAGATACGAATCCGAATGTTCTCACGAACCCGCTGCCTCAACACGAGAAAGTCACGGTAAATTTGATAGAGGAAGAGTCTAACCACAACTGTCAAATTCATGATGTACTCTTATTAAGGGCCAACCTGGTCAAGATGCATCGCAGACAGAGCGGGTACGGGTATGTACCATCTCACAATTATCACCAGTGTGATATCTGCTCTAAAAACAATCAAGGATGTTCTGTGGTGCAATCAGCTCTACAGGAACAGTTGAATCTCGGGTGGATCCAAGAGCATCGAGTTCGTGGAGTTAACATGACTTATACAAGTTCCAACATCATTCAGAACCACGACATCCGTGCAATGAATGTCAACTTGGTGGCAATGCACTCAAGGCAAAGCCAACATCACAATCTGCCTCGGCACGATTACGACTCCTGTCCGGTCTGCTCGGTAAACAAACAGGGATGCTCTTTTGTACAAAAGGCCCTCCAGCGTCAGATGGATCTTGGATGGATTCAGGATTACCGCGATAGAAATCAATATCAAGTGAATATGATTCAAATCTTTGATATTCGCTTGATGAATACCAGCTTGGTGGAGTTTCACGCTACACAAGTCCAGCTCAGTTTCCTGACTTCGCATAATTATCAGAACTGTAAAGTGTGTCATGAGAACGACCAAGGACGTGCTCTCGTTCAAAGAACTTTGCAGCACTTGTTAAATCAGTGTGGTTAATGGGAACCCTACTATGCATCAAAGTTAGGATGTTCGATCAATGGAAATAGACCTAGTAAGGTTGCACTGCATTCAAAGCGGACGTGGCCAGGTGCCACCACACAATTACAAGCGCTGTAGAGTCTGCTCGGAAAATAATCGAGAATGCTACCTCGTGCGAGTAGCTCTTCAAAGTCAGTTGGACCGCAAAAAGATTCGACCATGTCCAAGTTCTGGGTTAATCAACTGGACGCCAGACTATTTCTCTGATCAAATCAAGGATGTTGCCGTAATCTCTGATCCTGAGAGGACCAAGGATGTTTGTACCATCATCCCTCTACTTGATGAATCAAAAGTTCTTAACCAGGAACTGATTAAAGTTACTTACGAAAGTTAGAGAAATCAGAGGGCTCCTGTAGTTATATATCTGCCGGGACCAGTACCGTATGAATCAACTAAGGCTATCCCTTACAAATATGGTGCAACAATTGAGAATGGAAAGGAAATTCCATTACCATCCGTCGTGAATATTGCAGACATCAGTCGAGTAACACGGAGTGGTTGAAACTTCAACCGAGGAGTTAGAGAACCTAACAGAGAAAAGGAACCTCAAACGGAAGTTCCCAATCCACCAGTCGGTCAATCCAGTAATCCCGACCTTTCAAAGAACGAGGATGAGATGCTGAAGCTCATCTAAAGGAGTGAATACAACATTGTTGATCAGCTGTTACAAACTCCTTCAAAAATCTCAGTGTTATAGCTTTTGCTAAGTTCTGAAGCCTATAGAGAAGCTCTACAGAAAGCCTTAGAGCAAGCCTTCATGGAACAGGATGTAACAATACGACAGTTCGACAGCATCATCTCCAACATCACTTCCTGCAACAACTTGGGGTTTAGTGATGAGGAATTGCCAGAAGAAGGCAAAAGTCACAACAGGGCGCTCATATATCACAGTTGACTGCCAGGACGATGCCTTAGCCAGCGTACTGGTAGATACCGGATTGAATCTCAACGTTATTCCAAAGTCCACTCTAATGCGACTATCATTCAAAGGATCTCCGATGAGAGGCAGTGAGGTCGTCGTCAAAGCATTTGACAGATCTCGAAAAACAGTTATCGGCGAAGTCGACCTTCCCATAACTATCAGTCCTCACACTTTCCTAGTCCATTTCCAGGCCATGGACATCCAAGCAACATACAACTATTTGTTGGGGAGACCTTGGATACACCAGGCTGGGGCAGTTACTTCGACACTTCACCAGAAACTGAAGTCCGTCAAGAATGACCAACTCGTCACGGTCTATGAAGAACAAGCCTTGATCGTGAGTAACCTATCATTGTCCACTTGTGTAGAACTCGAGGAGGTTATTAGAACTCAGTTCTAGGCACTTTCGGTAAGCAGTGAGAATCAATTAGAGATGGGAACAACTTGTAAAGGGATGGGGACAACTTGTCATTCCTACTGATAATAAAACAAAGAAGGGTCTTAGTTTTTCTGCAACCTGTACCCAGACTGCTACTAAAGATGAAAGCTTTCATCCCATTCAGAACTTCTTCCATAGTGGAGGTTTCCTTCACCCAGTGTCTCAAGAAGTACATACCATCAACGAGGGAGATTCCTCCGATACAGATGAAGAATGGAAGTCCTATCTTAACGAGGACGGTTATATGTCTCAGGAAGAAGTGCCTATGCCATTTTTCCATCCCGCACAGAGTCCGAGATATATACCAAGATCAGACGTCGAAATGATATACGGAGATTGTGATCCAGAAGGATGTCGTGCTCCACCAAACTCATTAGAGGAGGACACTCTGATGAAAGACAACTTTGACCATGACTATTATGGCCCGATGGATGGTCTGCCTATCTGGCAGCCGTACCCAGGAAACTTGGGGCAAGAAAATCATCCGAACAATGAAAATCAGCTGAGCATCATTGAAAAGAATACCTGCGTCCACACCATGTCATGGGATCAACGCTCAGGTCATTCAGAAAATATTCAGTGCGACGATGATTTTGCAAAGTTTGCAGGACTAGAATTCATTAACTACGCTTTTCCTGAGGTCAACGTCATCGAAAGGGATGACTCCTCCAGTTCCAAAGAAGTGTGGGACACCTTAGGACAACCAAGTGGTAAATACAACTTCATGGTCAAGTACACTGCTCCAGAAAGCTCCTGTATTAGGCATAAGGACATCCAGCCAACTGGATGGGGAGATCTACCAGAGAGCACAAACACTATGCCAAATACAACTGAGGAATCCTCCTACGACAACTCTGCCTGGGAGACAGATTCCAATGATCCTGCTCCGCCAGAAATTAGCGTTATTTCTGAAGACAAATCAAGGATGGTACCAGACTTTGTGATTCACCGAGGAGTTCGCCGCCAATGGGTTGCTGTCGATGTTCCGAAGACCGTTCATAAGTCAAAGTAATGGTCATCTTTGTTTTAACCTTTCACCCTGCCCAGGTGAAACAGATGTTTTGATAGGGCTCGCTTTTTGTAAATATCCCTCTTCTCTTCGCCCAAAGCGGCAGAGTTTTGTTTTATAGGGCTGTAGTTTCAAGAATCGACAAAATCATAAATAAAATAACGTCATTCTGTAATTTCCGCATTTATTGATGTTTTCTCTTCTCTTTCTTCAGAAAATGGTAATCCTAAAAAACGAACAATAAAAACAAGCAGTAAAAAATATATACATTGGACACACTCTTGCATTCTCTTTATCTCTTCTAAAAAACAATCATCACGTCATGCAGATTGCTTGTTTTAAACCCCGTTGAAACATACGATCCGATGCCTTCTCCCAACTTTGAATTCCCGGTATTTGAGGCTGAAGAAGAAGATGACGAATAAATTCCAGAAGAGATCTCTCGATTACTCAGACAAGAGGAAAGGTCCATTAAACCTCACAAGGATCCGTTGGAAACGATCAACTTGGGTTCAGAAGAAGAGAGAAAGGAGGTTAGGATTGGAGCCCTACTCAGTCCGACTGTCAAAGAAAGTTTGACAAAGCTTCTCAAAGAGTTTCTGATGTATTCGCTTGGTCCTATCAGGATATTCCAGGGTTGGATACCAGCATCGTGGAACATCATCTACCGTTAAGATCAGAATATCCGCCAGTAAAATAGAGATTGAGACGGATTCATCCAGACTTGGCCATCAAAATAAAAGAGGAAGTACAAAAATAGATTGACGCGAGTTTCCTCGCCACATCAGAATATCCTCAATGGCTAGCCAACATAGTGCCAGTTCCAAAAAAGGACGAAAAGGTCAGAATGTGTATAGATTACAGAGATCTAAACAAAGCAAGTCCCAAGGATGCCTTTCCCTTACCGCACATTGACATGCTGGTAGACAGTACAGCAAAGTTCAAAGTATTCTCCTTCATGGATGGATTCTCGGGCTATAATCAAATCAAAATGGCGCCGGAAGACATGGAGAAAATGTCATTCATCACCCCATGGGGTACCTTTTGTTACAAGGTAATGCCGTTCGGTTTGAAGAATGCCGGGGCAACCTATCAGAGGGCCATGACTACTCTGTTTCATGACATGATACACAAAGAAATTGAGGTATATGTCGATGATATGATTGCCAAATCTTAAACAAGAGAGGAACATGTGACCCACCTGTCAAAACTATTCGAGCGGTTGAGAAAATACAAACTCCGCTTGAATCCCAAGAAGTGCACCTTCGGTGTCCGTTCAGGGAAACTCTTAGGGTTCGTTGTCAGCCAAAAGGGAATTGAGGTTGATCCTGACAAGGTCAAGGCCATTCAAGAAATGCCTTCTCCAAAGACTGAAAAACAGGTCAAGGGATTCCTGGGATGTTTGAACTACTCTCTCGATTCATATTCCTCATGACCGCGACATGCATGCCGATCTTCAAATTACTCAAAAAGAATCAGGACTGCATTTAGACAGAAGACTGCCACACCGCCTTCGACAGTATCAAGGAATACCTGTTGAACCCGCTGATTCTATCACCTCCTGTGGAAGGAAGACCACTGATCATCTACCTAACAAACTTGGAAGACTCAATGGGTTGTGTACTTGACCAACAAGACGAAACCAAAAGGAAAGAGTCTGCCATTTACTATTTGAGTAAGAAATTCACCGACTGCGAGACTCGATAGACTATGCTTGAGAAAACTTGCTGCGCTCTGGCTTGGGCAGCCAAACGTCTTCCCCAGTACATGATTCGTCACACTACTTGGTTAATCTCAGAAATGGATCTGATCAAGTACGTCTTCGAAAAGCCTGCTCTCACGGGAAGGATTGCCCATTGGCAGATGTTGTTATCAGAATATGACATCGAGTACCACGCTCAGAAAGGCGTCAAAGGAAGTGTTTTAGCCGATCATTTGGCTCATCAACCGATTGACGATCAAGAATTAGTCGGATTTGACTTCCCAGACGAAGATGTCATGTATTTAAAAATGAAAGATTGCGATGAACCACTACCCAGTGAAGGGCCAGAACCAGTTTCCCAATGGGGACTAATCTTTGACGGAGCAGTAAATAATTATGGAAACGGAATTAGGGAAATCATCATAACATCGCAGGGTACCCACATTCCTTTCACCACCCGAATGACATTCAAGTGCACAAATAACGAGGCCGAATACGAAGCTTGTATCATGGGTCTCGAAGAAGCGATCGACTTAAGGATAAAAAACTTGGATGTATATGGCGACTCAGCCCTGGTTATCAATCAGATCAAAGGAGATTGGAACACATACCAATCAGGACTGATTTCTTACAACGACTACGCAAGAAGGTTGTTACCATTCTTCAACAGAATTGAGTTTCATCACGTCCCTCGTGAAGAGAATCACATGGCTGATTCATTAGCCACTCTCTCTTCCATGATTAGTGTAGGTCAATGGAACGACATACCTAAGATTGACATAATGCGCCTTGAAAGGCCCGCTTACATCTTCGCGATTGAAGCAGACGTAGACGACAAACCTTGGTATCACGATATCAAATGCTTCCTTCAGAAACTGGAGTACCCACCTGGGGCATCCAGAAAGGACAGAAGGACCCTCAGAAGACTGGATGGAAACTTCTTTCTGAGCGGTGATACACTTTATAAGAGAAACTTTGACATGGTCTTGCTCCAATGTGTAGACGGACCAGAAGCAAACATGCTGATAAAAGAAATTCATGAAGGATCCTTTGGCACTCATGCCAACGGACACACAATGGCGAGGAAAATTCTGAGAGCAGGGTACTACTGGTTGACCATGGAATCCGATTGCTGCAATTACATGAGGAAGTGTCACAAGTGTCAGATATACTCGGACAAAATCCATGTACCGCCAACTCATCTCAAAGTTCTTTCTTCCCCATGGCCTTTTTCCATATGGGGAATCGACATGATTGGCATGATCGAACCCAAGGCTTTGAACGGACATCGGTTCATTCTGGTCGCCATTGACTATTTCACCAAGTGGGTCGAAGCAGCGTCATTCGCTAAGGTGACCCGACAAGTGGTGGTCCGATTCATCAAAAATAATCTCATCTGCCGTTATGGTGTTCCAAGCCAGATCATTACTGACAATGGATCCAACTTGAACAACAAGATGATGAAAGAGTTATGCGTTGAGTTCAAGATCGAACTCCATAACTTGTCTCCCTACCGGCCTAAGATGAACGGAGCGGTAGAAGTGGCTAAGAAGAACATCAAGAAGATCGTTCAAAAGATGGTTGTAACCTATAAAGACTAGCATGAAATGCTACCCTTTGCTCTTCACGGTTATCGCACATCTGCCCGCAATTCAACAGGGGCAACCCCTTTCTCTCTAGTATATGGCATGGAGGCAGTGCTCCACATAGAAGTAGAGATCCCATCGATCCGGGTATTGATGGAAGCCAAGCTAACATAAGCTGAATGGTGTCAAATTCGACACAACGAACTGAATCTGATTGAAGAGAAGTGAATAACGACACTATGCCATGGTCAGTTGTATCAACAAAGAATGAAGAACACGTTCGACAAAAAGGTCTGACCTCGCGTCTTCAGGAAAGGAGATCTCGTGCTAAAGAAGATAAAATCATTTCTCACTAATTCCCTGGGAAAATGGACTCCGCATTATGACGGCCCTTATGTGGTCAAGAAAGCTTTCTCAGGCGGCGCCTTGAGACTCGCAACCATGGACGGAGAGGAATTTGCCTACCCCATGAATGTTGACGTAGTTAAGAAATACTTCGCCTAAATAATGAAAAATAAAAAAAAACGTCTCGGTGGATTGAAAACCCGAAAGGGAGGTCTAGGCAAAAATTAGAGACATGATCAAAAATCATCCCGGTGGATTGGAAATCTCATAATACAATCCAGGAAAATATTAGGGATAATGGCAAGTAACTATGTTCAACAAAGGGGCAAGTCCCTTAGCAGCAGTTACACCATCATCCAGGAAAACTCCAGTCAAGGTCATCTTCGACAGAAGCTCAGGATGTCCAGGATTTAAAGTTGGTAGAAGGGTAGTGGTCGTTATGTCTCAATGTAGCCCTTTTCCCTTAAATTACCATTTTCTAACTTTGTAAATACTCTGTGGAATCACGTGTTTGGCTGATTTCCATCCTATCAATAAAATTTGAGCCCTAGTGCTTTTGTTTGCAATTCTCATTTGTTTTAGCTTTACAGAATAACGTTTTAATATGATCAACAATTCTTGAAATAAAACAAAAAAAGAATTTACTTGTAAAAAAATTTCTGCTTTTAAAATAAAGATGGCAATTCTTTTGATTGTTGAACATCGAAAGAACATTGATCGCTTCTCCAGAAGTAATCGAACCTCAAAGTGCAGAATCAAAGTACTCCTTCTAAACCAGTGCACCTGAATGAAGGATCAACTGTGTCAGAGACCGTGTTTCCTCTGACACCCCCGGCAGAGTTCTTATCTCCTAAGCCCGACCAACGTTGTTCCCCGCAGGGACTATCTCTCCTAAGCAAGGTAGAATTGTTATTTTGAACCCAGTGGTACCTCTTCGTCCCCCGCAATGGCCGAGTATCCAGTCATGTTCATCCGTTAGTCTGTATGTCGTGTCAGTTTTGTCAGCATATACATACATACATTATGCATTATTGATTTACATTCACATTCATATTGCATCACTATCACTCTGGTCAGTCTTATCCCCAAGTGATAAAATTCCTCTCATTCGTGTTGTCAGTTCTTTCCTTGTCAGGAAACGTCGCGTCTGAACAACCTCTCCTCTAGTTTATTTCTGGATTGAAGGTGGTTCTTTGACCACTTTGATAACTTGAACCTCTGAAAAGCCAGAGAGCTTTCGACAAACGTCACTCTTCATCATTGAAGATGATATTTTCGCTTTCCCGGATTGAGGAAGATCCCCAGAGAAAGCCTCTTAATCAAAGATTCGGAAATACAGCAGTTTTTCTCCGAAAAATTCGCTGATGAAAAGGTCATCGGCACTTCAAAATTGGATCACATCATATGGCATTTCTCCAAGAAGATCCTGGGAAAAGTATGATGTAATATCCCCAAGCGAAAGCAGTCTCTCAAGAGACTCGTTTTCCCTCAGTAGAGTCAACAAATGGCATCTCCAACAGAGAAGTTTGTACACCTCTACAGCTCAGACGGATGGGTTACCCAGCAAGTCTATCATCAAAATTTTTCCATCGAATGGCATCTCCCCAGGAAAATTCGGAGAGAAGTTTGAGGAAAACCGCTACGAACAGCGTCCCTTGTCAAGAAAGTTTATTGACAAAAGAAACTGAGACCAGTTCCTTGGTAGGAAACCAGGATCGAGGAGAATTTTATTTCAGAAACTGAGATAAGTTCCTTGGTAATAAACCAGGATCAAGGAAAAGTTTATTTCAGAAACTGAGACCAGTTCCTTGGTAAGAAACCAGGATCGAGGGGAAGTTTATTTCAAAAACTGAGACCAGTTCTCTGGTAGGAAACCAGGATCGAGGGGAAGTTTACAAAAGAAACTTAGACCAGTTCCTTGGTAGGAAACCAGGATCGAGGGGAAGTTTACATCAGAAACTGAGACCAGTTCCATGGTAGGAAACCAGGATCGAGGGGAAGTTTACAAAAGAAACTTAGACCAGTTCCTTGGTAGGAAACCAGGATCGAGGGGAAGTTTTACCTTTTTTAAGCATCATCGCTTAGCAAAATAAGATGAATGCATAAGCTACCATTCATAACCACCATCAAAATTTCGAGTATTCCGATATTTAATCCTCTTGCACCTCGAATGCCCGAATACCTTCGCCATTCACACCTTCGGGTCCAAGAAGATTAAATAGGGGGATCTGTCATACCCCAAATTTTGACCACTAAGATTTCCCATCATTGTACAAATCATCAGCACAATATGGATGTACCTTTGTGCCTCATCAATCTCCTCAAGGGTTGTTGAGCACTCACTGCAATCAGACTTAGGGTTTCAAGCCCTCTCAAAGCTCTTAGACAAAGGATCAATCAAGGAATGACATGATCTTCAACTTGTCTAAACCTCTCCAACATCCACAAAGGATCAAGAGGATTCCCACTTCAAGAATCAAGCACAATGGTGCAGCATTCCAAGTGGATTAAGCCTCAAGATTGCCAGTGTCACCAAATTAGGGTTTTGGTCGACCAGGGCCTCCAGATGGAAAATTTTCCTCTAGGCATAAGCCAATGCTTCAAAGAACAACCCAAGGTACTCCAAGGGACCTCATGGACCCCATCATCAAGTCAATTTTGCCTCAGGGGATGCATATAAATAAAAATCAGGAATTAGGGTTTCTTGACCTAATTCACCCCCAAGTTGACTTTTGGGACAAAACATGAGCCAAGACCTCAAGACATGATTTGAGGGTCCCTAATACACTACATTGATCCATTTGCAACAATGGATTGATCCAAGAAGCTTGATTCACAAGTTTCAAGTTCATCAGAACCACAGTTAGGGTTTCGCGGAAAAAGTCAACTGTGTCTTTGACTTTTGATCAGGACATGCTCCCAAACCTTGGGACATGATTCAATACACCCTATAACACCTATAAAATCCATCCATCAAGTTTAATTTCGGTCAAGGACTTGATTTCATAGAGGATCGCACAGTTTGGAATTCATCCGATAAAAAGTCAACTGTGCCCAAAAGTCAAAGTTTGACTTTTTTATTTTTTTATCAATTATGGTTCCCTAACCCTAAAATGATGTTAATGTGTGATTGGCATCATCATTCATCAAGCAAAATCAAGAAAAGTGGGATAACTTGTAAAAGGGGTAACCATAAAAGAACTTAGAAATTTTCTAAGTTATGGAACAAAGTGGCTAGGGTACCAACTTCCAAGAATCATAACTTGAGATCCAAGCAACCATTTGGGATGATCCAAAGATGGATTTGTAGCTCCCATGGCATACTTTAAAAGTGTAAAATACACCTCATTCCAATTCATCATGGATTTTGAGTTATGGTTGGATCAAAATGGCTGAAAACAAGAAATGTCACTTTTTCCAACACTTAGTGAAATTTTCACTAAGTCAGAATCTGTTTCACTTTTTCCAAAATGTAAGGGCATTTTTCACTTGGAACCAAAAAGTGTTAAGACAAACTATGATCACACATATGTTGTATCATATGAGAGTTTTCCAAAATGGCCAAGAACCCCATGAAATTCCATTTGAGCTAAGAGTTATGACAGTGGCAATATGCCTTGCTGCAACTGTCATAACTAGGCAGATTTGTGCATTTTGCTCAATTTGAGCAATTTGTGCAAATGTCAAACAAGTTTATCCATCTGAACACCTCAGGGGGAGACCAAGGAGGGATAAACACTGATCCATTAGCCTCCCAAGTCTTTGGAACTAAAAATAGCATGCCAAACCTAAAAAACCCTAAAGGGGGGACAAGACTCCGATTTTGTTTTGGAGCATTCAATGGATGCACCAAGGTGGTATGAACTGAGCCATTTCCAACTGAATGAGTCAAGGATGATCTCTGAACTAGGGAACCAAAGGCATGTGCTCTAACCTCTAGTCAATGGCTATAGGGAACTTGGATTCCTATTGATCAACATTTGCCAAACCTCTGCTGCAGTTGCCATTCACTATTGGAGCCAAAAGAAACTTGCTCTACTATAAATAGAGCTCATTTGTGCTCAGTTTAAGTACACCAAAGCACTACAACACTTGCTTTCCTCAAAATCTCTTTCTCTAGGCAAAAATTCCTTCTTTAGCAAGGTAGCTCTGAGTTTTTGAGTTAGAGAGCAATTCCATCACAGCTCATGATCCAAACACATCCAATATGTCATATCTAAGCTGTCCAAACTCTCACAAGTGACCTGTAACACCAAAATCACAAAGTCCCCTCTCAAAACCTCAAAATAGGAATTTTTTGCATTTTTCAAGCCATGTCTTGATTCAGTCACTTTCAAAACCAGATAAAGCCTCAAACGCACTCCAAATATCATCCTTGAACTGTCCTAAATGGTTCCCCACATCTGGAACACCATTTGAGAGAGTTGTTATTTTGGTCACTTTTGCCCCTTTTGCAAGAAAGGGCCAGTTTCCATTCCTGAGGTTTCCAGCTGATTCCAATCATCCTAAAAGCTTCTAAGGGATCATTTGGGAGTGTTCAAAGCATCAAAACATTTCTGGAACAAGGCCCTTGACAGATTGCCCAAAAAGCTCCCAAAGAGGTAAGCATCTCAACTTGAACTCCTTAAAATATGCATTGCTTTGAAGTCCATTGATCATACACATCTCATACATGTTATATATGTTGTGTTTGGACCAATTCATCATGTGATTCATGCATGTACCATGAGGTAGCACAGAAAATGCAAATGGAGGCCTATTTCAAAACCACTATCGGGTTTTAAAATGGGGACCTCATCTGAAAAAAAACACCACCACCATTGGATTCCTTGTGAAATTCTAGGCAGGATAGACCTAAATTTTATCCCAATCCATGTAGAATTAAGAAAGTTACAAGCTTCACGTTTTTGGCCAAAATCTTGCCTTGCCTTGCCTTGGCCAGGCCTAAAAACCAAGTCACCCTCATATATCCATGGGGTGGTTTTGATACACGGATGTATCACCACCCTAGTGGTAGGAAGCGTGCATTGCACCCGAGAGGTCTGGGGTTCGAATCCCCCTTGCTCCAGGTCCTCTTTTTATCATTTTTTCCATTTTCTATTATTTTTCTTATTATTTTTAATGATTTGAAAAATTAATAACTCCCTCAATTTTAATAATTTTAGACTGGTTCTTTTTGTAAAAAAGCACAAAAATATTGAAATATTTTATTCCACAAAAAAATAAAATTTATATTATTTATTTAATATAGTTGGTATTTTTATGAATAAATTCATTTTTAATTGTTTTTAAACATTTTAAAAGTGAATATTTATCTTGAAAAATCAAAACCATATGAGTTTTATTTCATCTTGTGATTAAAACCTCATTTTTCAAACCTTAACCAAAAATCACAAGTTGTTTATTCAAGCTTATTTGGTGCTCTATCATTTTTTATCATTTTCTTCAAGAATTCACTCTTAAAAAATGATGAAATTAGGGTTTTGATCGATTCCACCCTCTCCAATCATTTTCAAACACTCATGGGCCTCTAATAGAGTGTAAGACCCAACCCTTTTTTGAAACCAAAATGATTTGGGCCTCAGATGTTGTATAAGACCCACTGTGTTTTCAAAAACCTCGGCGCGATCGCCGTTTTCAAACAAATAACCCTGGGCCTCTCCCTGAGCTGTAAGCCCCATCACTTGTACAAAAAAAAATATTTGGGCCTCTAATAGAGTGTAAGACCCATCCTCTTGTACATAAAAACAATTTTTGGGCCTCACATATTGTATAAGTCCCTCTGTACGATCTTCAAAACAATGGTGCGACCACCGTTAAAACTTGGGCCTCTCCTTGAGCTGTAAGCCCCAACCATCTTTTCAAAGCACTTTCTCCTTTGATTTTTAATTAAAATATATGTTGTCATCAAAACTTTCTTTGTTGAACAACTAACCAAACAACATTGTATATAACTGTATCCATTTTCATTTTCATTTACCGCTTTCATATGTATATAACTGTATTGTGGGGCTACTTCACTGTAAGTCTTCTTTCACATCCTTTTACATACTTGTCACATATCCACTGTGTAATACTAGTATAGTTATTTAGATTTTTCCCCGGCAACTACGTCTAGCACTAGGTAAAGCCCTGTTGGTCACTCTTAAATACAAACAAAACTAGATCCCCCGTAGGATTCCAGATACAGTCTTCCCTCCTCTTGGGGTTAAATAATATGGAACAAAGAAAAAGGCAGTATTTTCGGTGAACCTTTTCTCAGACTGTCACCCTTAAAAATTGTCAAAGAAACTCTAACTCCCCAGAGATGATCTTTTCTCCGTGAATGGCATCTCGTGAGTTTCTTCCAAATTCTCGAACTTTCCTGGAATGATCTCTTCTTTGTGAATTGCATTTCTTGAACTTCTCTTGGCTTGGGGATCCACAGGCTTCCTAAAAGCATCCCCGCCTCCTCTTGGGCATTGTACAAGGACCCTTCGGCTTCTTAGAAGTTCTCATGCCCTCTCTTGGGCTTAATACAATGACCCTGACGACCTCTTAAAGGTATAAGACAGAACTTAGTCATCCTTTACTAGAGCAGTCTTTCCAGCGTCAAAACTCCGACCATTTTAGGGTTGATACTCATCCCTTAATGCCCGCGCCTCCTCTTGGGCATTGTACAAAAGATAAAACTCTAGACTTGGATAGTCTAAAACTTTTGAGTCTCAAAGACATTCTCAAGTTCTTTTCAAACATAGGAAAAAACACCGATCACTCTGGCTCAATCTCCAGCAGAAACCCAGCCTCTCTCATGAGAGTTCCTCACATTTGGACCCGCTTCAAGATAAATAATCCTCAGTAGTAAGTCAGCCTCCTCTTGGGCTTTGTACAAATGATTCTCCCCAGCGAAGCTAACCTTTTCAGACTCTCTTGTTGAGTCTGTAACGACCCAGTTTTCGTGTGCGTTTTATTTAATCGAGTCGTTTGATTATTTTATTATTATTTTATTTTATTTTCAACTTTTATCTGAAAATATGTTATTTTTCAATGTTGTGATATTTTATCGGGTTTTGGATCGTTTGTGAGATATTTGAGTGTGGGGGTATTTTGGTCATTTTAGGATATTTTTGATTAAGTAAGAAAAATAGAAAATAGTAGAGAGAAAAAGAAAAAGAAAGAAAAGGAAAAGAAAGAAAAAGGAGAGAAAAGAGAAGAAGAAGAGAAATAGTGGAAAACTTGGGAAAATCAAAGAAAAATCAACTTCTAGTATCGATTTAATTGGGTAAGGGTGCGAAATTCAATTATTGTATACTTGTATATGATTATGTATGTATATTTGTGATGTTTGTTGGATTGAAATGGAAATATTTTAGTAAACCTATTTTTGGTAAAATTGATTAGAAATTGAGTAAATGTGTTGAAAATCATGTGTTAAGTGTTCATTCTTGTTAGTATATGATAGATACTTGTTATTGGATATTGTATTGGCAGTTTTCTGGTGTGTAGGTGAGATTTGGGGGAATTTTGGGTTGAACCCGTATGAACAATTATGCAGAAGAATTTTTATAAGATTTCCAGGTCATACGCGTATGGGGCATGTTCATACGCGTATGAACCTTGGCAATACGCGTATGGTGGGCGAGCCATAGGGCCAATACGCGTATGGGTTGCTTGTTTTCTCGGCCATCTGCCCATTTGCGTATGATACACGTAGCATTTTGGGGCAATACGCGTACGGGCTTGGGCATTACGCGTACGGACATTTCAACGTGAACTTTGGGAAAAATTAGTCTCTGCTCATACGCGTATGGCTGAGGGCAATACGCGTATGGACAGGACTTTTGCAAAATGCGACTTTTCAAAATATCGTTTTTCGTTTTCGTTCGTAACTTTTGATCCGTTTATCTGATTTTTACATTCTTGGTATCGTTGCGTAGCTATTGAACTGTACTTTCTTATTATGATGATTTTTAAATTGTTAGCCGATTTAATTATGTCGGAAAGTCGGGAATAGTGTCGGTTGTCGACTTTTGTCGTTATACTTGTACATAATTGATGTGTATTGTGCAAGGTGATGTTGTATGACGTAAATGTATGCGTTTAGATGATGTTGTGATGATTTGTGGCCGTATGGAAATTAAATGCATTGTTTTGGGCATAAGTGCAAAGTGTGATTTTATCGATGAAATGAATGTGTTTATGTGTGCATATTGAATGTCATGGGTCCTTGTATGCCAAGCATCATGATATGCATTGTGGAACATCCTGAGTGACGGTTTGGATTCCAGAGGGAATTCGCTATAACTTCGTGTGCCCATGTGGGGTGTGAGCGATGATTATAGACGATCGTGTGCCCATGTGGGGTGTGAGCGATCGGGTCGTGTGCCCGTGAGGGGTGTGAGCGATCCATAAACACCGTGTGCCCGTGTGGGGTGTGAGCGGTGGGGAACATCGTAGGCCCGGCGGGGAGTTACAGTGATGTAACGAGCGATGGTTCCAGCAGAGTTCCTGAGCGAACTAGTGATGAGAAACAATGGAAGACGGTACCGCATGTGCATATGCATAGAGTCGTTGTCTCGGTCTCTTGCATTTGCATAAATCATTTATGGTTGATTATGTGTGGTTTTGTGGATAAAGTGATATATGGATATATGTTGGTGATGGAAATATGTTGTATGTCCTATAATGCCTTGTGTTTGATTGTATGGCGTAAGTTGTGGTGAGAACGTATACATGTGTGTATTTTCGTGGTATATATATAATTGTATGCAATTATATTATGGTTGTTTTTCTCACCCTTCTGCTGTTTTATAATGCTCTATGAGGCATTGCAGATTAGAGTTGCTGGAGGTATTTTTGTGAAGCTTTGCGTCTTCATTCTTTTGTCGGTCGGCTCTGATATGTGACACCGGGTAGTTAGGGAGGCCGTTTGTGATATTTGTATATTATGTATATGTATATCTTTTGGCTTGAGCATGTATAACCTGATGTATGACAAACTTTTATGATATATATATATATATATGTATGTTATTCAGTTTTAGATTTTCCGCTTTTATTCTAAATTCTGAAATGTGGGTGTGAGGAACTAAGTTCCTCTGTTTGGTTGCTACCCCATTGTTGCATATCTTTATGAGCAGGTGTTGTATGTATTGTTTCTAATTGATGTGACCCTCCCGGTCTATGCCATGATAATTTAAATATACTCTGATGAAATTTTGATTTTTCTTTTACGGCTTTTTATTAATTGGGGGTATAGATTGGGGGTGTTACAGAGTCAACCACCTTTAGCCTCCGTCTTGGTCTTTGTACAAGACATATAAAAACACTCTCTTATTGAGTATAAAAGACTCTCTTGTTGAGTCAACCACTTTTAGCTTCCGTCTTGGGCTTTGTACAAGACATATAAAAACACTCTCTTGTTGAGTATAAAAGACTCTCTTGTTGAGTCAACCACTTTTAGCCTCCGTCTTGGGCTTCGTACAAGACATATAAAACACTCTCTTGTTGAGTATAAAAGACTCTCTTATTGAGTCAACCACTTTTAGCTTCCGTCTTGGGCTTTGTACAAGACATATAAAAACACTCTCTTGTTGAGTATAAAAGACTCTCTTGTTGAGTCAACCACTTTTAGCTTCCGTCTTGGGCTTCGTACAAGACATATAAAACACTCTCTTGTTGAGTATAAAAGACTCTCTTGTTGAGTCAATCTCCTTTTAGCCTCAATCTCGGGCTTCATACGAGACAGCAAAACACTCTCTTGTTGAGTATAAAAGACTTTCTTGTTGAGTCAATCACCTGTTCAAGACTCTCTTGTTGAGTCAACCTTTTTAGCCTCTGTCTTGGGCTTTATACAGGACAGATAAAAGTACTCTCTTGTTGAGTTAAACCATTTCAGCCTCCATCTTGGGCTTTATACAAGATACATTGTCCCCAACGGAGTCAAAATCCCTTTTAGCCTCAATCTTGGGCTTTGTACAAGACAGAAAGAACATTTTCCCCAGAAAAGTCAAACTTCCCGCCTCCTCTTAGGCTTTGTATAAAGAAACCCCCTGGTTGAGTCAATCAACCTTTTAGCATCAAATTTGTGCCTTGCTCACAGCATACAAACATCAGCAACTCCTCTTTGGAGATGACAAATTCTCTCTCGCTCAAAACCCTTTAGCTTCACATTTTGGGCTTTGAACAAGATACAAACCACCTTTAGCTTCATGTCTTGGGCTTTGAACAAGACACCAAAACATCTCTTTCCTCCCATAGAATATGAGGAACTACGATCGCTCTGATTTCCCTGTTTCGGGAATACGTAGGCATAAGATTGCAAAATCTTAGCGAGCATACTAATCAAAAGCTTAGGTCCATTACCTTGCCCAAAACATAAACAAAACTCACTCTCCCTGTCATACTTTCCTAAGAAACTTTCCCAACCCATCAGCAGATAAACACTATCAATTACAAAGCGAAACCTAAAGCTAACATCTTGTGGATAACCACATATAGGATGGGTAATTGACAACTACCCATTGTATAACCTGACCCCGGACCCCCCCCCAATCTCTTTTAAAGCGCTTGTTCAATTAAACATTCGCGTGCAAGGTTAGTTTTAGATAGCTTCCCTTTCCCTTCCAGCTTCATGGGATAAATAAGAAATCAGAAAGTAGCACCCTTTCTCCACGAGGAGAAAACCCAAAATTCCGCGATAAGGTGGTCACGTCACCGACAAAAATCGCGCGCTACAGAAGGAATGATCAACATCACTGTACAAAAAGTTATTCTTGCGCCACCCTATCGAGGTAGGGGTCACAGAGTTTTAGTACTATTATATTCCGCTCAAAACCATTCCGATCTTCTGTCTTCTAGCATCTTTAGAGGCTTCATACATTAACTTTATGAAGCGTGTAGTAAAAGAGTCATTCTTTATGTAATCTTCAGAAACCCAGTTTTCAGAATTCCAAGATCTTTGTTCAGCAGAATGTATCTTGAGAATCTTCATCACTCGTTCTTTTAGAAGCATTATCTTCATAGTCTTCAGAGCTTATTCCTTCAGAACCTTGTCTTCAGAGTCTTAAAAATTCATTAAGCACATTCTTTGTCTTTAGAGTCTTCAGCACTTCGTTCAATCGGAACGTTGTCTTCAAAAACTCTTCAAAACTTGATCTTCATAAATTATGTCTTCAGAATCTTCAGAACCTTGTTCACCTTAATCACGTCTTTACAATCTTCATAACTTGTAATATTAGAAAGCACATCACATTAAAAAACCTTATAGGCCTTTCTCATAAAGTCTCAATTAGAATGTCCAGAACTAAGGTTCATTAAAACCGTTGTATTAGAAACATTCATGAATCTTGACTTTATCTTGTACACACATATGTTTTCTTCCATAGTGTTGATAACAGAGTCTGATGATGTCACGCGTCTTCTTATCAGAGTCAGAATCATATAGACAACAACCACTGATAGGTGTCTGGTTTTAAATGAATTTTAGATCAATTTTCTGCAATTTTAAGCTCTTTTCCAAATGCCTTAATGCAAAACAGCTTATCTATTTTTGGTCTCTTTGATGTTTTTGTTAGTTTTGCAGCATTTTTCGTAAAAAGGACGCGACAAAAATCGGAAGAAAACACGATGAAACGACTAAAGTCGCGTGTCTGCAAGCTACAGGACCTTCGCCAGGCAAAGGGGTGGCGAATAGAGAGATTCGTCAGGCGAAATCCTGGCGAGCCAACTGGCTATTTTGAAGTTCAATTCTAGTAGCTACTGGAAGTGCTTCGCTGGAAGATTCGCCAGGCAAAGATGTGGCGAAAGAGATTCGCCAGGCGAAGCTGAATTTTGCCTGGAGAATTTAGATATTTTTCCCAGCATTCTTTGCATTGTTCTATCATGTGGCTGATCTTAAAGGTTTTGCCAGGCGAATTTTGGAGCTCGCTTGGCGAATTTGTCTAGGCAGAAAGTGGTATTTAGGGTGTTTTGTAGATATTTTTGGATATAACACTTTTAGAAAGAATCATTGTAACCTAGAATCCTCTTTGGATCTCAAAAACTTCATCTTTTGTTATTTTTCTTAGGATCCAAAGCTTTTATGCTTCAATCCTTGAATCTTTGAAGATTGATGCAACAAAAGCTTTGTCCATTACTTGTTGATCAAGCTACCATGACAATGGGTAGCTAAGCAACTTTTGTGTCAAGAGTAGAGGTAGTTAATCTTGCTTGTATGTATTTCTTTTGATCTTTTGTATATGAACAAGGTTGATGATCAATATATGATGAATTTGTTTGGTTTTAATGGTATATTTGTGGTTTGAATCACTCTAGACATAGATTTTCCAAATCTTGACCTAATATCTTCATCTCTTAAAAACCAAACTCTAGATATAGATT
The DNA here is from genome assembly GCA_022829125.1 of Lathyrus tuberosus. Lineage (NCBI taxonomy): Eukaryota > Viridiplantae > Streptophyta > Magnoliopsida > Fabales > Fabaceae > Lathyrus > Lathyrus tuberosus. Next base: position 3,598,517 of record JALAZF010000549.1, on the reverse strand, counting down.
TCGGGTTTAATATTCGCTTTGTATTGATCTTAACGTTCATTGTTTCAATTGTTAGCGTGAGACATCATCTAACAATTTAAGCAACGATACTCACGAATTTGCTTTAGACATAATCTTATTCGCGAGGATACGCGATTGTATTGATCGAAACTACATTCATATGCTTGATTAACTGGATATGTATGAAAAGGATTAGCAAAATCTATTCTTGACATGCTTTTCTCAAACTTACAACATCTTTGTTCCAATTTAATTCTTTGCTACAAACTTATGTTACCAAACCAAGAATCATTTGAAAACCCTTTACTTAAAACGGTAAAACTATTGAACGGCAAGCATTGATAATGCATAATCCCTGTGGATACGATAAAACACCCCCCGAATTGCTCTTCAACAAAATGGCGTCGTTGCCGGGGATTGTTGTTTGTTATTGCATGCATTGCAATAGTTTTTAAGTTTTAAGCCTGTTTAACTTTTTCTTGTGCTTGTTAATTTGTTTGGCTAAGTGTGCAGACTCCGTTTTATGCGAGGGAAGTTACCCGTATACCAACTTCTTTTTGATCCCGAGTTTGAAAGAACTGCGCGTAAGTTAAATAGCAGAACAAGGCGGAGGATGCAACTTGCTAACGAAAGATGGGGAGGAGAGGAAATTTCAACTTCGACACCAATACCATAGTTACCGCCAACCATGGCTGCACCACCACCACCACCACTACCTGCTTCAACACCTTGAGTTAATAGTTCGAGGAATACTGCTCAGTTCGCACGTAATGCTCATAATGGTCGGTACTCTGAAATGAAAACGGGTATTCTCGCTCCTCTATACCAGAATCCATTCACTGGTATGAATCACGAGGATCCCTTTACTCACTTGACCAAATTCTATGAGATTGCGGGCGCGACTGGTGCACCCGAAGCTGAAGAAGAGTCTTTGTTTAAGAGACTATTCCCGCATTCCCTCATTGGGAAGGCTAAGGAATGGTACCTTGACCAATCAACTGCTATCATGATGGACTTGGACATGTTAGAAGAGAATTTCTTGGAACGATTTTTTCCTCATAATTGTTTCATGTATACTAAAACGGCGATTGCAGTTTTCACTCAAGGTGGAAATGAGTCTCTCATCGAAGCTTGGGAGAGATTCAAGTCCATGCTTAGAAAATGCAAAGGGCACGGTTTTGATGAGCTTACGCAAGTTCATATTTTTAGAAATGGCCTTCAAATGGTTCACAAAACATTGTTGGATGCTACCGCGGGTGGATCTTTAATGACTAAAAGTGCCGAAGAAGCTATTTCTATCATTGACAAGATGGCCTTAAACGACCATCAAGGGAATCATAACTGTGGTCAATCTCAAAAGAAACCGGGAGTGCTAGAGTTGGGGACAAATGATGCAATTCTTGCTCAGAACAAATTGCTATCTCAACAGGTTGAGTTGTTAACGCAATAAATGTCAAAGCTACCTCAACAGATTAAAGAGATGCAAGATTTGCCGAACAAAAATGTGCAAATAGCAGTTTGTGAGCTATGTAAAGGTGATCACCCAACCGACTATTGTCCTCCTTGCCTTCTGGGTGAAGAAGAAGCAAATTACATGAATAATCAAAATCAACAACAAGGTTATCAAAGGCAACAACAACCTTATCAAAATCAACAAGGGTATCAAAATCAACAACCAAGAGGAAATTATCAAAATCAACAAGGGTATCGACAAAACCCTTATCAACCTCAAGGTGGGAGTTCCAAGCTTGAAGAAACTCTAAACCAATTCATCCAAATGAACATGGCAAATCAAAAGGAAAATGAAGCATCGATCAAAAATCTCGAGAATCAAGTAGGACAACTTGCCAAACAAATGGCCGATCAACAATCGAGGCCACCTTTTTCCGGTAATACTCAGCCAAACACAAAGGAGCATTTAAAGCTATTGTTACTAGAAGTGGGAGAGAGTTGGGAGAAGGAGAAAAAAATGAAAAAAATGTTGATGTGAGTTTTGATGAGATTGTTGAGGAAGAGAAGGATGATGAAAATGTTGTAGTTGAAAAGAATGAGGAAGAGGAGAAGAAGAGAAAAGAGAAAAAAAGAAAGGAGTTTGAGAAAGAAGTTTTACAGAGAAGATTACCATATCCTCCTGCTATTAAGAAAAAAGAGAACGATAGGCATTATGCGAGATTTTTAGAGTTGTTTAGTCGGTTGCAAGTAACCGTTCCTTTCTCTGAGGCTCTCGAGTAAATGCCTAAGTATGTCAAATTTATGAAGGACATACTTACCAAAAAGAAGAGGTGCACGGACAAGGATAACATTGATCTTAATGCCGAATGTAGTGCCATCATTCAAAGTGTTTTTCCGCAGAAAGAGCAAGGTTCGGGAAGAGTATCTTTACCTATTACTATAGGTAATGATTTTAAATGCAAAGCTTTGGTTGATATGGGTGCTAGTATCAATCTAATTTCTTTGTCTGTGGTTAAAAGATTTGATAATACGAACGTGAAATCAACAACCATGACATTGCAACTTGCGGATAAGTCAAGAACTCGTCCGCATGGTGTTGTGGAGGATGTGCTTGTAAAAGTGGACAAATTCCTGTTTCCGGTTGATTTCGTGATCATTGAGATGGATGAGGATGAGGATACGCCGATTATTCTTGGAAGACCCTTCATGAAAACCGCCAAATGTTGGAGGATGTCGATGAAGGCATAATGAAGGTGAGGATCAAAGCTAGTGGAAAAGAGGAGGAGGCTTGTTTCACACTCTTCAAAGGAGTGATGTATTCGAATCAAGTGGATAAAGACGTTCACAAAGAGAAAGAATTTGAAAGAGAAGCTTGGCGAAAGAAAAAGGATGAAGATACGAAAGTGGCTATGATGCGATCTTGTTGGGATTTTTCCTTTTTAAAGAAAAGGGGACCAAAAACCAGACACGATAATGGTTGAGGTCTTTGTTCGTGAAGTGTCGTTTTCTCGGAAGCCAATTCTTGAACTTTTGGTTTCGTAGTACCTTTTTGCGATCCTTGAGGTTGCATTGGACCGTCGAGCTCAACCGACGTTAAACAAGCGCTAGTTAGGAGGCACCCCAACATTGTAAGTATTTCATCTTTGCTGTTTTAAATTTTGAATTGTGTGATAATATGATTGGTTTTGGAAAATTTGGGAAAATTCTGCATTGCCTCCTTTACAGCAGAGAATTCTGCTTCTGGTGCAATTCGCCCGGCAAATCTTTATTTCGCCTGGCGAATCCAATTTTTTCCATCCTCTCCCCACTGCTTCGCCAGGCGAAGTTGGCGTGATTTGGATTTTGCAGAGAGAAAAATAAAAAGAAAAAGAAAAAAAAAAGAATATAATTTTTATTTAGGGTCCACTTGGGACCACATATTTTGTTTCCTTATCTTTCCTTTCCTCTCACTTTCACTTTAACCCTTTCATATTTCACTCTCACTCATTTCACTCTCTCTCTCTCTCTCTCTCACACACTTTTTACTCTAAACCTCACTCTTCCATAACTCTAAACCTCACTCACCTTCACTTTCAATCTTACTAAGAGGTATGTTTCCATTCTCAATATTGTTCTTAATTTTGTTTTTATTTAATTTGTTCATTTTTGTTAGATTAGGATTTGAATTTCATAACTGTTAGGGTTTTTGTTAAAACCCTAGAAACAATGTTAGGAGTAGAATTGTTGTTAAATTGCTGATGTGGTTTTTAGGGCCAGAATGTGAGTTGATATGTTAAGGATGACCCCCTCTGCCTGTTAAAAACTTTCTGGGTTCGCAGAAACTCGCCTGGCGAGCGTGAGGTGAGCTTTCGCTTCAGCTTCGCCTGGCAAGTGTGCAGCGAGAAGTCGCCCCTGCTTCGCCTGGCGAGCAAGGGGCGAATGACCTTTTTCATAGTTTTTTTTATTCTGTTCTGTTTATTTCTTATTTTATCTGTTTTAATTTTTGCTTTGAATTTGTTTTTGTTGTTTAGATTTTGCTAACAATTGAAAATAATTATGTTGCTTTGTGTCTTGTCTAATTTTTCAGATGGCTCCTAAAATCAGAGTAACCGGTGGGAAAAAGCAGAAGACTGTTATTGGAAGCAGTTTCGGGCAACAAAGTGAGGTTGATCTAACTCGATTCTTAAGTGACGCTCATGCTGCTAGGTATACCATGCTTGAAGGCCGGCATATTAATCCCGAGGGTTCGTACAAGAAGTTGGCTCAAAATTTCCATAATAAGAAGTGGGAGCATTTGATAAATCCTTTGGATGCAATCAGCTACGAGTTGGTCCGTAAATTCTACGCAAATGCTCTCCAAAATCCCCAAGCTCAAAGAGATATGCAAGTGTTCCAGTTCATCACGTATGTCCGAGGCAAGGAAATCAGATTCGATCGTGAGGACATAAACGACCTGTTTGGAAAACCAAGTTCTTTAGGGATGTTTGAAAAGGATGATTACACTAAGGAACTTGGCACTCATCTAGATCACGATAAAATTGCCAAGACCATTTTGTTCAAAGGAAAAAGTGTGGAAAGGAACCACCAAGGAGAAGCTATCCGGTATAGGACGAAAGACATTCCTCCGGATGTGTAAGTCGTACTTCTTCTCATCCTCTATAATATCAAACCCAAGATGCACCATTCCTCAATACCGGTTGATATTACCCTACTCTTATACTACATCATGGAAGACAAAGAGGTCGATGTAGCTCGGGTGATTTCGACTGAAATGAAGAATTTTATTGAGAACACGCGAAGACCTGTGGTACATTCTGCCTCACCTATCATTTTTCCTTGTTTTGTCACCGCTCTTTGTCTTAAAAAGTGGATACTGATGCCCGATGTGATTAATGAGAAGAGTAGGGGGCTCATCAATGTTGATTATATTGAGCGGTATTGCAAAACTAAGTTGATTGAGAAGAGGAAGGGTACAAATGTGGGTCAATCATCCCGCTCGCAAACTAGTGAGCAAACTGAGTCTCTTGATTTTTCAACATGGGGTCCTAGAATGCGAGTGGCATTCAATTACTCTTGGGATATGGCTGAGGCATACCAAAGATCACCGGAATTCAATTTCAACTGTGTACAACAGTTGTACCAGTTTCAGACCACACCGCAGGAAGTTGTCCTTTTTCCTACTCGGACTGATTATGATAATTATGCAAACTGGCCTGTGGGCAGGCGACCATTCTTTTTAGGGGGAGGAGCAGCTGGAGCTGATGCTGATGGTGGAGCTAATGATGATGATGATGATGATGATGATGATGATGATGATGATGATGGAGGTGATGAGATGCAAGATGATCTGAACGACTTGGTTAATTAGAGGAGACTACAAAGTAAAGAATTTCTATTTTGTTTTGTCATTTATTTCATGTATTTTATTTTTAGCTTTATAATATTAACAAGTACTTTTGGGTCGCTTCGGCGAATTTCTGTTGTAGCATTTTGTCGCTTCGGCGAGTACATCTTTGGTGTGTTTACACCATAACTTATAAAATTTCAGTTTGGTTAAATTTTTGTTTAATTTAAATTCTATTTTTATTTTATGTTGTGTTTGCGCAAAGAAAGTGATGTTTGTCCTTAATTTTTGAAAAATTTGTGTGTTAGCACAAGAAGAAAAAGAGTACTTTGTTGGCCTTAAACATGTGATGGTGATGATAGAATTCTTAATAATGTGCACAATCAAAGTGTGAATGCTTGTTTTGTAGATTCTTAGCATGATTTTGAGTTAGTGCTTTATACAAAATTATGGTAATGCATCGTGTTGTAAATACTTGTTCATGTGTGAATCAATTAGGACAAAACCACAAAAGTGAGATGCTTTCCACTGTTCACCAAAAATAGAGTCAAGTAATCATTGTTTTACTCGTTTTGTTCATGTTAAATCTTGTGAGTTGGTTTTAATTATTGGAAACTTAGAAATGATCAAGGCAAATTTTTGAGTACTATGAGGAAAAACACCATTCCAAAAACACTTCAAGTAACCTTGTGTGTGTGTGTGTGTGTATTTGAAAACCCTTTTGAGCCTAAAAAGAAAATTTCTATTGTGAATCATGAACCCGAATTTTAACCCGTTTTGAAGAGCATTTTAAGCTAAGCTTATAGCATTGTTGAAGTTGGGGAGAATGGTATACTTTGAAAGGATAAAAAAGAATTGGCGATACAATACATTCTAAGAAAAAGAAATAAAAAACAAAAAGAAAGAAAAAGAACAAAAAGCACAAAAAGAAAAGAAAATCAACAGAAGAGAATGCATTGTGAAAGGAAGGAATAAAGGGTGAACAAGAATGAAAAATTTGAAAAAGAAATGCTCTTCATAGTTATTACTCGTTTTTGTTCAATGGTCGTGTAGATATGTCCCTTGTTTTTAACCCAAGCCAAATTACAACCATAAAAGTCCTTAGTGATCTTTGTTTCTATTATTTTTATGATAACTTTGTGAGATGAATGCATGAATGATTCCGGATGTGGCACGATTGCTTGTGAGAGTGTTTTGTCCAGTGTGAATTATGTACATAGTGTGTTTGGTAATAAATGAATTTAGGTGATTCAACTTGAACTTGTAGGTAATTGATTTTGCATTGTATGATGTTGCGTTTAGAACTTAATTCTTAATCATGTTTTGATTCTATGCAACTTTGTGAAAACACTTTGTGCGCGAGATTGTTGAGTTTGAACCATTGATGTTTTTCAGTTGATTTGGTGCTTTGAAATCTTGCTTGTGATTGTTGAAACTTACTTTTGTTTGAGGGCAAACAACGAGGCAAATTGTGGAGTTTGATAGGTGTCTGGTTTTAAATGAATTTTAGATCAATTTTCTGCAATTTTAAGCTCTTTTCCAAATGCCTGAATGCGAAACAGCTTATTTTTAAGTGATTTTTAAATCAATGTTTATTTTTGGTCTCTTTGATGTTTTTGTTAGTTTTGCAGCATTTTTCGTAAAAAGGACGCGGCAAAAATCGGAAGAAAACACGATGAAATGAGCAAAGTCGCGCGTCTGCAAGCTACAGGACCTTCGCCAGGCGAAGGGGGTGGCGAATGGAGAGATTCTCCAGGCGAGAGCCAGGCGAGCCAACTGGATATTTTGAAGTTCAATTCCAGTAGCTACTGGAAGTGCTTCGCTGGAAGATTCGCCAGGCGAAGATGCGGCGAAAGAGATTTGCCAGGCGAAGCTGAATTTCGCCTGGCGAATTTAGATATTTTTCCCAGCTTTCTTTGCACTGTTCTGTCACGTGGCTGATCTTAAAGGTTTCGCCAGGCGAATTTTGGAGCTCGCCTGGCGAATTTGTCTGGGCAGAAAGTGGTATTTAGGGTATTTTGTAGATATTTTTAGATATAACACTTTTAGAAAGAATCATTGTAACCTAGAATCCTCTTTGGAGCTCAAAAACTTCATCTTTTATTATTTTTCTTAGGATCCAAAGCTTTTATGCTTTAATCCTTGAATCTTTGAAGATTGATGCAACAAAATCTTTGTCCATTACTTGTTGATCAAGCTACCATGACAATGGGTAGCTAAGCAATGTTTGTGTCAAGAGTAGAGGTAGTTAATCTTGCTTGTATGTATTTCTTTTGATCTTTTGTATATGAACAAGGTTGATGATCAATATATGATGAAGTTGTTTGCTTTTAATGGTATATTTGTGGTTTGAATCACTCTAGACATAGATTTTCCAAATCTTGACCTAATATCTTCATCTCTTAAAAACCAAACTCTAGATATAGATTTGGGGTTTAATATTCGCTTTGTATTGATCTTAACATTCATTGTTTCAATTGTTAGCGTGAGACATCATCTAACGATTTAAACAACGATACTCACGAATTTGCTTTAGACATAAACTTATTCGCGAGGATACGCGATTGTATTGATCGAAACTACGTTCATATGCTTGATTAATCAGATATGTATGAAAAGGATTAGCGAAATTTATTCTTGGCATGCTTTTCTCAAACTTACAACATCTTTGTTCCAATTTAATTCTTTGCTACAAACTTATGTTACCAAACCAAGAATCATTTGAAACCCCTTTACTTAAAACGGTAAAACTATTGAACGACAAGCATTGATAATGCACAATCCCTGTGGATACGATAAAACACCCCCCGAATTGCTCTTTAACAACCACACACTAGACATAAACCATATTACAGAATTGTTCTCTTAGATAACTTGTGCAATTATCATCAAATCTCAAAGGCCAGATGTAGAACCAAATTTTGTTCTTACAATCTCCCCCTTTTTGACGATGACAAACAATGCATTTTGATAAAGCAATTCGTATAAGGTAATCACCATAAATCCACAGAGTCAGAGATAAGCTTAACAGGCTCCCCCTGATTCTGTTACTCTCAAAATTCATTTATACTTGTTCAAAGTCTCCCCCTGATCCCAAGACTCACAAAATGATTTTGAAGAAGAATCATATTAACAAAGAAGGATTACTTCTCAGTGACGTCTCATCAGAATCTGACTAGAGCTGGCTGGCCTTCATCTTACAACCTAACTTGTTATCATTATACTGTAGATGTATCAAAACCTGATTTGTCTTATCAGACTTGATGTTTTGCATTATATATCAGAAACTGGTAGATACCTTCTTAGAAGCCACACATCATGTATCAAAACCAAATCTTCAATGTCTTAGCATAGATCAGTAACAGGTGCACATATCTTCATGTCATTTGATGGTTCAGAAACCGAATATTTTCTTTAACGACCATGACTTGATTTGATCTCCGAAAGATTCACATTCTTTTAATGTTGGAGTCTAGATAACATTTGAAGTTTAGATACCATTTAATTTTAGATACCAATTGAATCATTCTTTCATAAAGTTTACAACTTCTGACAAGTTTTGGGTATCAGCGCGAAACTCATGGACATCCCTTGTTTCTGATAACTTAGTAGTCAACACCAGATATTCATACATTATCAGATCAAGCTTGTTTAGCATTCTTCTTCTTGTACATTGACTTCTGAGTATTTTCTTCTTAATTACTTGCTTCTTGAACATATCTTCTGATAATTTATCAAATACAATATATGTATTCTGATATATCATTGCTTCTGATATGTCTTGTCTTCTGGTATAAGATCATATATTTTTATATGTATTGTCTTCTGTCTTTTGTCTTCTGTCTTCTGATAGCCTGTTCTAACATTCAGTGAACTTTTGCGAAGTTCCTGATCGATTCTCAAACATATGTTAGAAGTAAAACATATTCAATTATATTTAAAATATATTCAATTATATTTGGGATTGTTGAAATCCTTAGATTTAAGCATATCAAAATCATTATGCTTTCTCCCCCTTTGTCAGAAATAAAAAAGGTAAAAAAAAGAAATTGACAAAGAAATATGAAAAAGAAATTTCATTAATACTAAATAGAGATATTACAATGGGAGACGAGAGACACAAACATACTTAATGACAAAACTAAAAACTTAGAGGTTCTAAGATTCAACAACTTTTCAAGGTATGAGGTTTGTAAGCTCTCCCTATGTCAGATAGTCTTCGAGAGGAGGTTTGTAAGCTCTTCTTGAATCCTATCTGTAAAGTCTAAGAAGTGAGGTTTGTAAGCTCCCTTATATTCAGAATAAAGAAACCAATCCTTAGTAGATCATTAGTCCAAAAGACTTCTGACAATGTTACAACTCTCTTCAACAAGTGCATCGTCTGATCCAAGCCTTTTATCCGCCTGGTGATTTCATCTCTATAAAGCAGTTTAGATAAAATCCTTCCATACGGTATGTAGGACTTATGTTGACTTCTTGAGATAGTTATAGATTATTTTAGGTAGTTGAAGATGGTTAATGGCAGATTGACACATACATTGTTCATTAAAGAGTAGATAAAAAGTCGGTCAACATGAGATAGAACATTTTTGTCAACTTCACGAGGGCGAAAGTTGGTAAAAAGATTATTGAACCAAGCTCTAGAGGTGGGAAGAAGATTTTCGGGATTTGTGGGTTCATATTTGAGAGAAGTGTCATGGATGTTAGCAAGATTTTCAATAAAGAAATAGGTAAAACGAAACTCATCCACAGTGATACCGGATTGATCACAACTAATAGCATCAACAATGAATTTTGGAGAGATGACAAACCCAACATCATGAATACGGGAGCAAATTAATTTTCCATATACACTAATTAAGGCGTACTTCCAAAACTCTTTCACAATATTTGAATAAACAGGTCCATTCAAAAGATCAAAGTATTTTCCCCATTTTAGTTTTTGAACACCGAGAATAATGTCGCGACCTATTCCCTTAAGAGTCATAAAATGAGGTCATTTTTCGACAATGACTTCAAGAATCTCTTCATTGCCACAGAAAGTTTTGACAGACACGGTTGATTAGAAGAAAGTGAAATGGAACAAAGAAAGGGATATGAAGTTCACATGGAAGGAATGACTGAAAAATGAAGGAGACGAGATCTTTTATGGCCATTATAAATGATAGAATGACTAGAGAAGCGCGGCGATTAATGATATAGCTAAAATTGGAGATTGTTTTTAAAAGCAGGTGTGATAAATTGAAATGATATAGTAACACGCCTAATAAAAGATAAAATTTGGAGACCTATGAGGACACTAGGTTCAAGGAGAAACAGAGGAGACACTCAAAAAGGAATGAACATAGAAAATATGACAAAAGGTAAAGTGAATGATTTCATTACCTATATCCTAGATATTCTCACTACTCGAGGTGTCCCATCAGATACGAGGTATGGTATATATAAGACAAAGATTTGTTGATGTACCAACACTCTATATCATTATGACTAATAAATGCGTCACACTCTAGTTTCCAATGGATAAAAACATTGACCAGGAGGCATACGTTCTATCCATGTTTGCTTATGAAATAAGAGGACTTCACTAGTCAAATGTTTCTCATTTCAAAAGTATGACTCATATGCATCATGTTTGAGAAATATATTTTTCTATTCTTGAGAAACATAAATTCTGAGATACTTCTTTTTATTCTAATCATTAAAAATGATTAGGTTCACATGAAAATTAGTTTAACTTCAGCAAGGATCCTTTAAAGAAATATTTTAGTTATAAGAAAAATACTGAATCAAAAGTTTAGAAAATATTTTCCCTACTGAATTGTCAAAATTGTAGTTCAAGAATATAAGAATAATTTCTAAACCATTTCAATTTAACAGAGGGGTTAGAAATACATTACTCAATCCTTTGTGTAGATTCCCAGCTACGATTGTAGAAGCTTCTTCAGAATTACCACGCGTTCAACTTCTGTAGTTGATGACTTTGTTGACGAGCACTTCTAGCTTCATGACTTCTTCATCTTCCATTCTGAAGGGTGAAAACATCTCTTTTGATGTTTGTTTCATCTTTGATTGTTGGAGAAGAACCGGGTTCTTTTTCTAGTCTTCATTTTTGAATCATCCGTCTTCTATCTTCAAGAAGTCTTGTCTCCAGAAAGCTACTAGTTTCTTAGCTTGAGCATATACTTCTAAACAATTATGTGCTAAAGAACCTTGTTGAGTTTTCTCTTGCATCATCAGAGTTCAATCTTTGAACAAATGTTAATCTTCACAAGATGCAAATATCATCATGGTCATCATACCAATACATATTTCCTTTGAGTTTTGAATGATAACCTTGTTCTTACTGGCTAAGCCTTTTCATCCAGAATTAGTTCATTAGAAGGTAACTTTCCTTTCTCAAGGGAGTATGAACTTTGATGACTTCTGATTGAGCATCTTCTGATATCTTCATCTTGCACTTCTTAAGCATTTCTAGATTTGCAATCCTCCAATAAACTATGGTTTTTGGTTTCCAAGCTTATCATTAAATATGACATTGATTTAATTCACCAGTAGAAGTACTTCCATGCCAAGATGATGTAACCTTCAGAGCATTCTGGCCATAATGCATTTAGCATATATTCCAATGGTATTTCGTTCTGAATATAACATGCATTAGCTTCTTAGGAAATCTTTGTCATGATAGAATCATGATACTAACAACTTCTTCTTAAGAGCTTGTTCTATCTTCTACATTTTTATCTGATTATGAAGAACTAGAACACGAGAATCTCTTTTCACCACATATCTTCTTAATTAAGCTCATACTTTCACTTAGCCACATGAGTCCATAAACTAGTAAACATAGAAGGATACATTCATGTATCAAGAGCTTCTGAAAAGAAACTATGGAAGACATTCTAACCAACTTAAGCTTGTTCAAATGAGATACCTTTCTCAAGCTAACATGACTTAATTTGTGTTAAGCTTCAGCCAACTCTATTCATAGACACACATTCGTCAAGAACTCAGAAAATCTGATCTTGCACGTGTTGTTCTTCTGACAGCTTGATAATCTTCCTTTCTGATCTTTTCAGAGATCTGTGAAGTTTCTAGAGCAGATAGTCAGAATTCTGATAGCCATATCCAATGCTTATATGTAGTAGAATTACTTTCTGTTGAATAAGAAACTGATTTATCTTCTGGAGAGATCTTCTGCATGCAAGATCAGTTACCATAAGCTTCTATTCAAATAGCAAGCTTCTGATCATATTCTTTAAGAATCCTGACGAAGGAATCATCATTTAGAATCTTAAGTTCTACAGTCATGATTTAAAATCTTGATGACAAGATTTCTAACATCTTCAACATACTTCATCTTGAAGTTTCCATGCTTTAGAATCATGACACGAGCATTCTCTCTTCTTCACATGAAAGAGTTCCTAATGAGCAATACTGAGAAAGTCAACGGTAGAGCAAGTATGTTTGTTGAAAACATCCCATACTCAGAAAGAAATAACCTTCAGCAAACAAGATTTTATGCTTTCTAATGATTCTTGTTGATCTCTTCTAGATCATTCTTCTTAAGCCTTGTCTAGGCATCACCTTGAGGAGATATGTTTCTCTCAACTAACGTATTCCAAGAATAGCATTCATCAAATTCTTCTAATTATCTGCTGAGTTTATTATCCTTTTACCAGCCGATTCTTTATCTTGCTTTCAATCGTCTTACAAGCGCCATAAGAAAAGATTATGTTGTCAATAACAACCAGCTCTAAGAATCAGTAACACAATCCAGAACGAACCTTTCTGGTTTTTCATTTCAGTACTCAATCTTTTCATCATTGTACGAGACTGAAACTATAGATGGTGGAGGAGATCAACCAGAGCATTTCTCAAAGCTCGTCCAGATCTTTATCTGACACGGTTAAGTATTTGATAAACATCAATAACAAAATCGGAGCTCTGATACCAATTGAAGGTTGAGAAACACAAGAAAGGGGGGTTTGAATTAGGTTTCACATTTCATCCCCTTTTTTGGAATTAAAACTAATGACGTTAATAAGTAAATAAAAATAAATGAACAAAATTATTTTTATCCTGGTTCACTGTTAACGAAGTTACTCCAGTCCACCCACCAAGGTGATTTCGCCTTATCACAAGGACTTAATCCAATAATCATTAACGATTATAACCACAATGGATACCATTCATTGCCTTCTTGAGAATCCTGGATTTCACTAGCCTCTCAAGGAATCAACCTCCAAGCCGTTTAACAATGACCTGGCCCTCTCAGGCATCCCGGTCTTCACTCGTCCGCTCAAGGAACAACCTCCACTAATTTGTTAGAAACACGCTTAGCCATCTCAAGCATTCTGGTCATCACTCGACTGCTCAAGGAACAACACCTTTTTCAAGGATTTTCTTATGCACTGATATACTTCTTACAAGCTGATTACACAAATGAATTACAATAACACCTAAGTGTTTCTAGCAAGTTATGAGCAACAACTCCTTGATTTCTAATACAGAAACTATCTAAAGAATGAATCTCTAAGAGATTATAAAGCACACTAGTTTTGTATAGCTTAAAAGCTTTCTTGGTGAGCACTACGACTTCTTTTCATGAGCTTTAAGTTTCTTTCTGATGTACTCCTTTCTTGAGTAGGTAATGCTTCTTCCAGCTTAACTATCAAGATCAACTAAGTTACTATGCTTCACTTATTGATGTTTCACTTGGCTAGTTTCACATGGCTTTAGCATGTTGTATCATTGTACACTCTTCAGCAGTTTGCTTCAGCTTCTTCTTCATTGAGCATTCTTCATTTAAGCTTCAGCTTGTAGCATTTTGTACTCCTTTATTGAGCTTTAATTCTTTTTCAAATTTAACTATCAAGTTCAACTAAGCTATTATGCTTCACTTATTGATGTCTCACTTGAGTAGTTTCATATGGTGTTAACATGATCATCGTTTGTGCACATTTTGTAGCAGCTTCAACTTTGCTTGCTACATCTTGGTTGTTTGATGTGTTGAATAATAATCATTTAGTATAAACAGCAACCAACGTCCAGTAACCAGCGACCAACAACCAACAACCCGCTTACTTTTTATCTCTCTCTCTCTCTCTCTCTCTCTCTCTATTTCTCATGATCAGCGGCTGCTTTAAGCAACATTTCTTCAAGCTTCCAAATCTTCAATTTATAGAGTTGGAGAGAATAGATCCGTTGAGGGGTATTCTTGGAAACATATTCCAACATCAATATCCCAACGTTCACATGAAGGAATGGTAAACATCATTGTACAAAAAGTTGTTCTTGCGCCACCTTATCGAGGTAGAGGTCACAGAGTGTTAGTACTATTATATTCAGCTCAAAACCATTTTGATCTTCAGTCTTCTAGCATCTTCAGAGGCTTCAGATATTAACTTGATGAAGCGTGTTGTAGAAGAGTCATTCTTTGTGTAATCTTTAGAAATCCAGTCTTCAGAATTCCAAGATCTTTGTTCAGCAGAATCTATCTTGAGAATCTTCAGCACTCGTTCTTTTAGAAGCATTATCTTTAGAGTCTTCAGAGCATGTTCCTTCATAACCTTATCTTCAGAGTCTTCATAATTCCTTAAGCACATTATATGTCTTCAGAGTCTTCGTTCAATCAGAACCTTGTCTTTAGAAACTCTTCAGAACTTGATCTTCATAAATTATGTCTTCAAAATCTTTAGAACTATGTTCACCTGAATCACGTCTTCAGAATCTTCAGAACTTGTAATATTAGAAAGCGCATCACATTAGAAAGCGTTATAGGCCTTTCTCATAAAGTCTCAATTAGAATGTCAAGAACTAATGTTCATTAAACCGTTGTATTAGAAACATTCATTAATCTTGACTTTATCTTGTACACACGTATGTTTTCTTCCAGAGTTTTGATAACAGAGTATGATAACATCACACGTCTTCTTATCAGACTCAGAATCATATAGACAACAGCCGCACACTAGACAGAAACCATATCGTACATAATTATTCTCTTAGATAACTTTTACAGATATCATCAAAACTCAAAGGCCATATGTAGAATCAAATCTTGTTCTTACACTTGTCCCATCTCTTTTTGAATTTTATATTCCCTAGTTGTGTCACTTCTTGGTTTTCCCCTAGGGAGTTTCTGTTTCCTTTGCTAAGTTTCTCCAGCAGTAGGTATTCTTTTGTGGCGCCTTTTTCCCACAGAGTCCTGTGTGTGCATTCATATCATGAACATTTTGCGGTATCTTAGGGCCAAAAATTGGGTCTTCTGTATTTAAGTCTCTTTAATCTCGTCTAGACGAAGATGTCAATCTTCATATCTCCAGATAGAAGAAACTTAAATATGAACATCTTTCATACCTTAATTTTTACCCCTAAGATCCTACTTCATTTGCATCCTTGCAATGCATCAAGCTCATAAACTTGGTTGTCTCCTAACCCTCTCATCTTTAGGTTTGCCTTTGCAGAGATCATGAAGCACCTCTTTATGTATCTTTTTACATTTTTTTGTACTTATATGATTTATTATTCACTAACCATTAATCAAAATACATAAAAAAAATATGCTTTGTCCCTTTTGTTTCTTTCACAA
The DNA here is from genome assembly GCA_022829125.1 of Lathyrus tuberosus. Classification (NCBI taxonomy): domain Eukaryota; kingdom Viridiplantae; phylum Streptophyta; class Magnoliopsida; order Fabales; family Fabaceae; genus Lathyrus; species Lathyrus tuberosus. The sequence goes on along the minus strand of JALAZF010000549.1, from coordinate 3,582,648 downwards.
GGTAGGGTTTGGAATCAAGAGCATGAAATGATTGTCTCCTTAACTAGGGTTTGAGTTCCTTAACTCAAAGTTTTGTCAACCATTGATTTTCAAAGGCTATTCATCAAAGCATGACCTCTAATATCAAAACATAAGGTCTCAAGCATCATTCAACTTCATTTGATCAAAGATATTTCAAAGTTTGATAGCTTGTTCCTCAAGAAACTTCAAAGGTTCATGTGTTTATTTCCATGCCTTCATCAATAAGTTTCCTCAAGCCATTGCAAGATTCATCAAAGTACATTAAAAAATACATCAAGATAAGTTCATATGTGCATCGAAGTTCATATGAGATAACAATACTTTAGCTATAAATAGAGTTGTCATTTGCACTCAAAATAAAACTTAGAAAGCCCCTAAGCTCACACTTTTCACTAAAACTCTCCAAGTTTGTTTTCAAATTCTAAGCAATTTCAACTCCATTTATTGATTCCATTAGCACCTTTGGCATCCTTTGAAGCTATTGCAACAAGAACCAAGCTCTGAGACCTTCTTAATCGTGCTAACCAAGTTCATTGTTCACCATCTTCTGATCATATTTAGACATGGTAGTTGTGAGCATCATTTAAGCTTAAACAAGTTCCCACAATGTAGCCTGATACTCTCTGATACTTTCCCCTAACTTATCTTGCTTTGGTTGATCGTATCTAGCAATTAATTTTACTTTTTGTGTTTTATTTTTCACCGAGTTTTTCTCAAAATTCTCACTACTCAGTTCCAATCAATGGAAATGGAGCATGGATTTGAGTTCGTCTTGATGAAACTGTCACAATGTTGGTGGTTTCGTGCTCTAACATTACCAAATTCCTAAACTCCGGTGATTGCTCACCGGAGAAGACGACCGGAGACACTTTCAGGTGGTTTGCGTGTTTTAATTTCATTGGTTGATTTAAATTGGATTTGATGCGTTATTTCATTGAAGGTTCATGGTGAACTTCCATATCTAAGTCATATGATGTGCTATGTCATTTAATGAATCCAAACCAACGCGCCTTCTTTTTTCTTATTTATTTCTTTTTCTTTTATTTTCTTTTATTTCCTTTTATTTTATTTTATTTTATTTTATTTATAAAAATTCATTTTAAATCAGATTTAATTCCAAAATTTTCTAAAAATATTTTCTATTATTTTACACTTTGTGTAATTTTTTTATAATTTTATTTTATGGTTTGCTATTTTTCATTAATTTTATCATATTTCATGCATTTTAATTGGTTTAAAAATAATTTCATGCATTTAAAAATTCTAAAAAAAAATTATCATATGTTATTTGAGTTGTTTTTTACTTTCCTTAATTTTCTTGGCCATTTATTTGGCGTTTTGAAGTACTTTATGGATTTTCTCTTTTATTTTCAATTTAAAATCATTTTAAAAATCTTTTTCCATGCCTTTTAATTGTTTATTATTGCATTTTATATTGTGTTTGACTTCTGGTGCCTTGGATCATGACATTTGATCATAAGTTTAATCAATATCAATGGACCTTGGGTGTTGATAGGTTGAAAACCCTAATCCACCAAGATAGGTGGTTGATCTTGATGAATACTTGATCAAATTATGGTTCAATTTGGTTTCATTTCTCTCATTCTCCTTCTTTTTCTTTTTCTTTTTGTTTTTCTCTTGATCAATTGGATGATTTAGTGTCCATCTTGTTCATGAAGTTTGGATTGATGCTTGATGAACTTTCATCATTTTGAATCTACCTTTCAATTGATCATGGATCATTTGAGGTACTTTGGATTGATGCATACGTTTTTCCTAGGTTATCATGAAGAATGAGTGATGCAATAGACCAATATCCTTGCCTTAGTGCTTGATCCCTCCTTGAATTTTACTTGTGCTACATGTTTTAGGAGTATGGTTTCTATCATATCTCCAACATGTGTGGTACATAAATTGTTATTGACCGGCCTCCCATAGTATGATCTTCCTAATAGAATATACTACAATTGCTTAACATATCGCTAAATTTGTCTCGAATCGATTCATTAACTCTAACATCAACACTAACAATATTATTGTGCTAACTTTACTTTATGTCATTTAATTTTCTTGCCATTTAATTTCTTGCTCTTTACTTTTAGGCCTTTATTTTTAGCATTACATTTCACATTGTTTATGTTTATGCTTCTTTTTCCTTTTTCCACTTGGACATTTTCTTTTTCTTTAAAGACATTAATAAAAGAAAAACCATAAAAAAGTTGGTTCTCTAATCTTTGGACTAATGGTTACTATCCTTAGCTTGACTTGGAGTTTGACTGGACCTATGGACTTTGGTTACTTTTCCCTATGCTATTGGATTGTTCAGAGACCTTGGACCTTTGGTTGACTCTTGAAGACTTGGCTCTGATACATAGCTTTAACCTTATGGCTTACGTTCTTCTTTCATCTGATGCTTGTCCTATTTTGTGCTTACTGGTTGCTTGTGGCTTTAATCCAAAGGGAATGGAATGTTGGTTTTGACTCTAGTCAGATGCTTGCTTATCTCGGTTAGTTCACAATGCACACACAAAGGCTTCCTCTTAGACTACCTTACAATGAAACCTTTTATTTCTTGCCATTTACTTTATGCATTATGATAGTCTCTTCATCTCCTCCCCTTCATTAAATTTCAAAATCTTCTTCCTTTTTCAAAACCTTATTGTTTTCAAACTTGAACCACTTTCTCAATAAACGTTGACTTTGTTAAGTGATTTTCAAAACCTTTTTCTTAAATAAATGCTAAGACATCTTAAGCATATCGAAAAATTTCAAAATACTTAAAAAACACAAAACTCATTCAAATCGTTTGTGCCTTTGTAAACCTTTTCCTTCTAAACCTTTTCTTAAGGATAGTCATTAGTTGTGTTCTTGTAGTGATACAACTCCTATACTTCCACAATAATGTAGAGAAGTGATGACATTTTCCACTTAGATGTTGAGTGATAGACTTGTTGATTTCAATCCAAGCAAAAATCCTCCATCTCAAGATGATGCAAATGCTCCTTCCTCATTAGTTGTGGGTAATAAGTTGAGTTTCCACTTGAATATGAAGAAATGTCTACTCATTTAAAATCAATCAAAACAAACACATTTTGTTATTTATACGAAGAACTACGAGGTAATGATCCTCCATTTCACTTTGTTGGTACGTAGGCACGAGGCTCAGGAATTCTTGTAAAACAAAAATTAAAAAAAAAACATTTCTTTTATCATCTCCCCAATCTTTTGCAAACAACGCCCGTTTTTAATCCAAACACAGATTTTCAAGAGGTTCCTATAGAGTACTATAGATGTGAGGGGTGCTAACACATTCCCTTTGCACAACCAACCCTCGTACCCTTATCTATTTGTTTTATTAGTTTTGTCTTAAAACTTCTGTGGGTTTTATTCGTTCTTTTTCGAATCCTTTGGAAACAATAAAGAACGGTGGCGACTCTTGCTTTGTGAGTTAAGTTAACCAATAGCTTAATCTCACTTTTTCACCGTTATTGATATGTGATACCTTAAGAGGATTCTGGAATTGATGCCATGCACTTTGGATTTATTTTTAATTTGCCACAATCATAGTCTTTTAGAAAATTTAGAGGTCGTCTTATTCGTGGCATGTTATGAGGCTCCCTCTTATTTGAGACTTCTCCTTCACTTTCACTTGATGATTTTTTTTAGAATCATTGGTGACTTCCTCATTCATGTCATATATTGATACATGTTCTTGCTCTATAGGCTCACCCTCTGTTTGACTTGTGTATTCAGGCTACTTAATGGGTAAACTTTCTATAGGACCTGATGTTTGGTCATTATGAGGAATTTCCACAAGGCTTGGTACTTGCAATTTTGATTTATTAGAGTGAAAACTCATCATTGAGGTTATCATTTGATGAGATATTTCTAAAATTAGCATACCCATTATTGTCTTGCACATGGTATGGAAACATATGCTCATAAAACACTACATCTCTCGATATGCAGCATTCGTGAGTCTTTCGATTGTAAACTTTCCATCCTTTTTGTCTTAGTGGATAACCAATAAAAACACTCCTTTCATCTATGAGATCAAATTTACTTATTCCTTTTGAGTCATTTTTCTTGTACCACAAGCAGCAAAAAGTTCTCATGTGCTCTTAGTTTGGTGCTCTCTTAAAAAGTAACTCGTATGGAGTGATTCCCTTATTTTCCACTGTAGAAGTTCTATTAATTAGATACAGTGTTGTCAATACACAATCTCCCTAAAAATACAATGAGAGATTTGCTTGAAAACGCAAGGCTTGTGCCATGTTCAAAAATTGTCTATGCTTGCGTTCCACACGTCAATTCTGTTGAGGTATGGCAGCACAAGAAGTTTCATGCATGATCCTTTCTTTTTTAGTGAAACACTTGAAATCAGAGTTAGTAAACTTTGTCCCATTGTCACTCCTAATCCTCTTGATATGCATATTAAACTGCCTTTTGATTAGATTGCTAAAACTAATTAAATGTTGTAAGTCTTTGTCTTGTACTTCATTAAATATACCCATGTGCCACGAGTGTAGTCACTTACAATGGTTAGAAAATAATGTGATCCATTGTTTGTGGCGGTATGGTATTTCCCCATAATTCACAGTGAATCAATTCAAAACATACTTCAGCTTTACTAATACTTAAAGGGAAGGGGTTTCTACATTGTTCTGCCTTGTGGCATACATCACAACACTTTGCTTTATCAAAATTACATTTGACGAAATATGAAATATGTTAAAGGACTTGATTTGAAGAATGTCCCATTCTGATATGCCATAAGGTTACCATGTCCTTCTTAGCCGCACCCATGAAGCATTGTTGATGTTTCTTTGTGAATACATAAACCCCTTCATGCAGGTCACCTGATCCAATCTTCCTCTTTGAGGCTTGGTCCTGTATTGTGCAAGAATTTTTTTATCATAAATCACATAACAATTTAAATCATATGTAGCTTATGAATTGAAATCGGATTGCATTTAAAGCCAAGAACCAATAACACATCTTTTAACTTAAGCAAACATGATAAATTCACATCTCTCGTATTTTAAATTAAGGTGGAAATCCTTGTTGGTGTAAATATGTAGAAAGGTTTATCTAATTTTATGACTTTATTCAATATTGAGGTCAAAATGATTCATATGGTGTGAAACACCACTATCAAGTATGCAATTGAAACAATATTCAAATTTACCAGTCATGTTTTCAGGTTTGGAGGTATTTTTCTTCTCCAGTATCTCTTCCAAATCGGAACAAGGCTCGAATGCCATAATAGAAAGTTAACTTGAAAAATATGTTGTATTATTATTGTTTTTTATGACACATGACATACCTTTAAAAATAGGCAGATGATATACCTTTCAGAGCTTGAAAATATGATCAATTCTAACAAACCCTAAAAAACTAATAACAAACCTAACAAACTATCAGAGCATTAAAATATGATCAACCCTAACAAACCCTAAGAAACTAATAACAAACCTTAAAAACTCTAACAAACTAATAACAAACTATTAAATTTATCTCTAATAGTATGCTATATGGTTGCACCTTTGTCTGATCTTCCACATCGAAAAGAAGGGTAGTGTTGTGAAAGATTTGTTGAGCTATTGTCACAAGTTCCAATTTTTAGTTTGAGCTAGAGAAAATTGATGGAAGAATCCTTTTTTGACCTGTGGAAAATTAAATTCAAAGATATGTGGATAATATCAGGATTACACAAGGTGTTGGTTAATGGTTAGTAGATGAGCATTGATTGACATTAATACAAGGTGTATTGTGAGATTATGTATGTGGTTGAAGAGCTTTTTTCCAACATGGACATTGTAAAATAATATTTCCAACTAGTTTTTGACACGTGGAAGTTTTTAGTGTGGTTTGGCTTAAAGTGAAGTATACTCTTCTTTCTGTGGCGATTGATAGTTTTTGAATTATGATTGTCGGTGAAGACAATGGAAGTTGATGTATTATTTTCAATCATGTTGGAGATTGTTGGTGTTAGTTAAAAATATACATGTTGAAGAAGTTTCACATTGTTAGTTTTTTTAAAGGATGAGGGAGTCCAAGACTATATAATGGATTCAAGTTCTTCATTACAAGACACACTAGTCAAAAGGACTTTAAACTTGTATTTGACTTTTTTTGTTCTTATATATTCTTGAGTTAAAGTGTTGTGAGATGTAGTTAATTATTTTCTTTGGAGAGTGTGAGCGTAATGGGGGCCTAAGGGTGGTTGAGGGTAAATTATGTGTTGTTACGATTTTCATACTGTTATTCTCTAGTTGTCATTTGATAAGAGTTGTAGTTTTTTTTCCCTAGTTTTGAATTTCCACATTATGTACTTGTGTTGAGGTTCTTTTATTTTTCTCTTTGTCGGTTTGGGTGCAAGTGTGAGTGATTTAGTCTCACATCGTCTATGAATGAGTGAAATTTGGGATTTATAAGAGAGAGTACTTATATAACTAATGCATTAAGGTTTTTGGTGGAGATGTGGTGTCTCTCTCTCTTATAGTCCTGGAGTATTGGGCGCCCAAATATATAAGTAACCCAATTTTGTCGTATCCACAGGGATCAGTGCGAGGGAAAGAATGTCATTCGACGATATCTACATTTCTAAGCTTATGGATAAAAAGTTTTGGTTTAAGACTGAACCAAAAGAAAATGCGGAAAATGTAAAGACTGCAAATATAAAGTAAATACGGAATTATAAACGGAGCCTTGTTGGAATTGGATCTCATCAATTGATAACACATGCATTCTTCTAATCATATTATACATAAATCAATCATTCACCTGATATCCTCACGTATCACCCACGACCGAGGTTATGTCTAACGCAACGTCGAGAGATCGACCGTATTGCCTCATTGGTGATGTCTCACGCAACAAAAACCAACACAGAGCATTAAGAGCTGATACTCACGCAAGTGTTAAGCCTAAATCTATTTCTAGAGTTCAGAACAAAATAGATAATCATCTTAGATCCAGATCTGAAGAGTATATGTCTATAGCGGTTCAAATCAAAGATAAATAGGTAAACAAAGATGACACCCAAATCAGATAAATGATTGCTTCATATAAAATGCCAATGATCAGAATACGTACATACGTTTAACGCTTTTTACATGTATTCAACTAATTTGCCAAATGAATGTGAATATCGTTCTTCATCACTATTATCACGCATCCTCGCAATACCGTATCGATCATACTCAAGCTAGCCATGCTACTTAATCAACACAATACAACAAAAGATACAATGAATATCAATTCAGAAAACCATGTCAAAAGTTTGGTTCATTGATAGATGAAAATCTAAGATCAATGATTTGTAAAGGTTTTGTCAAGACCACAAATAATCAATCAAAGACAACAACAATAGAGAATCAAAACATATTCACAAACATACAATAGATGAAATACAAAAGGTATCAAAAGATTACATCCTCATCCAACAAGAGATCAAAGATCCTACCTTTTCTCCCTTGGAATGAAGAAATATCAAGTTCTGATCTTTAATTACAAGTTGTATCAAATATCCAAAAACTAAATCTAAAAAGTGTGAAAGTTCTATTTATAATGCAATCAGAAATTTCACAGTTTGCAAAGCGAACCATCTGGCTCGATGTCTGCGGTACTGAAGCGCCCCCTGAGTAATCTCAATAATCCTATCCATGACACGTCTGCCACCAGAGCCCTCATGGAGGTGACCGTCCGCAATGGCCGCCCGCGCTATCTGCTCTATCTCACGACTGCGAGGTAGGACATCCTGAGTATGGTCCAGCTGAGACTGTCGCTCCTCTAATATCTCCTGATGAGCAGGTCTGGGTGGCGATCCCTCAGCAGTGGGCACCATGCATGGGTGTGAGGCGGTGTAGAACCACATGATGTACCCGACAGTAACGCTCCAATCTCTCGGCGCTCTGGTCTCCCAAGCCTCTTCCGGTACCAAGTGGGACTAGAAGTTAGCATATGTCTCATTTATCTGCACGTGGGTCAAGCCTAGAGGAGCAGACTCATGAGGCATCCTGGGGATCGTCTGCGTGTAACTGAACTGGCGCAAGACGCGCTCCGGCAGGTATCGAGCAGTAATGGTCGAAGTGCATGCCAACCATCCTGAGAATAGTGAAACCTCATCGAACGGGCGCGTCACACGGTGATCGGCATAGGCGTCATATAAAATGTCCTCAGCAGCCATCCGATCAAGATACACTCTGTAGGGGTCGGGCGCCTGGTTCCCTCTGAGCAGGAGAAATGCAGCAGCACGTGGCATATCCATACCCTTGCCCCCATGGGTATAGAACTTCTGTGAATCCTTCTCCTGAAAATTTCCAAATAAAACAATGATACAAATGCAGCAGCACTCATCCCCTGGCAGCGCCGCAAGCATGTCCATAACCTTGCCCCCATGGTTATAGAACTTCTGTGAATCCTTCTCCTGAAAATTTCCAAATAAAACAATGATACAAATGAACATAGTTTCAACGAATACAATTCTATAAATAAACCGAGAAAGATTACCTGTCCTAGCCAGACATATCTGGCAGTATGCTCAGAGTACCCCACGAGTAGGGACATATCAGACGGTCCCCCGGGGTAACCGTCCAGCTCATCGAAATCGTCATCGGCATCACCACCCTCATGTGCTGGGTGATCACCCTCAGGAACAGGAACAGGGGATGGAGCTGGAGTCTCCCGACGACGCCTGCGTGCGGGCTGGGAACCTGATGAACCAGCAGTAGAAGCCCGACGCCTTCGAGATGTAGAATCGGCGGCTGACGAGGGAGTGGCCTGAACCTGTGATGTGGAAGTGGCCTGAACCTGTGATGTGGAAGGCTGTGGTGTAGGATGCGGTGTAGCAACTCCCTCAGCTATAGGGGCTACCCCAACTCCCTCTGCGCCGGAAGCCTCGGCTGTAGACTGCGTCCGCTCACGTCGGACAGATGCGTGCTGAGCTGTCTGTCCATGTATGATACGATCGTCTCTATCAGCCATGTAATCTGCAAAACATAATAAATAAATTAGCATTTTTTAAAAATAATTAAAAAAAATAGATACCTTCCGGATTTGCACATCCGGAAGTACTCAGAATTTTTAACGTTAGGTTTTTCCGGATGTGCACATCCAGAAGCACTCATAATATTTAACGTTAAAATCCTTCCGGATCTGCACATCCGGTACGTATTTTCAAGTTCAAATATTACAGCCATGGCTACTGTACCATGGAAAAAGGCATTTTAATGCCCTGATCGTCCGTTTGACGCAGCAAATAATACCTACATTGTCTCTAACCTATGTTATTCATACTATCTAACAATTTCTACATTGGCGCGAATTAATAAGAAATTTCCGGATCTGCAGATCTGGAATTTTTCTGGATATGCATATCCAAAACACATCAAAGTTTTTTAAAAAATTGGTGCGTCCGGATGGGCACATCGAAATCAGGGGGCCCAAAAGAAATTTCACGTGGTGCCTAAGAAACTTAGATATTGTATTAAGAAATGCCCTATATTTTTACATAGGGTGCAAAGGGCCCATGTTGTTGTGTGGTACTTCATGGATAAGGTGCCCAATGGCCGGCCGGAGGGTCTTAATCGGAGTATAGTGCTGAAGTGTGAAGTGATATCAATGGTGCTATTTTTCAAACATTGTACAATTATTTCTATCTTCCATTTATTTGAATACATGCATGCAACTTGGTGTATGGTTTTCTCCACTGCTCAAAATAAGATATGCCTGTCCAAAATAAGCTATGCCATCTCAAATGTCAAATTTATGATGAGTATGAATGTCAATTGTTGAAGACTAGATCGAGGAATAAAACTAGAAACACATGAGTATCTAGAAGAGAATATATTCGTCATCATTATTAATTTAGAATTTAAAGTGGATTATGAATATATGATATGATATGTGTGTGTTTCAGTTTGATCAATTAAGATAATCATTTCAATTTGATTTATATTTATCGATTTTGTAGTAACCACAAAACGTTTTCACTTAGATTCACCACGTCTAAGTTCTTCGAAAAGCGGGACAATACAATCTGAATTAACTCAGATCATTGAGTTTAAAATTTCGAATAATATGAGATGAGTCAATTTAAGTAGTTGAGTTTAAAATTACACATACTCCGTTTCTCGGCGAAACAGTAAATATTAGAGGATTGGTTCGTCAACTTAGGAAGTTGAGTTTAAAATTTCACGTACCCTATGTATTGACTTTTTTTAATTAAAAATCAAATGTCAATGGGCCCGTTTGTTTTAAAAAAATTTTTTTTAATTATTTTTAAGTTGTAACATATTTCAGTGTAAAAAAATTTTACAAAAAAATTTTTCATAAAAATTTCAAATGAAAATTTGGTTTGAATAGTTGTTCTTAAAATTTTACTTTAGATATATCATCATTTTATCGAAAAAAAATTTATATCAAAATTTTAAAAAATCACTTAATTTTGAAGCTATTTCAAATAGTTTTTCATAAAAATCATTTTTAAAATACAACTTTTTGAAAAAATCGTGAATTCGTCTATGTTTTATTCTTCATTAATGTATGTTTATGTTATAGTAAGTCAAAATTAGTCTTTTAATTTATAAAAAACAAATTTAAAAAACTTGTAATATTTTAAAAAATATTGTTGTAGAATCCATTTTCAAAAATACAATAAAAAAATATATTTTTTTAAAGTTAAAACAAACTTGTCTTATATCTAGAATTTTCATAAAAATCATTTTTTAAAAAGAAAAACTCTATATTATAAAGGAAAAAAATACACAAAAATGTGGGGATAACCATGATCCATGCAATAGAAAATTAAAAAAAAAAAAAAAGAAAACAAAGAACCAAATAAAACGAAGAAAAAATATAAACTGAACTCACCCATCCAGAATTGGGATGAGTGATCGATATCCTATTGAATTATTTGGTGAAGAAAGCAACTCTAGAGTTATATGGTGTCAAATCCTCTTTCAAGATAAACACGGATAATCTTCAAAGTTTTCTTGATTGTCAATAGGGTAGAAGAACTATGACCCCTTTAAAACGAGTGTGATATAGATGACAAACATTTATATAATGTCTATCTTAACCCCCTTTTATACAAGTGGATGCTCTTCCTTTGACATGTCTGACCAAAATTGTCTAATCACAAGTATATCATTTTGTACAACCTCCATTAATTCATTATCCTTTTGCATGTCCAACAGTACATTTTATTGTATTAACAGATCTTCCTTCGATCCATGACATGGTTACATATTATTAGGTTTATCTTTCTTTGAGTACAATTTGACACACTTTTAAATTCATAAGAGATGTATCATTTGTATATGTCATTTCATTAATAATTTGATTCTTTCTTTATTTCTCAATGTTCTAGATACTTCAATTCTCTATACTATGTATTTACAAATTTTCAATTGAAGATTTTTCATCTAAACCTACACCCTGCATAAGATTCCTTCCTGTTCATTTTTTTGGGTATACTCAATTTGTTATTATCCACCTCATTATCTATAGGTATTGTCCGTAGATGCATATCCGTTGCATTAAACTTGTGTGTCGCTCCCTTAATATTCTTTATTAATGTTGGAATGTTATTATGCGTAGGATCCGTTGGAAAATTTTTATCCTAAAAAAATATGGTATATTCTCTACACTTTCATTTATTCGTGGCTTTTTACTTGGCATTGTTGTTATACCTGTCGTTGGTCCCACCTTATTGTGGCTGAAATTTGAAGTGGTCTTGGACTCCATTTTAGTTGTTAATCATTAATTGTATTAGTTTCTTGTGGACCATCTTAATTTTAAAAAAGTTATAGGATACTCGTTTTTTGAAATCGTCTCCAATATTGTTGAAATCATCATTGTTGTTACCTCTAGTCTAAGCAATCTACCCAGATCTCTAACTGGGTGCATGTTTTCCATTTTTGGACATTCATAAGTCATACATTCTTGAGCATGCTTGTAAAGAGTCTCTTGATTTGTAACCACTGACAATATATCCGCCTGAATATTCACCTTAGTTATAGGTGGTAGAATGCTTTTTTGGTGTCTTCTTAGCCATACCACTCAAATCTGAAACAGAAACGTCCAATTTGCAACCTCTCATGGCTTTGCAAAATTATTAACCGCCGGAAACCTCACTATTTTTTTCTAATATACACGAATTGCCTTCGCCAAACTCGTAGTTGTGTGAGACTTTGATGCAAAAATTTTATCCTCTAGGTCCTTGTTGACAATGTAACTTTATCCACCAGAGACCTTATTGTGGGCATGGTAACTCTATCCGCTAGACTCTTAAATGCAAGACACTTTGATGTAGGAGTTTTATCCGTCAGAGTCCTTATCAATATCGTAAAATTAATTCTCGAAGACCTTGAGGCAGTCGTGGTAACTATATCTTCCATAGACGTAGTCTTGCTTGGCTGAGTCACTTACGCTAGTTCTTTATGTGTATGAACTACAACTTTACAACCTGTCTTATTTCTTTCCCATACTAGTCGTATGCATTTGCATTGTGAGATGTTGTGCCCATTAATGACACATTAATTGTAAAACTCTGACCATCTTTCATAAAGGACATCAATTTTGAATGAGTATTCATCTCTTTCCACCAAAACTTCCTTGAAAACACTCCTTGGAAAACATATATCCACTACGACTCATGCATAATGGCCAAAATTTTGAGTTTTTTGTATTTTTGTGTAGAGAAAGCGACATCTTGGATGCACTTTCAATTTTGAAGAGTATGTGATGTATCCAATATTCTTGCGGTAACTCTATACATCGAATCCAAATTTGAGTGTGTGTTTTTTGATGTGTATGTGGATTAAACCTTTAGTTCACTTTGATACTTTTAGTACTCCTAGTTTTAGGTTGAAGATCCCATGGACCATACCATACGCATATCTTCATAGTGATAAAACTGAAATTCATAGTAACATCTACCAAAGGATATCATATTTCATTTCTCTGCCTGTTCCATTATAATAAGAGTTTAACGCACAAATCCCTAATTGTCAATGGTTTGTCCCTCATGTTCATGACCAATCTGCCATGCATATTTTGTTTGCAGTCCGCAAGACCTTGTTCATACTCAGTCTATGTTATTTTTATACATAACACATCTCTTTTGGTTTCCAATGTCATAAGTTGACTTGCTTGTGTGTAATTATTTGTCTGCAAGATCTATGCAAAAGATCATGTAAATTTCAGGAAGGCTAAGATTCTTCCTTATGTGACATTGAAGTCATGCTCTGCTATTGGCATATGGAAGTCATGCACTGCCATGCCTTAGTAAATTCAAATTGCCTTGTGATTATAGTTACTTTCTCTAAACAAAGTATGAATGACATGAATGTGGATTGAACTAAAATGTTAGAGTATGTAACGAAAATATGAACATAATTAGAAAAATGGACTCGTGATATGAAGAATATATGTGAATAAACTGGTGAATAAAACTTGGGGTGATGAACTTCCACTATTTAAAATTAGCTCATAACTTCAAACTAGGGCCTTAAACCTTGAATCAATGTAAATATATAATGAGATAAAGACATAAAAGAGATAATGAAATGTTTGGAATTGAATGCATGATATAAAGATATAAATGACCAGATGAATAAGTCAAAATGTTTGACTTTCTCTTCTTTTTTATTTATATGTTAGATGAATGTGACTTATCTAAAGGGGGTGAATAGATACCCTAATAAAAAAATTCTTTACAAAAAATGTTTTAAAAAACAATGGCTAGCGGAAGTAACTTCGATAGATTAGTCTAAATTGAGCCGCTATCGAAAAACTCGGATATGCATATGTGAAAACAAATCGAAGATAATGAAAATCTATTCAATCAATAAGTTTCAATCACAATCTCTTGAAAGCTACTCACTAAGCAATGCCATATCCAATGATAAATCACACAAAAATCCTATTGAGAGATTATCGAACACCTTGTGTGATATCAATTTTGTTTGGAAATTTGTATAGTTTTGTTGATCTTAAAATCCAACTACAATCAAAATGATTGTGATCAATTCAACAAAGCGTTTTTTAAATGGTTTTCAAAAGAAATTACCAAACGAATTAATTGCAAAATTGATGAACTCAACAATTTGCAAACAAAATGTAAAAGATATATATATATATATATATATATATATATATATATATATATATATAGAGAGAGAGAGAGAGAGAGAGAAAGTCTGCAAGGATTTGTTTAGGCAGTTCTCTAATCAGCCTCGCTATGGGTACATCTGCCCTTAATTCGAATTCAAATAGAGATCATGAAATTAACCTTACTTTGCAAATGTAGTTTACAAGATAAATGTAGCAATGCAACCTTACAAACCCTAAGTTTGATGTCGATCCTAACCCTTTCTCTTCCCTTGATATGGGCTTGATCAAGTCACCCAACAATGCTAATTTGGTTCACCATCTTACGCTACTCCATTGCAAGAACCACAACCTTTCAAAGACTTCACTCGATCAAATCTGAATTATGAATTGTTGTAACCCAAGATTCACCAAGATGAATCACTGTCTCACGCTACTCCTTTGCAAGAATTGTACCTCTTCAAAGCCTTCACTCGATCGAATCTAAACTTCAGTAATCTTATCCAAATCCTTCAAATTCACACTTTGATATTGAAGGAAGATCCCACATTGGTTTTCTTATTTGATACCCCCTAAGATCCCATCCCAATTTACAATACCACAAGCTAAATTGGACGTTATAAACTTAATTCCAAATGGCACCCAGACAATGAATGATTATGTGTACTTTGTTTGTGTGTATGCATAAAACCAAGGTTGAAGCTGAAGAAGACTCTTAGTATGTTTCAGGTTTAGTTTATGATTTTACCAAAATCATTGAAAAACAGTGATGCATGTAAGTATAAAGCAAAAAGGAATTCAAAAAGAATGGAAAACAATGTAATTTTTAAAGATTTTTGATGTATAGGACGGCCTATGCAAGTCATGTGTCGGCCTATACAGGTCATGGGTCGACTTGTAGAGGCAACACATTTAACAAAGCCTTACAGACTTTAAGACTGCAACACATGAGTCGATCTATAGAATGGATGTGTCGACACATAAACAACTTGTTCTTCTATGTGCTGACCTGAAACACGAGTGTGTCGACAAATAGTGATATTCTTCTTCTATGTGTCGACATGTAACATGTATGTGTCGACCTGTAGACAGTTTTTCACGTAAAAATAGGTTTTAGATACATGTAAAACCATTTCTTGATGCATGAATCTTTTCAAATCCTTTTCAATATGTTTTCATGCTCTCTAATTCTAAAATGAACAACTAGATTCAGATGATATCGTGCAATGTACATAAACGCTAAATTATCCTAGTTTTGACATCATTCTAAATACATCTAATCGAAAAGTTGCACTCACATACTCCCTTTTTTTATGATGGCAAAACTTGAGATGAAGCGCTTGTCCATGAAGGCTCCCCCTGAATGTATGCATCATATCATAACTTCAAAGTTGCATATGCTTACCCCCCCCCCCCCCCCTTTTGAAAACATCAAAAAGAAACAAAGCCAACACATTAGAAATATCACATAGGTACAACATTCCACACACACACACACACACACATTATATATATATATATATATATATATATATATATATATATATATATATATATATATATATATATATATATATATATAATATTCCATACAGAGGCATTGGCAAAGATAAGAGTGTGCGCTCACATATATGGTACATACATGAAGATACACAATATAAATGAACACAACATAAATAGAAAAGCAATATAACAACATTGCATAAGAGTCATCAAAGTGAATACATATAGTAAAACCATTGTTTCATATTAAAAGTAGTTGTAACATTGCCAAGACATAAGCTAAATGCGAAAGCAAACCAGAAGAAAAATATTAAATGCATGAAGACTTAAACTATGAAATGAATGACAGAAAAATTCCTAAGACGTTCGACATAAACGACACAAAGACTCAACACTTCAGCGTCCTCCACGACCTCTAGGCATCAGCCTTACTCCACGGTGCCAACCTTTACCATCATTTCCAAATTGATGATCCAAGAGTCACACATCTCTTGGTATAATTAAGCATAATGATGGTGATTCTCATTTTGAGCAGCAATCATGTGATTAATTCTAGAAATTGTGGCAACATGATTTGTATCTATTTCACTCTGCATACAGACCATCCTTTCAGTCACATATGAAGCAAAGGCATAAAAATTGGCATCTTGTGTTGTCATGTGCTCTTGCTTGAGATGGAATTGCTCTAATCGAGCACCTTCAAAAACACTGCGCTTCTGAAAGTTCTCCTCATAACGCTCATCTTGCTTAATCTGCATATCTTGAAGCATAGCCATAATGGAAGATTGATCTCCATATTCATAACCCACTTGACCATCCTCGTGATCAGTATCTTGCATAAATTAATCACCTTGAGAAACACCATGAGAATCTCCAATAGCTTGATCACCAATCACATGTGGCTCGATAACCGTATCAGCAAACTCAGAAGAATAATCAAAGTTGTAAATTTTCTTACCATGATTTCCCACACGCAAGTAATACACTATATATTTTTCATCCCAAAAGTAACCCATGTTGGTTAAGGTGCGTTAGGAGAACTCCTGAGTCTGGCCAGGGGATTTTAACAGAAGATTTGGCATACAATATCGAAGTCATTCAAAATTTTGGCAATCACGGAGACATAGCAGAATGAGGTCCCTTTGTTGCATTCCTTTATGGAGAACATGCGAGATACAAAGTAATTTGCCCTGTTAATTTTGACATTATTCATCAAAATATAGGCCAGATGAATTTCAGCAAAGTCTACCATTGAGAACCCGCCATTCTCTGGGCACAAGGCACAAGACACCAACCACAACAAAATTCTAGGAATAATTTTCAGTTAACCAGTAGTAATTGGATCATAAAAATCATTGGTGCGAGGAGCTATAAGTAGCTCATTCACACAAACATTTCACTTAAAGTGCATATGAGTGTTGGTATTCGTCATCAACGAGTCAACTTCATTATCATCAGCAGCATCAATAACAGTAATACCAAATAAGGACTTCCAAATATCATTAGTGAACTCCTAAAAAGTGTTACCTATGGTTAACTTAAAGCATGAACCTTTCCTATCTTGTAACCCATAGTAGAATACACGAATGAGATCTTCATTATAGTCTTGAGTAAGTTGTAGAAAGTAATATATTTGTTGATGCTCGACAAGACTAGTAACTTCTGGAATATCCAATCAACCAACCACAATAGGCTTCCAAACATATTTCTTCACAACAAGATGATGTTGGTGTTTCTCTTCAAATTCCTTTATACAATTAGAAGAGATCGATGAAAAAGCAGTTTTTGGAGCAGCTAAGGATGTGGTATCCTTACCCTTTCCATTTTAATCACCCTTGGTTTTTTCAAACTTAGATGCCATTAAGAATTGTTCAAACAGAGTTTGCACACTAGGTGATTAATGGAATGTGTGAATGGAAAGTGGATAAGTTAGAGGGATATATGATTACCCACAAACCTAAATCTAGGCTAAAAACTCTAATACACACAAAAATGACAATGAACACTAAGAAAGAATTGAAATTCGGAATTTAGAGACTTAGGTGCGCTTTAAATATGAGGATAAAGAAGTATTTATAGAAGATGAAGAATGATGATTGAATAATGAGATTTAATGAGATTTTGGAAAATGTAAACATGAATGAGTTGTATTGGATGAATCTAAGATGAATAATGGAGAAATTTATGATACTTTGAAGAGTTACAAGACTCAAGAGAATTGGAAGATGTGGAGACAAGTTCATGAATGAGAAATGAATGAAAAGTGAAGTGAATGGCCATTCAGCGCGTCATGAGTCGACCTGATGTAAGCATAGGTCGACTTCTTGGAAGCATGTGTCGACCTAAAAAGGTTATGAGTCGACACATACTGAAGCATATTCACAAGATTTCAAAAGTTAATCCTATGTGCCGACTTGTACAAGCATGTGTCAACACATACTAAACCAATTTTGAAAAATTCAAAAGGTTATTTTTATGTGTCGACCTACACAACTTATGAGTTGACCTATGAGGTCTAAAACATGAAAATTTTGACACATGTGAATTTGGGATGACTTTGGACGACTCAAATTGATTTATGAATGACTAATTGATGAGAGACACATGCATATGATTGTTTTTCATGATTTGTTCGCCAATAACATAAAAACACACAAATGTAAGCATGATATAACAAAAGATATAAATCACGTGTGAAGATATTATGAATGTGATCACTATAAGCATATCAAATGAAACACACAATGATTACACTTGAAATTTTGGAAATGAACACTCATAACATGTATCATACACACAATATATCACATACCTTTAAAAAATAAACAAGTAAAAGAGGAAACTTACTTACAAAGCGAAAATTGAAACGATATTACCTCACTGTACAAATGACAGAGGATGCACATGCATTCCACAAGGAACTCTTGAACGAAAGTTGGAAGAAATGCAAAATGTGCCACAAAGCAATAACAACAACAATCTTACCACCTTTCACTTTGACATAGTATCCAAAAGAGTAATTTGCAATGAATCCACGAAAGAAAAATTATTGATTTGATGATCATCCTTTTTGGTTGGAATTTCAATATTGTCTCTTTCATTATAGTTATCTTACTCATCCTCAAGATTTATCGTCTTAGGTTGATCAATCCCTTATTCAGTGTTCTTGAGTATGTCTCTTGAAGATATGCCTTTGCATGAAATGAAATACCTTTTCTACATTTCTTAGAGGGAAGCATTTTAAGTAGCCTACACCCTTTTACCAATTAAGGAACACTAGTTGTTAACGCCTTTGGTAACACGACTCTTCTTCCTTGCCACAAAGTCAAAGAAATAAGGAGATGTCACTCGTATTATGTCTTGAGCAACTACAAACGATATTCCATAATCTCTTCATAGAGCCAAGACATTTATCCTACAAAATCCACAAGAAGTGTTAGGTACACAATCTTCATTGGGTCCTTGAGGGTGAGTGAAACATTGGTTGCATTAGGCAACTATTAATAAAGGCCTTTAGGCACAAGAAATTTCCTAAACTTCATTTTGCATTGGTATGACTCTTTTTCCAACAAAAGTGACAATTTAAATGATGAAAAGAGTTACCTTTTCTAAATTGATATTTTTCAACAAAGATATACCTTTTATAAGTATTATGAGAATGCATCTTATATTTAGTAGTATCAATAGTAAAGTGACCTTTGGTTGTAATGTCTTGTCCAACTTAGCGTTAAAAGTGTTTACCTCTTTTTGCCAAATGTGACAAGTTTCACAACCAAACCATGAAGGTTCTTCCTCCTTGTCTTTAAATATTTTGAATATCTACCATAGACTGATTAAGAGCTTCCATATTTTTTTTTCGGTTTCCAAAATTTTAGCTTCTAAATGTGCAAAAACTCTTTTGTTTGAAGCTAAGTTTTTAAAAGTGTATACGGCTTCTCTATGTAGATTTTCAAAAAAAAAAAATTGTAACTTGAAATAAGACAATTCATCAACATGTTCATATTTAAAGTGACTTACATTCTTTTTCTTCTTTCCATGATAATTGGCTGAGAGACAAACATGTTCCAATTCTTCCTCATCACTTGAGGAATCGTTATCGCTTTCCCATGCAATATAAGCTCTTTTAGGCTTGCTAGATTTCTTGTGATATCCTTTCTCTTTGTCTTTCTCTATCAATTGACTCTCTGACTTGTAATATCCGACTTTGCCACAATTGTAACATGAACGTCTTGATCATCCTTTCTTGTCATCATCTTACTTTGATGAGTTTGACTGTTTTCTAAATTTGATGAGGTTTTTGTCCGAGAACTTTACACCATTTCTTTTGATGTAATTGTTAAATCTTTTCGCAAAAAGTCCCATATCTTCAAAAGCCTGATCCTTGTCATCTCTTGTTTCACAATCACCTTGCTCATTAGTTGAGGACTTTGAACTTGAATCCTTTAGAGCAGTAAACTTATTTTCTTCCTCTTTGTCTTTAATTTTCTCCTTATTCGTCTTCTTTCC